>JAXIVH010000036.1:1563404-1603404 GCA_036785325.1 Urophycis tenuis | reverse complement strand
GCATATTTTATAATAGATCTATCTGCTCTATTGCTGCGACACATATTTGTGTATAAAATGAACAAGAGAGGAGACAGTACACACCCCTGTGGAGACCCAGTGGAGCTGCAGGTCTGGTCAGATAGGATGCGTTTGACTCGTACTCTCTGTGTTCGGTTGGTTAAAAAATTTAAAATCCAACCCACAAGGTTGTTACTTAAATTGAATTGCTCCACAAGCCTTTCCACTAAGACATGTGGTTGGATTGAATTAAAAGCAGACATAAAATCAATAAACAAGAGTCGAACATGTGTGTCCCTGCCTTCTAGGTGTTTAAAAATCATGTTAGAAAGGGTAGCTGTAGCATCCTCAACTCCTCTGTGTGGCCTATAGGCAAACTGCAGGGTATCCATATCGGATTCTGTCCTTTTCATAATTTCAGTTTTAACTAATTAGAGGGCTTTAGAGGGCTATATATCATGGTAAGACCTGCATTATTTTTCATGTGCACATCATCCATGTAGGCAGACCACTCCGACGTCAACACTACAGAGGGGACATGCCTAAGTACAGAGGGCTCATAACCATTGGGGACCACCTGGGGGCCTCCACTTGGGACCATGTTCACATTAAACTGGTGGGGACAGATGGGGAGAGCCAACGCAAAGCTCTCTCAACTGGATATTTTTCCAGCTGGTCTGAATCTGTGAGTTAAACATTTAAAATAGTTTCCAGTACCAATTAAGAATTCAGTGATATTTTTTTTACTGTATTTAATTTGAGCTGACAATAATGTTTGTGTAATAATGCTACATTAAATGTATAATGCACCTTTCATTGGGCCTAATCTCAAAGTGCTATATATAATTTCCACAGAATTCTTCCATAGGGGTTTTTCAGTTTGGAGGGACCGCTGACAAGTGGCTGCTGTGCCTCCGCCTGTTGTCAGTTGTTTGACCTGTTTGATCTATGAGCATCAGCACCATGGGTGCTAGAGCTTTCAACTGCACAGCCCCCAGTCTCTGGAACTCCCTGCCCCTACACATTTGACAGTCTGACACCATAACAGCATTCAAATCCCACCTCAAAACTCACCTGTTCAAACTGGCCAGTAATGTTCAGTATACTGTCCACTTCGCTCATCTTAACAGTATTACTGTTTTACTCTCCCCTTCCACACATGTCTTTGTCTCATCTTGTTTTAATCATGCTGGTCATGACTTGCTGATTTAACTATTTAACTATATTCTCCTGCACTGTAAGGTGTCCTTGGGTGTCCTGAAAGGTGACCCCAAATAAAATGTCCTGTGAAACAGGACGAAGGTCCCTATTGTTTTTATTATTATTATTATTATTATTATTATTATTATTATTATTATTATTATTATTATTATGTTAATGATTGTGTACACTCATTCTAGTACATGTGTTTCTAAAACTAATGACGAGCTGCTATATCACACTTCTTTCTCGTCCTGTCCACCAGGTTTTCGAATTTGAGGTGGACTGCAAAAAGTCTCTTGGCCAACTGGTGCTGATTGAGCTGGACAAAACTCCCGGTCTTCTACTGTCACAAGACCCCTGGTTCCCAGCCAAGGTGGAGCTCAAGTCAGAAGGACAGACCTTCCACTTCCCCATCCACCGCTGGTTCACGAACGAAGAGGTCCAACAGTTCAGAGAGGGCACAGGTACGTGGCACTGTTCACCAAATTTGTCATAATGCTGTATAACATGCCTTATATATATATTAAAAGTTATCAGTATAGTCTTGTAATTAAAGGTACAGTATGCAAGATTTGTTATTTCAAGCTAGCTAAAGTCTGACCCCTGTCTTTAAAAGCAAGATATGCTGAAAAAAACTTATTTTTAATCAACTTATTTTTAATTTAAGTCAACATCTACATGGCAATGTGTTTTGAATTTTTTTTTTTTTTTTCATATTGTACCTTGCATTGTATTCTTCTTACATTGCAGCTCGTTTAGTATTCCAAGACACCGATCCTTGTGCGATCCAAAGCAGAACTAAAGAATTGAAAGTGAGAAAGGAACAGTATTGGTATGTAATGCATACTCATAAACACAATTCACATGCTTATTTTCAATAGTTGAATCGTCATTAAGGCAATGACGTGAGATCACTTATCAGTCAGTGGGCCGTATTCAGAAGTTGAGACTCACTCACAAAGCTGCGAGCATCAAGCTGATAAGACACTTTGGTAGCCAAGCAGGTGTTGGGGATCAGAAATCGTGATCCAGAATATCCGATCAGCGGTTGCCGATCACAAATATCTGATTGAAATGTCAAGTGTTAGCCTTTCTTAAAGAAATACCAAACCCTACAATCAAATCAAATTAATCTTTTTTTAATGTTTTAAAAAAACATAGGATAATATGGACTAAAATTGTCCCCCTAGGGGTTAAACACATGCAAGTGCAAACCTTAATTGTTACTGGCAGTTTATGGTTAGTTTACACAGTGAAACTATTGTAGTATTGATAATTATTATTTTAGATATTTTTGTACATATTTCCTAGCTGGAGCATCTATGCAGAGGGGATTCCTCACTGTGTGAAAACCAACAATGTGCATCACCTGCCTGAAGAGGTTCGCTTCTCCTTCACCAAAAAAACAGAGAGTGAATACAACGTTGCCCAAGGGTGCAGGCCTTTTTTGTTTTTTGATAATTATCTAAATAATTCATTTCAGATAAATGAAAAAAAAAGACGTTAATTAACAAACAGTGACCACTTCCAAACAAAAAATGTCCTTTCCTCTCTCCAGGGTGATAGATTTGGGACTCGAGGGACTACTGCTTTCTAAAGAACAGTGGACTAGCATTGAAGCCATCAGCAAAGTCTTCAGAAACAAACAAACTGAACTGTCTGGTACAGAATGATCAACGTCATGTTGATGGCAAATATGTGGTTTTTATGTTTATATTAAAGGTGCCATAGGTACGAATGTTACAGTGTCTGAGTGCCAATGAGATATTTACTGCAATTATGTGATGTTGTCTCTCTGTAGAGTACATTAGGCTGAACTGGAAGAAGGATTCTCTTTTTGGCTACCAGTTTCTAAACGGTGTCAGCCCAATGGTGATCCAACGTTGTTCGGTGTTGCCAGAAAACTTTCCCATCACCGATGCCATGGTGTACCTCCATGGTGGGAAGAGCCTAGAAGAAGAGATGCAGGTGTGTGATTCACCTGGATATTGGACTTTAAATGATTCAACATGGTTTAAAGGTTCTCGCACACTGACCCAACAGACACAACCACATAACTACAGTTTAGAAGTTGTGGGTTTGCTAAGTTGGCTAACACCAATTGGACATGTTTGCCAACAAAAAACGTAATCGGACAACAGCGATGTTGGAGTTTGTTGATGTTTGTTGGGGCAGAGCGCAGATAGCGAAACCCAAGTAATTTGAAACATATTGTTAACTCACATTTAAACAGAGAGGCAACATATTCCTGTGTGACTACAAACTCTTGGATGGATTGGAAGCCAACACGATTAATGGCAAGCAGCAGTACCTGATGGCTCCACTCGTCCTCCTCCACCAAACCCCTGAGGGTCAGCTGATGCCCTTAGCTATCCAGGTTTGCGGTGACATTAACACACCTACTTCCATCCCTCAAGTATGACAGATGTATGGCAGGTGATTTGTATGGAAGGGATTTTTTTTCAACTCCTTCTGTGTCTTTTCTATAGTTGAAGCAGGAACCTTCAAAGGACAACCCCATCTTCTGTTCGACTGACTCGGAGTACGACTGGTTGTTGGCCAAGTTGTTTGTCAGAAGTGCAGAATTCAGCAAGCACCAGCTTGAGGCTCACTTACTCCGCACTCATCTCCTGGCAGAAGTGTTTTCTGTGTCACTCCTGCGTAACCTGCCAATGGTGCATCCACTGTACAAGGTGACTTGTACATAATCTGCTAAACTCTCTGCATAAAATGTATTTGAAAACATGCATTTTTGAAAACATGTTGATGTGATATCTGAAAAAAACTCTTTCACATTTTGTTTTCCTTCTAATTGGTCTAGCTTCTGATTCCCCACACTCGCTACACCCTCCAGATAAACGTCCTAGCCCGGAAACTACTCATATCAGACAATGGAATTTTCGATGAGGTCGGGAGCACTTGCAATGTTTCTACATGTTGTTGCCTTACAGAGGAACCTTCACACTCGGCTAATGTGTTGCATCAGAGAGAACTGCTTCACATCTGTGTTGTGATTAAACTTGCGGTCTAAAATAACCATTGATGTTATTTTTCTGATTCAAACCAATGGAGAATACCAGAGTAGTAGTGGAGAAGTACCAGACCAACTATGGCATTGGTTCACCCTTTCTGAATTAAATCTCGGAAATGGTTGATGTTGCCAAACTTAAAGTGATGATTCGGAGTAAAATTCACCCTGAGGTAATTTCCACCAATAATCCAGCCAAATACCCCCTCAGATGCATTTTTAGCGACGGTCAATATTTATCAAGTTTAGGGGTATTAGCCGAATGGCTTAGTATTGGAGTGTCCGGTACAATGTGTATATCTCGTAAATTACCCCAATAATAATGCATGGATTGTTACGCAACTTCTGTAGTAGTACATATATGGTCTGTACTCACAAAACGAGGCATTTTAAAGTTTGTAAGTACATCAGGAGTTTATTTAAAAGAGCACTTTTCTGATAGCTTCAACTCGCTGTTGCTAAGGCTACCGCTGCGTCGACGTCTCTTCCGTCTTTCCGGATAAGTTCGTAAAAGTCCTCTTCAAAACTAACAAGTGTCAGGAAAAAGTTAGTGAATTCAACACTCCATCTAATTTCAAGTATTCCAGTTGTCAATACATTTCGATGTATTTTACTCCGAACCATCACTTTAACACATGTATGAAACAGTAGGCCAACTCTCTTATGTGAGTAAATAGCGGAATGCGGCAGAACCCCTTTAATAAATGGATGGTGTATGCACTTACATAAAAAAATATGGTTTGTGAGTATGATATTGTAGTAGATCATATCTACTATGACATATCTATCATATTTGTCATCCTTTCTGCCCTGCTTGTACAACCTTGTAACCATCTGATTGCTTCTCCAGTTCACCGCCTCTGGTGGAGAGGCTTTGCACACGATCCTGCAGCGAGCCACATCCTCTATAACCTACAGCTCACTGTGCATTGTGGACGACATCAAGGAGAGGGGGCTGGAGGCTGTGCCCAACTTCTACTACAGAGATGATGGGATCCACCTGTGGGACATCATCAACAGGTAATAGCGATAACTGTCTTACCATAGGTATTAACCAGTGACATATACTGGTACATATAGTACCAATAATAGGCAAATATTTAATTGTTGGCACCGGACATCACACCTGCTTTTGAAATGCTTGAATTGAAGTGTGCTTATTTTAATGTGTTCTGATGTTGGTCTGCACCTGGAACTTGTTCAATAAAAAATCTAAGAAACTAGATTTTTCATTTTACTCCAGCTCTGTTAGGTTAGAATTGACTTGTTCAGAATTGAACATGAACTACTTGTATGATACAGGTTTGTTCAGGCTGTGCTCAGCTACTACTACAAAGAAGACTCTGATGTCCAGCAAGACACAGAGCTACAGACATGGGTTCATGAAATCTTCATACATGGATTCCTTTCACAGCCAGAATCTGGTGAGCATAAGGTTGAAAATATCCAGACTCATGTTAGGTGGTCGAAAAATCAATGAACAGTTATACTGGGAATAGGCTCATTGCAGAACGAATTTAATTTGATTAATTAACTCTTTTCAATTATTTTTTTTTTTCATTACAAAAAATACTACTCAGGAATGCCGCAAAGTTTGAGCAGTGTAGCTGAGCTGGTGAAATTCGTCACCATGGTGATCTTCACAGGTTCTGCCCAGCACGCTTCAGTCAACAATGGCCAGGTCTGAGTTGTTTATCAATGTTAATCAAATCTTTAGTCTCTTCAGAACATTGTTTTCAGCTTATTACTTATTATGACAATTATACTTAGTTTTACAATTTGGCAACATTTGACAAAATGCCCAAATAATATGTCCATCTCAGATTTAATTTGTAAAAAATAAATCAACCATATCAAAGGTACATATATATATATATATAATTATTATTTTATTTATTTATGTAGCCGTACAGCACCGGCACTAGTTGCCGGCTCATCTTCCAATTACCCTATCGGCACCCGCGGCGAGGATATAAGAGGGAGCTAGGCTCCTCCCCTTCCTCCTCTGGCACTTCCTGGTTCACCGGCGTGTCCGCCGCTCGCTCCCATCTCCACCACCACAGCAGATTGTTACACTTGCGTCCGTCCTCGCTCCCGAACCGGGCCACCAGCCGTTTCCCTGCGCGCTCAGCAACAATCCTAACAGTTTGCCTCGTCTTCGTGCTGGAGAAGCTCCGCTGCCGTACTCGCCACTTCTCCTCGCTGGCCGGATCGGAGCTCGGCGCCCCCCCTCCGCCAAGGTCCAGTGGGGAATCCACTGCTGCTTCGCCCTGCTGATTCGTTTACCTCCGCCATTGTCCGGGTGCGGGTCCGCTTCGTTTGACCGCGTCGGGACCCGTCCTGTGTTGTACTGCCACGGCGACGACATCAACTCGCCGCTGGCGCGTGTTGTGTGCGGCGCACGCTGTTGTGAGAGTGCGTGCGGCCGTCAGTCACGGTTGCCATAGCGACGGCATCAACTCGCCGCCGGCGTGTTTGTGTGTGTGTGTGTGTGTGTATGTTTGGGTTCGTGTGCGTGTTGGGTTCTGAGTGCATGTGCGTGGATGTGTGATTGGGGGAAGGGAAGGGGGCCATAACTAGGGTTGGGGGTTTGGTTGTGTTTATTTCTTTCATCGTTTTTTTCGTTCGCATTACCTCTGTGTTCCTGTGTTAATTACCCTTATTTTGTGTATAAAAAAGTAAGAATTTTGTTTATCTGCCAATCAGGTATTTTTTATTTTGTTAGTTTCTGTTTCTTTTTATTTCTGGATTCCTTATCTGTTTCCTTTGGGTTTATGTCGCGTTTTGTATTTCCCTTAGCTCAGTTCTGTTTAGTTCATTTACATTTCCTTAACTGTTTCTGTTACGTTCAGTGCCTTGCTGCACTCGTTGGCAGCCTTCGTTTCGTTTATTGGGTTTTTCCAATTCGTGTTTCTTTTGGTTCTGTACATTTCCCAAATCTTTTGTTTACTTGGTTTGGCGAATAACATACCGCCTTCCGCCCTTTTGGATTGTTTGTTTGTTTTTTCGGATTCCGGATTTTCCTTGGTTATTTGTTTCTTTTGCAAATTTTGTTTATTAGTTTAAGTAGCCCCACTGACCCTATTTCTCCCTTGTCCCTTTCAGCTGAGAGCCATTGGTGGAGGAGGTGTTCCCGGGTGGTGGTGTCCCTCCTGTGTGCCGGGTGTTCCTGGGTTTTGGGTTGTTTTGTTTGCATTTTCTCCCTTCATCTTGTTTGCCCCTTTCGTGTGACACGGGTGAGTCTGGTGTTCCCTCTTTGACTTTCCTCCCCCTGCACTAATCCCTCTCTCCACAGGCCTCAGCTGGACTGGGGAGTTCCCTCTCCCCTAGTCCCCACTTTTAGTCCATTTTTAGTCTATGTATCATTCTAATCTATGTTCAATAAATTTGTATATTTTGACGATTGAGCCACGTCTCCGAGCCTCCCTGCAGCACTAACCTGCGTGCCACACTAGTCCTTGGTCCCCAGATTGCTGGCAAAATACATAAGGGTCCCGAGGTGAAACCCCTCGGGTGGCGTTGTCGGTGTCATCCACAAAATAATTGTTCAAAGCAAATATCTGCCCCCCACTCGTATCGCCACAATTATTTATTTATTTATTTATTTATTTCAGTTTGATTACGGTGCGTGGATGCCCAACTATCCATCGACCCTGCAGAGCCCCCCGCCGACCACTAAAGGGACTGCAGATCAAGACACCCTCCTTGATGCGCTCCCTGACATCAACGCCACCGTCCACGGCGTAATTACCACATGGCTGCTCACCAAGCAGTCCAGCGATTTTGTAGGTTTACCTTCATGTTTGTGGAATATATACTGAATGTAAATATACATCCTGCAGTATTCAGTAGACTGTTCTTTCTTTGAGTCTGTGTACTTATTTGCAGTATGCTTATGTTTGTGCCAAGAATCTGTTATTCAAGGAATTATAATATACTATAAGGCTGGGTCATATTATATATATATATATATATTCTTCCTGTAGTCTTATATCAAATGCATTATAAATGTGTTATGCTATAGACCTATGTTCTAACCTGTGTGTGTGTGTGTGTGTGTGTGTGTGTGTGTCTTTTATGTTACATATTTAACATATTTTTATTCCAACAGGTGCCCCTCGGTCACTACCCTAAAGAGCAATTCTTTGAAATTGTTCCACTACAGCACATGGCCGTCTTTAAAGGGGAGCTTGGGCTTTTAAGTGCACAGATTGAAGCCAGAAACTTGCAACTGGAAATCCCGTATACGTTTCTGGACCCAGTGCTTGTGGAGAACAGCGTAACCATCTGAGTAGTGTGAGCTACTATCTGGTAGCTGCTATCTGGTGCAGGATGTTGTTTGTGTTCAAACTTTATTGTCTGTAGTCTACCTATACATACAACACATTATCGATCATTCTAAAATGTTTTTAATCTTAGGTCTTTCATTATTACACCTTCCCAACAGCAGGTACTTAAACTCTGATCCTTCTTCTACCAACATGAGCTGGATAACTGATATGGGCATTGATTTGATGGGTTTATTTTAAGTCTAAATACTTTTCATGACTTTATAATTATCTACAAACATGTGGGGCACAATGGGTCAATGGTGCAATTGTGGGCAGGATAATGTCTTGGGTTGGGGTGAGTTGAAGGGATTTTTCATATGTTCTTGAGGTGTTTTATGTGTTGATTTGCAGAAACTGAATTTATTTTGGGTGTGGATGTTCACTCTATCCATCCATCCATTACTGCCGCTTATCCGGGGTCGGGTCGCGGGGGCAGCAGCCTGAGGAGGGAAGCCCAGACTTCCCTCTCCCCAGCCACTTCGTCCAGCTGTTCCGGGGGGATCCCGAGGCGTTCCCAGGCCAGCCGAGAGACATAGTCCCTCCAGCGTGTCCTGGGTCTTCCCCGGGGCCTCCTCCCGGAGGGACGTGCCCGGAACACCTCCCCAGGGAGGCGTCCAGGAGGACTGAATTAACACTGTTGGTGTTAATTCAGCGTTTGTGGTGAATTGTCAGCAGGTGCCCACGTCACCATGAGAGAAGAGAGTGGCAACGGGAAGTCTCGAGAGACCAAGTGGGAAACAAATGTGATTACCTGTGTGTGTGAATGAGAGAAGGTAGAAAAACACAGCTGTGTACCAACTGACAACCTGTAGTGCTGATATTTGTGATTATTGATTACCGTGACATCATAATTGAATGTGTAGCACCAGTTTGATCCACTATATTCTTGCTTCCTGAAAAAAATAAAACATCAGCCATGTGTCGTACAATTGAAGCACTAAATTGTGCACACTTCTCTGGTTCTCATGCACCTCCTTCACCATTTTCTAGTTCACCATTCGCCCCATTTCACCACAACACAAACATATACTCATCTTCAGTCACAGTAAAGAGTATATAGCTGCAGTAGGAAAATGACATAGTGCTGTTTAACTCGGCTTCATTGACCCTCTTACCATGCTATAATGCCTCATGCTTCTCATGTCCATATACGCATCTATCCAGTGCAGGGTGCTCCGTGGTCTGGGGTTCTGTGACATGTCACATGTGGTTGGTCCACTAACCCCACCTGCGTAGGGCTTCTCTGGAATGACCAACACCTGAACGAATGCACTTCCATTTAGCCCAGTTGTTATCTCCTGGCGGGAGGGTTTCGGCTTGGGGGACGGGTATGGTCGGGCTGTGTGGGTGGTTGGACAGCTTTTCCTGCCACATGTTCAGGCAGGCTTCAGAAGGTGTTGTCTCCAGTGGAGCAGTGCTGGTCAATAAACTTCTCTGTGATTTTAGTCGACTGGGGGCAGGTACATGGCCGTATAGGGGGTGCCTCACATCTGTGGTCTGCCTGTGCCGCTCTACCCTGCTGGCCCTGCTGGCTCTCCTGATGTCTGGAGGGGCCATACCTACCAGGATGTACAGGTCATTGGTGTTAGTGAGCTTCAGGCACCCAGTGATGTATCTGCAGCTCTCATTGAGAGCAGGGTCCAGTTTTTTTGCATGGGTGGATCTCTCCCATGCTGGGCAGGCATATTCTGCAGTAGAGAAGCTGAGGGCAAGGGCTGTAGCATGCAGCGTGCATGTCTTGGGACATGCACCCCATCTAGCGTTGGTGAGTTTGCACAAGATGTTGTTGCGGGTATTACTTCATGATGTGGGTTTTGAATGTGAGGCATCTGTCTAGTGTGACTCCGAGGTAGACGGGGTGCTCTGAGTGTGACAGCTGGGTTCCACACCAAGAGACTTTCAGTTGGCACTTAGCTTCCTTGTTCCTCAGGTGGAAAGCACACACTTGGGTTTTTGCTTGGTTGGCACGTGGGTGATTCTCTTCATAGTAGGTTGTCTGAGAGGGCATCATTGAGCATTTCCTCAATACTGGTGAAGTCCGTATCTTGGACAGTGATGCACAGGTCATCAGCATAAGCAAACGACAGGTGTTATCATCTCTGGGTTGATCATTTGTGTAGATGTTGTACTGAAGTGGGGCAAGCACGCTGCCTTGTGGGAGGCCATTTTTCTGGATACGCCATCTGCTGCGTTTTCTGGCTAATTCAACATAGAATCTGCAATTCTGGAGCATGGCTTCCATTAGCTCCGTTAGGTCGATGTCTTTTGTGATCTCCAGGATCTTACATAGGAGTCGTCTGTGGTTGACTGTATCATAGGTGGCAGACAGGTCCACTAAGACAGTACCGGTGATCAGTCCTCTCTCGAATCCATCCTCAATGTGTTGGGTGAGGTTGACGAGTTGGCTAGTTGTTGATTTGACTGGACGGAACCCTGTTGGTTCTGGGATGATCTTCTCGTCTATATCAGCCGCTCAAACAGCTTGTATGTGTGACATAGAAGTGAGAATGGCCAGAAACTTTTAGGATCAAACGTACCCTTCCCTGGTTTCTGGAGTGCTAGTACGCGTGCCTTGAGCCAGATGTTAGGAAGCTTATGTGTGACGGCTATTGAATAGGTTGAGGAGCCATACCTTTGTTTGTTCCCCGAAATGCTTGATCTGTTTTGTACCGATGTTATCCAAGCCAACTGCTTCCCCTGGTTTCAGACTATGTATGCCTGTTTCCAGTTCATTCATTCATCTGAGGTTTGTTTGGGTAAAAGGGAGACCCCTAGTGGCCACTTGTAACGCAATGTTTTTGTATTCGCAGTCTTGCTGTAGTTCAATGATGCATGGTGAAGTAGATGGTCACATAGTTTTTTCTCTTTTATTTTTGTTGGCCAGAAAATATGTTTGCCTGTAAGTATGGTATACAGTTATCTTGACTTGAGTCATAAGAAATACTAGTCATGAAAACCTCTGTGAATCTAAGTTCGTTCAGAATATGTATTTTGACGATTTATGCTAATCGCTAGAATCTTAATGGAATTTCTATCTGCCGAGCTGAATTAGGAGACTAGACCACGAATCACACTCACTGAAGTGGGGGCAGAACATTCATAGTAAATGGTCTTGTGAAGCCTGGGTCAGTGGGGTACTGCTTCCGGTCTAGTTTGGCTTTTTGTTGTCATTTTCTAGGACTTTTTCCATTTAAAAGCAGCTGGTTGACTACTACAGTAGTGTTGCAGTGTTCTCTGGTTATCTTCGGATCACCTCTGAGTTTGCGAATGAGGGCCCATGCTTTCCTACTGTGCTTTGACATGTCTGTTGTCTCTACCAGACTGTTCCAGGTGTTTTGACACTCTTGGGAGATACTGATCATCAGCTGTTGTCCTGTTGTTATTGTTTCTTGCTGGAGCCAGCAATGTTATTGCTTGTAAATGCTAGGTCCACTTCCATCTAGCACTGTTGAAGGAACTCTGCTATTTCAGATCATGAATGAGACTAAACTGGTCCGTCCATTACTCCACTGCCTCTCCATCAGAGTTGGCTTCCGTGTACCACCATTGGGTGCTGTGTCTGTTGAAATCTCTAACTATGATCTGCGCCTTGTTGTGCAGGTTTGGTATGGGATTTGTGAAGGTGAATCCTACATCTGGTGGTTTGTACACAGAGGTAATCATTGCTCTGCTGAATTCTACTGTTAGAATTTCGATGTTGTTGCTCTGTTTTAGCTGTAGCTTCTATGATCATGTCAGTTTTGACAAAGATGGCACTTCCGTATTGGCGATGCGGTCTTTCAATTGCCATCGTCATTCCGGATGTCGCAGGGCGATTATTTTCTCAGTCAGTGTCGGTCTTTGGGAAGACCCGAGTTTTTGACTCTGACATCTGCTTCGGTCTTCAAGCATTGTGTTAGTCGCTTTGACGAACGTTGTTCACTGAGAATCTTTGCGTATGTGGTGGTGTTAGAAGTAGTTTAAACAGGGCCGCGACGAGAGCGCGAAGGCCCCATAATGATTACTGACCCACAACTACTAAATTCTTGACCTCAATTTCTATTTTGATCAGCTATAAACTTGCCTACAGCTTAGTTTGCTATCATTAGTCATTTCACTATTTCATAGACCTTTCATAATTTATCCCCACTCAGAGAAGAACCAAGTGAAAGCCAATTGAAAGTGATGTGCTTTTCTCCATAGTATTGGTTCGGTGCACCCGTTTTTATTTATTCACCAATCAATAAATGACATGGATGGTAAAGCAAGATTGTAATCTATGTCAACAGAGAGTGTATCTTCATCTTATTCAGTAACATGGTATTAGGTTAATAGTACCAGGAACAGGAACAACAGACAAACCCCGACAACTACGACGAGACTCAGAAAAGGATGAAACAGAAGACTCGACTAAAATACCCAAAGAAGTAATGACAAATGACAGACAGGTCTGAGGGGAACAAGGTACAGGGGAAACAAATCAAGAAAGGAGGGAAACCACAGAGGGTGAACAGGACACAGGAGAAACACAGAGCAACAACCAAAACAAGAAAACCAGACGACACAGCGAAGATCATGACACATATTGCCCTACACATCTACATACTGCACCTCCTTTGCACTTCTGGTTAGAATGGCAATTACATTTCGTTGTCTCTGTACTTGTACTCTGCAAAATGACAATACAGTTGAATTTAATATAATAAACAACAGATTTATGTTAAACTTTCAAAAAGGTGGTAAACATCCCTTACAACACTTAAAGATACATTTTTCACATGTTTAACAAATGTAAGGAAAAACTGGTAAAAACTGAGAAATGCTGATTGATGGACTGTAAAACGCCTTTTTATCATCAAGGCAAACCGCATCAACACAGTATTGTAATGTATTACATAAAATAGTAATTGATCACAAATCACTCAAATAAATGGCAGTTTTTTTTTTCTCATGTAGGTTGATATACATCAGTAGATGCACTAAGACACATCATCAGTGATGGAACCTGAGGTCATCGGGTGTTTCAGGTCTTTCAACATCATACACCTTTATATTTCAGATGGATTTCAGAAAAAAAGACCTTCTATAAGAAGTGATGAGCATTTATGGGTACAAGTCTGGGAACTGGCCTACCTTACATATTTCAAGGGTGCTGAGTCCAAAAGAAGGTACCCAAGCGAAATATTGAGTTTTTTAACTTCTAATTTGCATATCAAAATGGCCTTCAAGGTACCCATCTTACATAGTCATTGGACCATTTCCCCCTAGTTTTTTTTGTAAGTAGAAAATCAAGATGAGGAAATCAGGTTTCTAGATCGATAGTCAAGGGTCAGAGGAAGGATATAGTGGAGGCTGAGTGCCTTTAATTAAGCATTATCTGTTTCATTTTTAAGGTGGACATAAATATTCAATAATGTTACTCTGAAATGTCCCCTGTTGGTATGAGTCATTTTTGGGCAAGTTACATCCAAAATATAATACATTATATATTACTAGTTACTGTCATTTGAAAGTAATCAGTTACATTACAATATTACTATCTCTGAATTGTAATGCGTTACATTACTTGTGTATTACTTTTGAGTTACTTTCAACAAAATAGCCACAGAAATATATGACTAAGCATTTAAAAACTCTAAACTGCAGATTGTTATTGCTGATTATTTACATTCAGTGGAGGGTGATGTAACATAATGACTGTGTAGGCCCCTAAAGCTACTAATAACTTAATTTAATAGGCACAGTAAAGGCTCATAGCACAATACAATAAGTAACAATGACAGTTGGAATCATACAAGCTGACAAAGGATCAGTCTGTAAGTTATGATGGAGATGCTGCAAATATTTAAAGTCCTGGCCTATTCATAAGAAACAAAATATAACATAGCCTATAGCCTTATAATATGACAAACACACACACACATCTCTTTTTCTTTTAGTTTATATTGTTTTATTCTTTTTTAATTCAAGCTTACAGCACAAAGATGCCATGCACTGAATGGACACAACTTCTGTTTTAAGAGTCCAACAAACATTAACATAAACATAGTAATCTAAACATAAACTACAACACATAGCCTACTACAACAACGCTGGCTATTCTACCGTTGATAGGGAGTGCATGTCTTCCACGATAAATTCTGCCACCAGTCTCCTCACTTCTCTGGCTTCAAGAACCATGGCAGGCAGACCGAGAGAAACGTAACTTTTGTTGCTTTGTCTGTACCGTATGTTCGTCCTTCTCCGCAGGTGCATCCCTCTCCTTCAGCTTAGTGTTAGCGTGGCATCGGCTTTTCTTTAAGTTGCTTGTGCGTTTTTTTGACGTTGAGAGTTCCCTCGGTGTCGAACACAGGTTGCATTTTACAATTGTGTTTTTCTTCTTCTCTTTGAGGAACCGAAAATGGGCGAATGTCCATCGCGCAAATGTAGAGTCCGGCGTCATGTTTGTTGTCATCTCAAGCCTCAACAGGAAATCGCGCATGCTCCCCAGTCCCAGCTTTTTTCTGTTGTCGGGATGTCTCGCGGTGTTGGTGATTTATTTAAAAAACAATAGCTAAACGGGTTAAAATGCGTTGTAATGCGCGTTACTTAGATTGTAACGAGTAAAATATTACCGAAAATTTATTAGTAATGTGTTATATTACTGCGTTACAGCAAATAGTAATACATTACTGTAATTGCGTTACTTTTGTAACGCGTTACTCCCAACACTGGATATGACATATGATGTACACCATATTACAGGATAACAAAGAAAAAAAATCCATTGCAAGTGGTTTTATGCACATTAAGCGTTTGTTCTCTAAATTCATGGTCGGGATGAGACAACAGGGGGCGTGGACTAGATGGGAGCAGACACTGGATAGGAAGATTTCTTGGTCAGAGCTTTGGAAGGCAGAGCCATTCCGTATAACATTTTTGATCCAGTCAGTCTACGACGTCCTCCCCAGCCCTTCCAACCTCTTCTGTTGGGGCCTGGCAGAAACACCTGCTTGCCCTTTGTGTCAGAGGAGAGGTTCACTGGAGCACATCCTAAGCTGTTGCCCGAAAGCCCTGGGCGAGGGGCGCTATCGTTGGCGCCACGACCAGGTGCTGAAGGTGATAGCAGATACCATCTGCTCGGGGATCTCACTCAGCAAGCAGCAACAGCCAGCTAGGCATTCAATCACCTTTGTTAAATCTGGTGAGAAGCCTCAACAACGCCCAGGCCAAACAGGGGGGCTCCTGACAACAGCTAGGGACTGGCAGCTGAAGGTGGACTTGGGGAAACAGCTTAAATTCCCAGAGACCATCGCAGTGACCACACTTAGGCCGGACTTGGTTCTTATGTCAGAATCAACAAGGCAGGTGATACTGCTGGAGTTGACTGTGCCCTGGGAAGACCGGATGGAGGAGGCATTTGAGAGGAAGAGGGCCAAGTATGAGGAGCTGGCAGGCGAATGCCGGCGCAACGGATGGAAGACTCGTTGTAGTCCCATTGAGGTTGGTTGCCGAGGTTTCGCAGGCCAGTCACTCTGCAGGGCCCTCAAGTTGTTGGGAATAAGGGGACTGCACAGCAAGAAAGCCATCAAGAACATCACTGATGCTGCTGAGAAGGCATCAAGATGGCTGTGGATCAGGAGGGGTGATCCGTGGGCCACACAAGCTACCTAGACACAAGCCGGGGTCTGATCACCCCCGGCTGGGTCGCCTGGGCGAGGGTGTCTGATGTTGAGAGACCCGAAACACCCTATGACCTCAGGTTACATCACTGATGATGTGTCTAGGTTGCACCAGAGGGTGTATATTAAACCTAAGACGGGAAAAACCCAGGTGAATAGGGAAAAATATTCAAAAAGAGACCACCATGAAACTTCCCACATTGAATATTTAGATCAGGACATAGCATAGGGTGGCCTAGCAACAGGGAAAAAAGGATATAGAACTTGACATGCTGAAGCCCTCCACTAGCCTTACACTGGTTGTGCCAGTCTCATCCTGGAAGATCTGCAATCTTCATCATGTCAATGTACATTCTGCCACAAGCAGGCCAGTATTTACATCACATGTTAACAAGACCAGGTTTACAAAACCAAAAGGAGACAGTGAGTGTGTGAAACAAGCACAAGCAACAGACATGGTTTTCTTCCTGCGATGGCAGGATTCTGAACCCAAACCTCCTTGGACAGTATTCAATCAGTGAGTCTTGTCAAAGGAACCAGAGCAGACAGCAGTAGGATATTTGCAAATAGTCCTTGCTCCAGCTCATGAGTATGATACGCTTAATACAGTATACTATACAGTATAGTACGCTTAATACTGTATTAAGCATGGCAATATCATCACATTTTGGCCAGGAGCATACTGTCATAACAGTGGACCAAGCTCTTTACTGCAAGCTCATGGAACTGAAGTGGTGTGTTGAGGAATATCAGGGCAAGTTAATCCCTCGGCTTGGTGGACTTCATATTACAATGAAATTCCTGAAGACTATTCCTCGTGTTTGCTGCAAAATCAAACAAGGAATGCCATGATGAGATCTCTGCCATGGCTGCCGATGACAATCCTGAAATTAGTCCTCAGTTGATAACATATTTTAATCATGCCTCACTGAACAACATTTTAAATAACTTCCACCAATATGTTGACTGCCCCACCAGAGACAATAAAACACTGGATTTACTATATACTAATGCCATTGATGCATATGACGCCACAGCCCTTCCCCCCTTTGGCAAGTCAGACCACAACCTGGTCATGATGACTCCCAAGTATATCCCACTTGTGAGAAGGCAACCTGTGCACACCAGGAAAGTGAGGAGGTGGACACAGGACACCGCTGAGGCACTGCAGGACTGCTTTGAGTCGACAGACTGGGATGTTCTCTGTGAGCCACATGGGGAGGATATCGATAAAATGACCGACTGCATAACAGACTACCTAAGATTCTACATAAGACACCACAATGCCAACCCAGACCGCTCACTGCTTCTCCAACAACAAACCATGGATTACAAGTGACCTGAAGGTACTCTTGAACAAGAAGATGAAGGCTTTCAGGTCGGGAGACAGAGAGGAGCGGAGGAGAGTGCAGCACGAACTCCAAGAGAGATGCTGTGGACGTGCAAAGACAACTACAGGAGAAAGCTGGAGGCCAAACTCCAACAGAACAGTGTGAGGGATGTGTGGGCGGGAATGAAGCACATCACAGGAATGAAGGGGAAAGATGATTGTTGAGAACAAAGATAACAACAAAGATAAACCAGAGGTCCCAATCCATGCAACCCTACATAAGAGCAAAGCTAAAACATTTGCATCTCTGTATGAAGTGGCCAAAATCCTAAAATCAAAGAAAACAGAACCGTCATAAAGGCTGACCGAAACATCCTCAAACACCTTGTTACGGCCTATGAGGCAGGTTGTCCAGGTGACTTACCAGCAGTCCTAAAACACAAGCTTCTGCCAGTTCCCATATCCCTTGCTGAAATGAATGGGACACTTCACGCTGGGAACAAGTCTATATTGGTAAATAAGTTAACTGAAGACATATTCTGTCCTGAGGCTATTGAACTTCCTGACATGTCATCTTGTCTCATCATAGATGGACAGGCACTGGTGGTTGCCCTAGGAAAGCCAGACAAAGCAGTAACATTTGGGGATTTGGCCGACACATTTGTCAGAGCAGTGTTGAAAGCAGGATGTTCCTATAAACGGATAGACGTTGTGTTTGACAGATACAGAGAAGAGACCATCAAGGGTGTTACCAGGATATGACACACAAAAGCAGCTCAACCAATCAGACGACTTTTTGAGGGTCGTGATGTGCCTCTTCTGAAAAACTGGACCAACTTCCTATCCCTCCCTGACAACAAAGCTGATCTTGCCAATCTACTCTCTGAAGAACTATGTGCTCAGGCACCAGATGATAAAGAGACAGCAGTTGCTGGTGGGTTCAGAGACATCAAAAGCAACAACCAACCTGACTCATCTGAGAGCCACACACGAAGAGGTAAATACCCGATTGGTATTACATGAAGTGCACTGCCAGTCAGACACAGTAGTCGTGTCATCTAGAGACACTGATGTGCTTGTGATTCTGGTTTCCCATTTCCCGCATGTAGCATGTAAACAACTCTGGCTGTTGTCTGGTACCACAAGGAAGCCACAATATATACCATTGATGCTGTTTTTAGCAAACTGCCAAAGGATTCAGCACCAAGCCTTGTAGCATTTCATGTACTAACTGGTTGTGATACCACATCATACATTGCAAGTCCCACCAAAAGCACATCGTGGAAAGTCTGGAAAATGCACCATCGATTGCTCAGCAACCTCGGAATTGGTGATCTCACAGAGGAGACTCAAAGATCTTCAGAGGCTTTTGTCTGCAGAATATATGATGTGCATAAACAGACTCTGTTGATGCAGCAAGGCATATATTTTTCTCCAGGACAGGTAAACCAGAAGCAATGCTGCCAAAAATGCCAAACTTTAAATGAAGTTAAACTTTTTTAATGATGCAGTTTGCACAGTTGTTACTCAGCACTTTATGCTCATCAGATTTATTTATTTATTTATTATTACTTATTACACATGCTGCAGATGACGTGCCAAAGCTGGGGGATGTTTGCAATATTTGCATTGGATGGAGGGAAGATGTATTGGGCGTGTGCATGTGTGTGTGTGTTTGTATAGAGGAGAGTATATTTTGCATTGAATCGGTTGCAGGTTGGACTTTTATGTGTATATGTGTTGACGCACTTTTACTAGAGTGGCTCCATGAATCTCATTTTATTCTAAATGCAACGACAATAAAGGCATTCAATTCAATCATTCAATTCAATTCAATTCAACAAGCGATGCGCTCCACTTCCATCTGCTGAGAGTACACTGGCAGGCAATGGCTTGGAGAAATGCTCACTATGCCACACCTGAGCTTCCTTCACCCTTGGACATAGGATGGAAACACAGCGATTCAGGACTACAGCCCATGCTTATGTCACAGAATCCAATACCTGGAAGTTGCCTGGAAATGATCCCGTGTGCCTATAAAAAACAATGCACAACACGCTAGTAGGGCTGTCACTTTTTATTCGATATTCGAATATGCATTCGAACATGACGTGAAATATCCGTAATCGAACTATAAATAAACTAATCGGTTTTTAAAAGGCCAATTAGCGTAGTTTTTACAGTCTATGATTAGACCGTTTTGTATTCGATCAACTCGGCCACACGCAACACCTACGCTCACACTGGCGTTTTTTTGCAGAGGCTTGGCGACGCGTTTCCTTTAATTTCCAATGGCAGTGGGCGACAAAGCGAAGCGTGTGGGCTGCAAAACGCGAGGAGGGCAGGGCAAAAAATAGAAACAAGTCCTATTCTATGCAAATGATGAGCGAAAAAACGCAGCGTTTTTTTGCGAAAGCCAATCCGAGCGAAGGAGGCGTGGCGGCCGTGCAACTAGAACATAATCCAACATGGTGGACCCATAGGGTGGACCACGTCGGCGAGAGATAGGATTATGGATATCTAACGAATGTGACTGTACCCTGGTATGTGCTTCGAAATCTATCGAGAAATAAATGTCGTTAAACCAGAAAATGTCATGGGTATGGCTGGATATTATCAATGGCTGAATATTATCAATTGTTTTCGATCTGACACAGGTTTCAATACTATCGCTACAGACACTCCCCCGGAACGCCCACCAGGCGAAAATCGCCGAGCACAAAAACGCTTGGTCGCTCGTCAGTGTGAGCGCAGGGTAATGGTATCCAGGAGCTTCAAAACTACATGACTGAATCTCCTCTCCCCGCAGACAGCAACACGCTGCATTGGTGGAGAGACACGGGCTGCAACAAATACCCACTTCTCTCACTATTGATGTGCAAATACCTGTGTGTGCCCGGCACGTCCGTTTGCTCCGAACGTGTTTTCTCAACCGCGGGGAACATCGTTAACAAAAAGAGGGCTGCACTTGATCCAGATCAAGTCGATAGATTAGTGTTTTTAGCAAATAATATAAAAAAATGAATTTGGATAGGCTAGGCCTTACTCCTTCTGCTGTCTAAGTTGTCACGTGTGTTTGTGTTTGTGCGGTGCTGTCCTGTTCCGTTCCGATCAATTTTTTCCATGTTGCCTAATTTTGTTATAGGCTATGTATAAATAGTGGCACTTCACATATATTTTCTTTTTCAGACAGGCTAAGTAGGCTACTGTTTATGTTTATATACTGTGACTGTCAGACTCTTAATACAGTTGTGATCATAATCAACCTTCTGCCTTACGTTTTTTTTTTTTTTTTTGGGGGGGGGGGGGCTAGATATTCGAATATATTCGAATACATTGCTTGATATTCGATATCCGTTCAAATTTGATTTTCCTCAAAAGTGACAGCCATACACGCTAGTGCAAATGCTGAAAATCTGGGCTGTTCTGCACTGCAATGTGTGCATTTCAGCGTGATGACCAATGTCCTTGTTTAAAAATGGAGTTGTAGTCCTCAAGTATACCAAGGCAAGGGGTAACCAAAGAACTTGGAAAAGGACTGCAGGAAGAAATACTAATCAAAATATAATTTCAAAGACAAATGGCACACAAGCAAACTAGAAAGGTATAAAAACAATTTACCAACAACAATTTACAGAGGGAGTGAACTACAGAACTACAAATCTAACAAAAGAAAGCAAAGCAAATAAGCTACAAACATGAAAGAATATATACAGAAACAAGACGTTATCTGTTCAAGGAAAGTTTCATGGTGTTTTTTTCCCTATTCACTTGGGTCTATGAATGTTCTCATTCATCCAGGTCATGTTTAATCTGGCCAACAGTTAAATCGAACGCAACTGGACTTAGATTTGTCTGTGAAGTCGTTTTGCCTCTTATCCAAGCGGCTTCATCAGTTCGTAATGCATCAGTCTGACTAGTCCGCACTAGTCTGACAGACAGTGGAGTTAGACCCAGGTATTTAACCTCAGTGGAAGTGTCCACCCACCAAACTCCTAAAACAATAGATCATTAGTGTCGCTTCACCTGACCATTGTTTGGGGCCTGTGAGTCATCTTGGTGGAAGATGATCATTAGGGGTGGGTGGGGCCACTGGAGAACGACAGTCGTTAGGTATGATGTGCAGTTACCAGTGAACGACATTCTGTTCCATAGAGCCACTTGAGGTTTGTTTTGGGCAGTCTTTGTTGTTCACCCTCCTGGGAATGGCTGAAAGTGCAGCATTGTAGATGGGGGATAACTGATGTCTCAGACCCCCTCCCCTGTTGAGAGATGGCTTTTCCACTTTGACATAGATGGCTTCTTTTACTCCTCTTTCAAACCATCTGTCCTCTCTGTCCAGGATTTTGACATTGCTGTCCTCAAAGGAGTGAGCCTGGCGGGGAAGGAGCCTGAGCTGGTGTGCGAGGCTGAGAGGTACCGGCTGGATATAGTCGGGCTCACCTCGACACACAGTTTGGGCTCTGGAACCAGCGTCCTTGAGAGGGGTTGGACTCTTTTCCACTCTGGAGTTGCCCCTGGGGAGAGGCACCGAGCGGGGGTGGGAATGCTTGTTTCCCCCCGGCTCGGTGCCGTACGTTGGGATTCACCCCGGTGGACGAGAGGGTAGCCTCCCTCCGCCTTCGGGTAGGGGGACGGGTCCTGACTGTCGTTTGTGCTTATGCACCGAACGGCAGTTCGTACCCTTTCTGGAGTCCTTGGAGGGGGTGTTAGAAAGCACCCCCTCTGGGGACTCCCTTGTTCTGCTGGGGGACTTCAACGCCCATGTGGGCAATGACAGTGAGACCTGGAGGGGCGTGATTGGGAGGAACGGCCCCCCTGATCTGAACCCGAGTGGTGTTTTGTTGTTGGACTTCTGTGCTCGTCATGGATTGTCCATAACGAACACCATGTTCAAGCATAAGGGTGTCCACATGTGCACTTGGCACCAGGACACCCTAGGCCGCGGTTCGATGATCGACTTTGTAGTTGTATCATCGGACTTGCGGCCGCATGTCTTGGATACTCGGGTGAAGAGAGGGGCGGAGCTGTCAACTGATCACCACCTGGTGGCGAGTTGGCTCCGATGGTGGGGGAAGATGCCGGTCAGACCGGGCAGACCCAAACGTACTGTGAGGGTCTGCTGGGAACGTCTGGCTGAATCTCCTGTCAGAACGAGCTTCAACTCCCACTTCCGGGAGAGCTTCAACCATGTCCCGGGGGAGGCGGGGGACATATAGTCCGAGTGGACCTTGTTCCGTGCCTCCATTGTTGAAGTGGCCGACCGAAGCTGTGGCCGTAAGGTCGTCGGTGCCTGTCGCGGCGGCAACCCCCGAACCCGCTGGTGGATCCCAGCGGTAAGGGATGCCGTCAAGCTGAAGAAGGAGTCCTACCGGGCCTTTTTGGCCCGTGGGACTCCTGAGGCAGCTGATGGGTACCGGCGGGCCAAGCGGGGCGCGGCTTCGGCGGTTGCGGAGGCAAAAACTCGGGTGTGGGAGGAGTTCGGTGAGGCCATGGAGAAGGACTTCCGAACGGCTTCGAGGAGGTTCTGGACCACCATCCGGCGTCTCAGGAGGGGGAAGCAGTGCTCTGTCAACACCGTGTATGGGAGAGACGGGGCGCTGCTGACCTCGACTCGGGACGTTGTGAATCGGTGGGGGGAATACTTCGAAGACCTCCTCAATCCCACCAACACGCCTTCCACTGAGGAAGCAGGGTCTGGGCACTCGGGGGGGGGGACTCTCCTATCTCCGGGGCTGAGATCGCCGAGGTGGTTAAAAAGCTCCTCGGTGGCAAGGCCCCGGGGGTGGACGAGATCCACCCCGAGTTCCTAAAGGCCCTGGATGCTGTGGGGCTGTCTTGGTTGACACGTCTCTGCAGCATCGCGTGGACATCGGGGGTAGTGCCTCTGGATTGGCAGACCGGGGTGGTGGTTCCCCTCTTCAAAAAGGGGGACCGGAGGGTGTGCTCCAACTACAGGGGGATCACACTCCTCAGCCTCCCCGGTAAGGTCTATTCGGGGGTCCTGGAGAGGAGGGTCCGTAGGATAGTCGAACCTCGGATTCAGGAGGAGCAATGTGGTTTTCGTCCCGGCCGTGGAACTGTGGACCAGCTCTATACCCTTAGCGCGGTCCTCGAGGGTGCATGGGAGTTCGCCCAACCAGTCTACATGTGCTTTGTGGACTTGGAGAAGGCGTTTGACCGTGTCCCTCGGGGAGCCCTGTGGGGGGTGCTCCGGGAGTATGGGGTACCGGGCCCGCTGTTACGGGCCATCGGGTCCCTGTACTCCCGGTGCCAGAGCTTGGTCCGCATTGCCGGCAGTAAGTCGAGCCTGTTTCCGGTGAGAGTTGGCCTCCGCCAGGGCTGCCCTTTGTCACCGATTCTGTTCACAACTTTTATGGACAGAATTTCTAGGCGCAGCCAGGGCGTTGAGGGGTTACGGTTCGGTGGCCTCAGGATTGCGTCACTGCTTTTCGCAGATGATCTTGTCCTGTTGGCTTCATCGGGCCGTGACCTTCAGCTCTCACTGGAGCGGTTCGCAGCCGAATGTGAAGCGGCTGGGATGAGGATCAGCACCTCCAAATCCGAGGCCATGGTTCTCAGCCGGAAAAGGGTGGAGTGCACTCTCCGGGTCGGGGAGGAGATTCTGCCTCAAGTGGAGGAGTTCAAGTATCTCGGGGTCTTGTTCACGAGTGAGTGGAGGATGGAGCGGGAGATTGACCGACGGATCGGTGCGGCGTCGGCAGTGATGCGGGCTCTGCACCGGTCCGTCATGGTCAATCTACGTCAATCTACGTTCCTACCCTCACCTATGGTCACGAGCTGTGGGTAGTGACCGAAAGAACGAGATCGCGAATACAAGCGGCCGAAATGAGTTTCCTCCGCAGGGTGTCCGGGCTCTCCCTTAGAGATAGGGTGAGAAGCTCGGTCATCCGGGAGGGGCTCAGAGTAGAACCGCTGCTCCTCCGCATCGAGAGGAGCCAGTTGCGGTGGCTCGGGCATCTAGTGAGGATGCCTCCTGGACGCCTCCCTGGGGAGGTGTTCCGAGCACGTCCCTCCGGGAGGAGGCCCCGGGGAAGACCCAGGACACGCTGGAGGGACTATGTCTCTCGGCTGGCCTGGGAACGCCTCGGGATCCCCCCGGAAGAGCTGGACGAAGTGGCTGGGGAGAGTGAAGTCTGGGCTTCCCTCCTCAGACTGCTGCCCCCGCGACCCGACCCCGGATAAGCGGCAGAAATGGATGGATGGATGGACTCCATATATTCAAGTTTCATTCAATATATTCAATATATTCATATATTCAGAGTTTCATTCAATATATTCAATGGTTCACTCCATATATTCAAGTTTCATTCCATATATTCAAGGTTCACTCCATATGTTCAAGTTTCATTCAATATATTCAAGGTTCACTCCATATATTCAGAGTTTCATTCAATATATTCAAAGGTTCACTCCATATATTTAAGTTTCATTCCATATATTCAAGGTTCACTCCATATATTCAGAGTTTCATTCAATATATTCAAAGGTTCACTCCATATATTTAAGTTTCATTCCATATATTCAAGGTTCACTCCATATATTCAGAGTTTCATTCAATATATTCAAAGATTAATTTCCTGAACGGCATGCCATAATATATATATATATATATCCATCCATCCATCCGTTATCGTGACCGCTTATCCTCTACGAGGGTCGCGGGGGGGCTGGAGCCAATCCCAGCTGCAACGGGCGAGAGGCGGGGTACACCCTGGACAGGTCGCCAGCCTATCACAGGGCTAACATATAGAGACATACAACCATTCACACTCACATACACACCTATGGTCAATTTAGAGACACCAATTAACCTAATCCCCAACCTGCATGTTTTTGGTCTGTGGGAGGAAGCCGGAGTACCCGGAGAGAACCCACGCAAGCACGGGGAGAACATGCAAACTCCACACAGAAAGGTCCCGGGTCCCAGGTGGATTCGAACCCAGAACCCTCTTGCTGTGAGGCGACAGTGCTAACCACTGCACCACCGTGCCGCCTTATATATATATATATATATAATGCCTCTTTATTGGTTTTGGGAAATGTCTATAGGGGTTAATATCAGTTATTGTCACATTTTACGGACTACTTAGAGTACCAAAAATAAAGAGTCACATTTGATGTTTTCATAACTGTTGTGTCTCTGAGCAGACTTATTGTGACCCGAGCGCCGTTAACCCCCTCCCCTTCCCAGCTGGAGCGGTGATTGATGGGCGGTGCTTTGCCGCTCCGTGCTGATATAGAGGGGGGTCACACCTGGCGCGTTCCTTTGCTCTCTCTCTCCTTCCGGGTTGGCTGACGCCGTGGTGGCTGTGGCCAGTGATAACAACCGGAGTCAGGAAGGTGGCTGGTTATGCCCGTGTGCAGGTCGGTGTGTCCCTTAGAGGCACACACTGTTTCGTGAATACGCTCAGTGTGGCGCGCTGTTGGTATCAGTCGGGTTGCGTTGCTGAGGGCTCTCCTGAATGCGTGTGTCCGGCCTCCGTCGCTTGGAGCGTCCCTCCCCTGGCACGCTAGGACGCTGTACCGGTGAGGCCGACGGTACTCCCGAACCACCGCCACAGTCACTGGACTCTCCGCTGCTTTGGCTCTATACCGCTCCTTTGGCTCTATACCGCTGCTTTGGCTCTATACCGCTCCTTTGGCTTTACATCGCCTTTGACTCTACCTCGCCTTTGGCTCTATGCTGCCTGTGCGATCTTTTAATGTTTTACTGACTTAATTAGGTTTCCTTTTGCCTTTCATCAGCAGAGTTTATTTTGTTTATTTACTCACTCACTTTCTACCGCTTATCCGGGGTCGGGTCGCGACCTGGTTGTTTATTTACAATTGATTTATTTACATTTATTTACAATTGGTTTATTTACATTTATTTACAATTGGTTTACTTACATTTGTTTATGTACAATTGGTTTATTTACATTTGGTTTATTTGTATTGGGTTTATTGGTATTTTGTAATTATTAGTTATTAGTACTTTGGTTTATTTGGTTTGTAATTGGGAAGTGTGTGTGTGTGTGTGTGTGTGTGTGTGTGTGTGTGTGTGTGTGTGTGTGTGTGTGTGTGTGTGTGAGCGTTGTGGATTTTCTATTGTCTGTTTTGATCGTAAGGCCTGGTTTAAATATTTTGTGCTTTTCTTTTGTTGACAGGTGCTGTGGGCCCAAGGCGGCGACCTCACCCCTGGTGGTGGGTTTTGTTCACCCCCTGAGCGTGTGTGTGTGTGCCACGGGTGTATTTGGTTCCCCCCTTTTCTTGATTTTGGTCGCCGAGGTAAGCCCCAGCTCTGTCTTCCCCTTTTTCTTTAGTTATTCCTTATTTGGCCTATTTCAAACCGACAAATCCACATTTTATGATTGTGAAGGTTCACATGCCCTGTTATTAAAAATAAAGTGTTTTTGTAATTTTCCATACTGTCTCTGCCCTTGTGGTGATTCGAACCTGTGTGACCTCAGTCAATCCTAATAACTATTTCCTGGGGCGCGACTCCCCAGGTGGCGTTGTTGGCAACATCCATTCAATTACCCCCCACTCGTCACATTATGGTAGCCCAAAATACTGTAGAATAGCTAGAGCTATTGCCTATGATACAAAGTAAAAGCTTTTCTTCCATGGACAATAATTTGCACCATTTTCTCTCATTTGCTCCCCATCCCATTTCAGTGCCATGTATTCTTCACTAATGTTTTACACTTTGCATTCAGATTCAACTAATTTAGCTAATGTCAACATTATTTGAGAGGCCTTGAACAATTGTACAATAAAAACTGCAGTCTTAAAAGGAGATACATATTTACAACTCTTTTTTGTCCAATCATAACTCAACTCATCCACCGGCAAGGCCGCAACTATCAATCTTTGTATTGGGAATACAACCCTCATCTGAATTTACCTGCTGTGGTTCTTAGCAGATGCTTTTATCCAAAGCAACATGCAAAAAGATCACAGGCATTTCTATGCACAGTAATCCCTTGTGCGTGGGATTACATTTTCTAGTTAATATTATTCTATTTTTTTGTTAAAAAGGGAGATGTAACATCCTGACGGTCCCTTATGGACACGGTATTCTCATGTAACTTCAGTGTCCCGCGAGATCACAGGTGTGTTAGAGATGGTGGAATAAATGGCACAATCATATACTAGCGTCCTGTATAGTTTATTATAAACCCAATTCAGCCAGCGGCCTGAACGGAATATTAGTTTGTATTTGTTTTTTTGTGTTGGTGTTGACCCCACTGCCAACCGGAATCCCCTGGTTGCCATGCGGGGGCTGTGACCCCGCAAGCAGGTGCTCGCCGTACGAGAGCCCACCGCTTCACTGAATCAACTGGTGCCGGAACCTGTTCCTGAGAAACCCTTCTCTCCCTCCCTCCGGGGCATTCCACAGAACCAGGAACGCGGTGTGTTTCTCGAGAAGGGCTAACCTAACCATTGCTTCCTTCAAACATAAAAAAACCCAGCTTCCTCTCCAACACATGCCAAAAATCACAGAAGCAACAAACATGCCAGCCCGATGCCCGAGTTATGAGGACACTCCATCTCTCGCTCTGAACGGAGGGAATACCTGCACCACACAGGAGCAGCCAGAGTAACCACAGGGGAAAACCTGTGGAATAAACATATACTATTCATGTAACAAATAAAGCACTGTTCTATCTTACAGCCTGTTGTACCATAGTTATCAGGTAGCTTTTCAACTACACATTGTGCACACCAGCCAAAATACCTTTGCGTACCGTGGTCAGAGGGCCTCAAACACACTGCGGACACTTTTGAAAATCAGCTTCTGCTGAGGATGAACCGCAAGTTCAACTTCTCCACTTGAATCAGAAAGGTTGTTTGTGTGGTGTTACTTTGCCTCAGCTCATGAGGATTCCCCCAACATAGTTAAAAAGTGAAAAATTGCATCTTATGTTAAATGTTAAAGACATTGTTTATTTTTTGAGTGGTATTCTATACCATATTTCATTCACCTGAAAAAAAGGGAATTAAAAAACAAGGGGAGAATAATTTTGGGTTGTTTTGCTTCTTTTCATGCGTACTATAAAATACGTGTACGTTTACTTTTGAAACTTGAGTATATTTTTTCACAAGATACTTTTGATTTAAGTATATTTAATGTGAGCTACTTTAAGACTTTTACTCAAATAATTTTCCTTTAGGTGACTTTAACTTTTACCAAAGTCATACTTTTACGTAGTTATTTTTTCAAGTACTTTATACACCTCTGCTAATTAGTGATTCAGTGCCTTATGAGGAGTCAAAGTCCACTTGTGACCCTTTTATATGTTTATATATGTTTATATATATATCCATCCATCCATTATCGTGACCGCTTATCCTCAACGAGGGTCGCGGGGGGGCTGGAGCCAATCCCAGCTGCAACGTGCGAGAGGCAGGGTACACCCTGGACAGGTCGCCAGCCTATCACAGGGCTAACATATATAGACATACAACCATTCACACTCACATACACACCTATGGTCAATTTAGAGACACCAATTAACCTAATCCCCAACCTGCATGTTTTTGGTCTGTGGGAGGAAGCCGGAGTACCCGGAGAGAACCCACGCAAGCACGGGGAGAACATGCAAACTCCACACAGAAAGGTCCCGGGTCCCAGGTGGATTCGAACCCAGAACCCTCTTGCTGTGAGGCAACAGTGCTAACCACTGCACCACCCATATATATATATATATCAATGCATACTAATATGAGGTTCTTGATGTGACTACTGTTGGCACAAGTGTTGTGTTCAGCTAATTAATATTATTCTATTTCTTTTGTTAAAAAGGGAGATGTAACATCCTGATGGTCCCTTATGGACACGGTATTCTCATGTAAATTCAGTGTCCCGCGAGATCACAGGTGTGTTCGAGGTGGTGGAATAAATGGCACAATCATATGCCAGCGTCCTGTATAGTTTATTATAAACCCAATTCAGCCAGCGGCCCGAACGGAATATTGCACGGAATTTTACAGTTCGTATTTGTTTTTTTGCGTTGGTGTTGACCCCACTGCCAACCAGAATCCCCTGGTTGCCATGCTGGGGCTGTGACCCCGCAAGCAGGTGCTCGCCCTACGAGAGCCAATCGCTTCACTGAATCACCTGGCGCCAGAATCTGTTCCTGAGAAACCCTTCTCTCCCTCCCTCCGGGCCATTCCACAGAACCAGGAACGCGCTGTGTTTCTTGAGAAGGGCGGGTATTTGGCAACCGTTGCTTCCTTCAAACAAAAAAAAACCCAGCCTCCTCTCCAACGGATGCCAAAAATCACAGGAGCAACAACCATGCCAGCCCGATGCCCGAGTTATGAGGACACTCCATCACTCACTCTGAATGGAGGGAATACCTACACCACACAGGAGCAGCCAGAGTAACCACAGGGGAAAACCTGTAGAATAAATATACAGACCCTTTCCGAAAAATTTGAATATCATGGAAAAGTTGTTTAATTTCCATAATTCCATTCAAAAAGTTAAACTTTCATAGATTATAGATTCAGGGCCCACAATTTAAAATGATTAAGTATTTATTTGTTTATTTGTACATAATTTGGGTTTCCAGCTCATAAAACCCATGAAAACAGGAATTCAAAAAATGTGAATACTGTGAAGAAATCACCATTTACTTCTCCGTTTTTGCAGAAAAAATAAAGAAAAAAATTAGGATCACATCCAATCAATCAAAATATGTTACTTTCAAAAAGTTATGTCAAACTGCAATACTTGGTTGGGAATCCCTTTGCCTTAATCACTGCCTCGATGCGACGTGGCATTGAGGCAATCAGCCTGTGGCATTCAATGGGAGTTATGGAAGCCCAGATTTCCTTGATGCTTGCTGTCAGCTCTGCTTTGTTGTTGGATCTGGTGCCCCTCATTTTCCTCTTGAGAATACCCCATAGATTCTCAATGAGGTTTAGGTTGGCTGGCCAGTCAAGCACTATGATGGCATGGGCATCAAACCAGGTTTTGGTGCTTCTGGTGGTATGGGCAGAGGCCAGATCCTGCTGGAAGATGAAATCTGCATCTCCATACAGATCCTCAGCAGACGGAATCATGAAGTCCTCTAAAACATTATGGTAGACTGTTGCGGTGACCTTGGATTTAAGAAAGCAGAGTTTACCAACACCTGCACCGGACATTGCACCCCAAATCATGACCGACTGTGGATATTTCACACTGGACCTCAAGCAGCTTGGGTTCTGTTCCTCACCCGTCTTCCTCCAAACCCTTGGACCTTGATTCCCAAATGAAAGGCACACTTTACTTTCATCGGAAAAGAGGACCTTGGACCACTGGCCAACAGTCCAATCCTTCTTCTCCTTGGCCCAGTTGAGACGCTTCCTACGTTGCCTCAGGTTCAGAAGTGGCTTGACCTGAGGAACCCGACAGTTGTAGCCCATCTGCTGGATGCGTCTGAATGTGGTGGTTATTGAAGCTGTGACTCCCGCCCATGGGCGTAGGTTTGGTTTGAAATGTGCTGGGGACAGAGACGCATTCGGAAGTGCATTTTCAGAAGTGCTGGGTACAATGACGCGCATTCATTTTTTTTACCCCTTTGTGATGATGTGATGATGACACACACACACAGACGCGATGTCTTGACTATGCTCACGCACAGAGCTCTAATACTTATCATTGGATAATGTGATTCAGATAGGTGCAGTTCATGGCCGTGCCTGCTGAATGTAACCGCTGTGAAACAATCGGGAAATAACGTTTAATTTCTCTGATTAACGGCTTTATCGAGACCGGCGCTCGCTCTCTGTTATTGTTACTCTATGTCTCTCTACCAAAGTGCTCTCTCTCTCTCTCTCTCTCTCTCTCTCTCTCTCTCTCCGCCTCTCTCTCGTCATCGGACACAAATCAAATTAAATGTTGTTTCTATTTTGTGTAAATTAGGTTAATGCTTTTGTGTTTTCTTGTATTATCAGTTCAAGTTGTTGTACTTGCCTGAGGAAATCGTGGATATTGTAACGTGTTGGGGGAGTGTTTTCCAGAATGCATTGCGACATTCTGGCATTCTGTGTCATTACATGTTATTGCTATTAGATAGGGTTTGGAGGCGAATGTTCAGGACATGTTGGGTTGCATTCCACTGTTTCATTACGTTCACTTTGTTGACTGTTGTTTTTGGGATGAGTCAGGGAGCACCATTACTCAACGCACTATGGCATCTTGGCATACCACTACCAAACCGTTCGTGACGGCGTGTATAATTTGCTTGTGACCATGTCATACCAAGCGACTTGTAAGAGTAGAGATCATCTCTCTTTGTTGAGCTTGACGTATCTCAGACTGCATTTAATCACGCAGTGGTGAAAGACACCTGTGCGAGTCCCACACGGGGGATTCTTTCATAAAAAGTGGTGGGTACAAAATGACTCATGACGAAAACCGGTAGGTACGTCCCCACCGTCCCCACCGTATTCTACGCGCCTGCTCCCGCCTCATTCCACTCTTTCTGGATCTCTGCCAGATTCTTGAATCTTCTCTGTTTGATAATCCGCTGAAGCCCACGGTCATCTCTTTTGCTGGTGCATCTTCTCCTGACACATTTTGCCCTTCCACTAGACTTTCCATTGATATGCTTGGACACAGCACTCTGTCAACAGCCAGCCTTACGTTGCATTGAGGCAGTGATTAAGGCAAAGGGATTCCCAACCAAGTATTGAAGTCTGACATATCGTTCTGAAAGTACCATATTTTGATTGATTTGATCCTAATTGTTTTCTTTTTTTTTCTGCAAAAACTGAAGTAAATGGTGATTTCTTCACAGTATTCTAATTTTTTGAATTCCTGTTTTTGTGGGTTTTATGAGCTGGAAACCCAAATTATGTAAAAAATAAACAAATAAATACTTGAAATCATTTAAATTGTAGGCCCTGAATCTATAATCTATGAAAGTTTAACTTTTTGAATGGAATTATGGAAATTAAACAACTTTTCCATGATATTCTAATTTTTCTAATATTATTAATGTAACAAATAAAGCACTGTTCTATCTTACAGCCTGTTGTACCATAGTTATCAGGGAGCTTTTCAACTGCACATTGTGCACACCAGCCAAAATACCTTTGCGTACCGTGGTCAGAGGGCCTCAAACACACTGTGTGCGTGCGTGTAAGGTGAACAGTCAGCCATGTGAGGTATGTGTGTGTACTGAACTGCATGCAGTGTGAGGGTCTCACATCGTCCTGGGTGTCTATGTGGGCCAGCCCCTTGTGGTTGAGCTCATCCTAAAGGGAGGAGATGGCCATGTTGTTCACTGGGACGCGGTTTATCCCTGTGTACTCCAGACTCCGCTCCTCCACCACCCTGCAGAAAACCTCCACGATCAGGGACATGGACATGGACATACACACACACACAAGGATGGATTCGTTCCAATTGTTCAGCATACTAGAACAACTTAAAGGGGTACTTCAGAATTTTGGACATATGATCTCATTTCCAACTCAGCCAGTGTGTTATTGATCATTGGAGACATTTTCAACCAGTTTAATTCAGTCATTCTAGTTGCAGAGGTTGCTGGTGCTAGTTGCTGTTGCTGCCAATGAAAATGCTTACCCACTCCACACTACACTCGAGGCAAATAGATTATCACGCCAGACTATCAATGTAAAGTTCACAATGGATTTTGACCTCCAGTATCTAAACAAGGTGATCTCCGGGTGAGTCCTACCTGGTTGGTCTGGGCTGGGGGGCAGTCGTCCAGGCAGACCCCGAACGTGAGCCCTGGACAGTGCTTCCTGTCAAACTGCTTCTTCATCCGCGCTCTCCAGGTCCCCTTGTCCTGAGGAGGACTGCTGTCCCCTGGACACACGCACACACACACACACACACACACACACACACACACACACACACACGCACACACACACACACGCACACGCACACACACACACTAACGAAGAGGACTTCATTCCCTGGAGCTTGATAGGGTTGAAGGAATATTGCACAATGCACTTGAACCGGGATACATGCACTTTAATGAATCAGGCACTTTAGTAAACAGTTGCACTTTATTGGATTTGCACGTTTAAATATAGTTTCATCTTTATTGATTGTTAATATATTTATTGTCCTTTTAAATCATACCTGTGCTGGTAGATTCTGTGATGGCCACATGGTTCCACCTGCAAAAGAGGGACATCAGATTTAATGTGCATTTATGTGGTTGGTTGGTGCTGGAATGACATCATGCGACTTGTCTAGTATATGTTGTGCAATGGTGTGTGTGTTTGTGTTTTGGGAATGGTAAAGTGTGTGTGTGTGTGTGTGTGTGTGTGTGAAATGTACTCACCAGTCTCCTTTGTCTCCAGGGTGTTCGTGCAAAAGGCCTCCCCAAGAAACGGGCACCATATTTATAGTTTCGGGGGCAACCAATTGGTGATTAGTGGGGATGTTCGAGATTTGAGTATTTTATTATTGTAATGAGCTGCAACTGTGGATGAACTCGTAAAAGTCCTCTCCAAAACTCACAAGTGTAAGGAAAAAGTTAGTGAATTCAACACTCCATAGAAATGTATTGACAACTGAAATAATTGAATACTTGATATTATGTACATTGTTTGTTGTTTACGACAGTCCCCAAATCCATAGTTTAGATTTTATGTTGTGATTTATTTGGATCTAGTTTAAGATGACTTTTATGAACTTTTCTGGAAAGACGGAAGTGATGTCGACGCAACGGTAGCGTTAGCAGCAGAGAGTTGAAGCTATCAGGAAAGTGCTCTTTTAAATAAACTCCTGGTGTACTTACAAACTTTCAAATGCCTCGTTTTGTGAGTACAGACCCTATATGTACTACTACAGAAGTTGGGTAACAGTCTATGCATTATTAGTGGGGTATTTACGAGATATACACACTGTACCATTCACTCCAATACTAAGCCGGCTTATACCCCTAAACTTGACCAATATTGACCATCGCTAAAAATGCATCTGAGGGGGTATTTGGCTGGATTATTGGTGGAAATGACCTCAGGGTGAATTTTACTCCAAACCATCACTTTAAGGAAAACACTGGTGCATTCAACGAACCAAAACACCCCTGAGGATCTCCTACCTTTGTGCAGGTTCAGGCGCTTGGTTGCAGCTTTGGGCGAGTGACCACCGCTGGCCTTGCTCTCTCTCTCCTGATTCCCCCCCAGCAGGGTGTGTCTGAGTGACTGGTGGGCCACCTTAGGGAATACTTCCACCTTACTGCCGGTAGGACTAGAGACACACACACACACTAGAGCATGGATACCTGACCTGAGCCCTACGGGACCCAACGATGACCGGCGGGTCGCGTCAGGGTCAGACAAATGATTATGCTCAGGTTTGGGTCAGGCTCGGTCACATCTGCGCAATTTAACAATTTTAATTTACCTGCACGTTAACCCGCGTATTTTGCGCTCATCTGTTTGTTGACATTTCCAAATGCCTTGCAGTTGCTTAATAAAGGTGGGCTTTCATAAAATAGACTTTAACTGTGTCGGGTTTGGACATAAAAAGCTTGATGCCTGTCAGGCTTGGGTCGGGTTCAGTTACTGTTCTGTCGGACACAGGCCGGGCTGGGACAGAAAATTCTGTCCCGATCCACACACACGCACACACACACACACACACACACACACACATACTCTCCTTTCTCCCTGTCTCAACTCCCTCTACTCACTCTTCTATTCTCTCTATTTTCTCTCTCTCTCTATCCCCCCACACACACATATACAAGGTAGGACGTTACACTATGTCCCACCTCCACACGCTACTGATTCAAGAGCCCCTGTCGTGTTGGTCACCAGATCTGGGCTGTGTGCTCTAGTGTCTGAGATAAGCTGTTGAGGGATGACATCATCGGCTTGAAGCGAGGGGGATCAAGGGGATCGAACGGCGGACCCTATGGTCCGCTGTTTCCACTCCTCCACTTGTCCACCCCTCAAACGTATTGATTGTAAATCGCTTTGGACAAAAGTGTCTGCTAAATGTTCCTTTACCCTTTAGGATGAGTCAGAGTCCGAAATGCAAATAACCCGCAAATGACTTTTGAGGAAAGGACCAGTGGTGATTGTGAGGGTCAAGGCTTGGAGATAAATCAAGGCCAATATTTTGTCATCCTTTATTGGTTCTGTTTTTTGTTTTTTGGTTTTTGCGTCTAACATTTATGGACAAAACAAAAAATGTTAAAGGTCAGATTACTGTATTTGTGACATTAGGGGATTTGGGTCAGAGTTGCTGCACCAGGAAGAGTACGACTTTGCCATATTAATGTCAGTGAGTTATGGAGCGTTTAGACAGGATGAACACTGGATAAACAGAAAAAGAGGCCCACAAAGAGAGGTAAGGGGATACACTCTGGAAACAAGGCCGGATTCTATCAATCCCCTCCTGTTTGTAAACTGTGCCAAATACTGTGGAACTCCAAACCATGATGTACGTCCCCACCAATGTGTGTGTCATGAAATACATTGCCACAAATGTTTAGATATAATGATAAGTGTGTGTGTGTGTGTGTGTGTGTATGTTTAGGTCCAACGGTGTAATGTATGTGTGTGTGTGTTTAGGTCCCACTGTGTAATGTAATGTGTGCGTGTGTGTTTAGGTCCCACTGTGTAATGTAATGTGTGTGTGTGTGTGTGTGTGTGTGTGTGTGTGTGGGTCCCACTGTGTAATGTAATGTGTGTGTTTAGGTCCCACGGTGTAATGTAATGTGTGGGTGTGTGGGTGTATGTCTAGGTCCCACTGTATAATGTAATGTGTGTGTGTGTGTGTGTGTGTGTGTGTGTGTGTGTGTGTGGGTCCCACTGTGTAATGTAATGTGTGTGTTTATGTCCCACAGTGTAATGTAACGTGTGTGTGTGTGTGTGTGTGTTTAGGTCCCACTGTGTAATGTAATGTGTGTGTGTGTTTAGGTCCCACTGTGTAATGTAATGTGTGTGTGTTTAGGTCCCACTGTGTAATGTAATGTGTGTGTGTGTGTGTGTGTGTTTAGGTCCCACTGTGTAATGTAATGTGTGTGTGTGTTTAGGTCCCACTGTGTAATGTAATGTGTGTGTGTTTAGGTCCCACTGTGTAATGTAATGTGTGTGTGTTTAGGTCCCACTGTGTAATGTAATGTGTGTGTGTTTAGGTCCCACTGTGTAATGTAATGTGTGTGTGTTTAGGTCCCACTGTGTAATGTAATGTGTGTGTTTAGGTCCCACTGTGTAATGTAATGTGTGTGTGTTTAGTTCCACTGTATAATGACATGTGTGCCCTCAGATGAGCCGTCCAGCTCCAGTGTCGACCTCGACATGCTGCCCATCCCCGCCTGCGCTGTCATCTCCAGGACGCCCGTCATCACGACCGTACCGCCGAGCTCCACCGTCACGGCCCCACTCATTCGCCGACAGCGGTCACATGACCAAGGTGCTGGCTTATTTCTGGCCCCGAGTCGGTTTGGATGTTGCCTAGTGCTAATAATCAATCAATCAATCAAACTTTATTTGTATAGCACATTTAAAAACCACAGGGGTAGCCAGAGTGCTGTACATTGAGACATACAAATGATTAAAAGAAAAATGGAGAGACAAACAAATACAAAACACAAATAAGTAGCTAGCTAGTTAGCTAGTTAATGTCGCCTCTATTTTGTAGAGCATTCTGATGTTTTCTCATGATGAACATGCGTAACCCTCCCCATAGGTTCCTTCTGTCTGACGGTGACAGATTCAGATTCTGGTTCCCGGACGGAGAGGTCCACGTCCTGCGACGAGGGTCTGGACCACCACAGGGAGGAGGCCAGAGGGTGAGAGCCCGCCGTCCATTCGCCAATGCATAATCATCGCTTCGTTATTTATTCAATTCAACGGTAGTCAGCACTTTCGCGGGACTCAGTGTTTTCCCAAAATACGTGAGATTGAGTCCGGCCATGTGCTGGATTTTGATTACCACAGCAACATGTTTAGTCTTTTCTTATGTATAGTGTGGAATGACGAATGTTAGTCAGTTGTTTTTATTGGACGTACTGGAGAAGGTGTTAATGGTATTCCTGTTAACACCTTCTAATCCTCAAACATAAAAATGTAAATATGTTAATCTCCCTGAAGAAATACGGGAGAAATCTTGAGCAAATTGCTGCTTGTCAATCATTTTGATTGAATAGCGGTAATCCTCTTTCAGCTTTGTAGACTTTTTCAGCGTCAAGGTGCTTTTTGCTTGTGTCTATACAGTACTTTTGCAACCCTGGGTGATTCAGGTCTAAATCGCTCAAGCTCTTAACACCCTTTCCCACGAAGGATGTCTCATCCCTTGCCTGAAAGGCCTGAAGAAGAGTCCTCTTTTGTTTACCAGCTACAGACCTTTCACCACCTGTTGGGTCACGCCCAGGTGATAAGAGTCTTTCTCCTTTCAATGTCTGCTGATCGTCTGATAGCAGACAGGAACCAGGCGGGGCTACGATTCCAGTAAAGCGACAGCCAACAAGACTGGATTGCTGGTTTATTGTGTTTCTATTTTGATTTTAACTGATTCTTCAATCATCAACCAGAAAAATGTATTATAAACAGTAAAAATATAATGGAAGATTTTCTTTGTATTATTATATTATTATATCATGTATATTTAATAAGATAATAGGCGTACACGTCCAACGAGACGCTTCAGAAACGCTTAAAAATAGAAGTGAAGCGTAAAGTTAAGCTTTGGTCGGCCGTGAGACGGGCGTAAAACGCTGCCGGTGTAAATCAGTGCACTGGTTTGAATGGAATTCTATCTCCAGCGGCAGTCGGCCGTCTGACGGCCGACTAGAAAACGCTTCTAAAATGGATCCGGTGTAAATTGGCCTCCAGGGTGGGAGAGTTCCAGCTCTTTCTGGAAGGAGTTCGATCTCACGGTGTTTGTTCCTCAGGTGTGCGACTGCTCCGCAAAAGACTCGGGGTCCCGGAGAGATTCGCCGTCCAACATTTCCTCCACCTCCACCAAAGAGAGTCTCCTGCACTTTAAACGGCTACACTTGGACAAGAGCAAGGTGTGTGGCTCTCTGACACAGCAACACCTGCTAATGCGTAGGCTACACACACACACACACACAGGGACCTAAAACACACACTACCTTACACAGTGGGACCACACACACACACACACACACACACACACACACACACACACACACACACACACAAAGCATAAACAAAGCATTTCCCGAAAGGACATAGCTGGTTGGGAGATGAGGAAGTGCTGGCTACCCCCAATGGCGGCCATCTTGGCTTCTTATATTCTTGGGGTTCCCTGCTGCAGCCAATCACAATCAAGGGCCGGAAATCCCTCGACCAATCCTCCTCCGGGTATGGCACATTCCTATTTACATGTAGGATTGGCAAGGAAAAAACCCCAAAACAACACAAAACAGAGCAAACAACAAAACTATGACCACAGTCATAACACACACACACACGTTACATTATACAGCATGTGGGGACCTAAACACACACACACTTCGTTACACAGCGCATATGAGGACCACCCATGACACACTTCTGGTAAACTCTTCTAAATGGAGGAATGTGATGATACCGGTGCTGGCCATCAGTCGAAACACAAGGCCGAATACATCAATCCAGTTGTCGTGGACGTTCTTGTTGAAACTGGCTGTGGCCATTCAGAAGTATTTTTTTCTAAGTGGCTCCACATTGACGGGACGCTTTGATTAGTCTCAGCCTCACCTCTAAAATCGCTCTGGATAAAAACATCTCACACACACACACACACACACACTAGCAATATACTATCAGGCATAATACCATAACAACAAAACTATATGACAAACCCTACAAGGAAATGGCACGCTTCATCAACTTCTTCATTTTATCTGACTGTACAAGATATAACATATTTTAAAGAACTCTGATATTGATATACATATAACATGTTTGTGTTGCAATGTATAATCTCAACACAAACATATCATATGTATATCAACAATAATGAAGGCTAGTAAGGGTCAGTTCCCAAAAAGATCTATTTTACTCTGGTTGTGATATGTGTGATATACATATGGCTGTGATCAACTGTTGGTCAACTCAAAGCCGTACCCGGTCGCCGTGCGGAGGCTGTGACACCGCAAGCAGGTGCTCACCGTACCAGAGCTCGCCGCTTCACTGAACCTCCTGGCGCCGGAATCTGTTCCTGAGAAAGGAAACTTCCCAGGAACAGAAAAAGCAAATAAACTTCTCACCTCTCTCTCTCTCTCTCTCTCTCTCTCTCTCTCTCTCTCTCTCTCTCTCTCTCACCCTGCTTTATGAGAATTTGAATGGCGGTTACACCCTGGTTGCTAGCAACACAAAACAGTCTCTTACAAATGTAACACTCCCCCTTTTACACCCTATGAAGGCATACAAAGTTGACATTTGTGTTCCATTTGTTTACCGTTTCTGACAAGCCCCTTTACACACAATTCATCAGCTAAAAAAACAACTAACTGAC
>JAXIVH010000036.1:1378404-1558404 GCA_036785325.1 Urophycis tenuis | reverse complement strand
TGTTCAGTGTTGCCAGAAAACTTTCCCGTCACTGATGCCATGGTGTACCTCCATGGTGGGAGGAGCCTAGAAAAAGAGATGCAGGTGTGTGATTCACCTGGATATCGGACTTTAAATGATTCGCCATGGTTTAAAGGTTCTTGCACACTGACCCAACAGACACAACCACATAACTAAAGTATAGAAGTTGTGGGTTCGCTAAGTTGGCTAACACCGTAATCGGACAACAGCGATGTTGGAGTTTGTTGATGTTTGTTGGGGCAGAGCGCAAGCACCTTAAGATAGCGAAACCCAAGTCATTTGAAACATGTTGTTAACTCACATTTAAACAGAGAGGCAACATATTCCTGTGTGACTACAAACTCTTGGATGGATTGGAAGCCAACACGATTAATGGCAAGCAGCAGTACCTGATGGCTCCACTCGTCCTCCTCCACCAAACCCCTGAGGGTCAGCTGATGCCCTTAGCTATCCAGGTTGGCGGTGACATTAATGCACCTACTTCCATCCCTCAAGGATGACAGATGTATGGCAGGTGGTTTGTATGGAAGGGATTTTTTTTCAACTCCTTCTGTGTGTCTTTTCTATAGTTGAAGCAGGAACCTTCAAAGGACAACCCCATCTTCTGTTCGACCGACTCTGAGTACGACTGGTTGTTGGCCAAGTTGTTTGTCAGAAGTGCAGAATGCAACAAGCACCAGCTTGAGGCTCACTTACTCCGCACTCATCTCCTGGCAGAAGTGTTTTCTGTCTCACTCCTGCGTAACCTGCCCATGGTGCATCCACTGTACAAGGTGACTTGGACACAATCTGCTAAACTCTCTGCATAAAATGTTTTTGAAAACATACATTTTTGAAAACATGTTGATGTGATATCTGAAAAAAACTCTTCCACATTTTGTTTTCCTTCTAATTGGTGTAGCTTCTGATTCCCCACACTCGCTACACCCTCCAGATCAACTTCCTAGCCCGGAAACTACTCATATCAGACAATGGAATATTCGAACAGGTCGGGAGCACTTGCAATGTTTCTACATATTGTTGCCTTACAGAGGAACCTTCACACTCGGCTAATGCGTTACATCAGAGAGAACTGCTTCACATCTGTGTTGTGATCAAAGTTGAGGTCTGAAATAACCATTGATGTTATTTTTCTAATTCAAACCAATGGAGAATACGAGAGTAGTCGTGGAAAAGTACAAGACCAACTATGGCATTGGTTCACCCTTTCTGAATTAAATCTCAGAATTGGTTTATGTTGCCAAATTTAACACATGTATGAAACAGTAGGCCGACTCTCCTATGTGAGTAAATAGCGGAGTGCGGCAAAACCCCTTTAATAAATGGATGGTGTATGCACTTAAATGAAAAAATATGCATTGTGAGTATGATATTGTAGTAGATCATATCTACTATGACATATCTATCATATTTGTCATCCTTTCTGCCCTGCTTGTACAACCTTGTAACCATCTGATTGCTTCTCCAGTCCAACTCCTCTGGTGGAGAGGCTTTGCACACAATCCTGCAGCGAGCCACATCCTCTATAACCTACAGCTCACTGTGCATTGTGGACGACATCAAGGAGAGGGGGCTGGAGGATGTGCCCAACTTCTACTACAGAGATGATGGGATCCACCTGTGGGACATCATCAACAGGTAATGGCGATAACTGTCTTACTATAGGTATTAACCGGTGACATATACTGGTACATATAGTACCAATAATAGGCAAATATTTAATTGTTGGCACCGGACATCACACCTGCTTTTGAAATGCTTGAATTGAAGTGTGCTTATTTTAATGTGTTCTGATGTTGGTCTGCACCTGGAACTTGTTCAATAAAAAATCTAAGAAACTAGATTTTTCATTTTACTCCAGAATTAGCTTATCTAGAATTGAACATGAACTACTTGTATGATACAGGTTTGTTCAGGCTGTGCTCAGCTACTACTACAAAGAAGACTCTGATGTCCAGCAAGACACAGAGCTACAGACATGGGTTCATGAAATCTTCACGCATGGATTCCTTTCACGGCCAGAATCTGGTGAGCATAAGGTTGAAAATATCCAGACTCATGTTAGGTGGTTGAAAAATCAATGAACAGTTATACTGGGAATAGGCTCATTGCAGAACTAATTTGATTTGCTTCATGCAATTAACTCTTTTCAATTCTCTCTTTTTTCGTCACAAAAAATACTACTCAGGAATGCCGCAAAGTTTGAGCAGTGTAGCTGAGCTGGTGAAATTCGTCACCATGGTGATCTTCACAGGTTCTGCCCAGCACGCTTCAGTCAACAATGGCCAGGTCTGAGTTGTTTATCAATGTTAATCAAATCTTTAGTCTCTTCAGAACATTGTTTTCAGCTTATTACTTATTATGACAATTATACTTAGTTTTACAATTTGGCAACATTTGACAAAATGCCCAAATAATATGTCCATCTCAGATTTAATTTGTAAAAATAAAAAGTCCACCATATCAAAGGTACATATATATATATTTTTTTTTTTTCAGTTTGATTACGGTTCGTGGATGCCCAACTATCCAACGACCCTGCAGCGCCCCCCGCCGACCACTAAAGGAACTGCAGATCAAGACACCCTCCTTGATGCGCTCCCTGACATCTACGCCACCGTCCGTGGCATAGCTGCCACATGGCTGCTCACCAAGCAGTCCAGCGATTTTGTAGGTTTGCCTTCATGTTTGTGGAATATATACTGAATGTAAACATACATCCTGCAGTATTCAGTAGACCTGTTCTTTCTTTGAGTCTGTGTACTTATTTGCAGTGTGCTTATGTTTGTGCCAAGAATCTTTTATTCAAGGAATTATAATATACTATAAGGCTGTGTCATATTATATATAGATATAATATGTATGTAATTACAATTATAATGACTACTAATTTACTTATTGAAAGTCACTTTGGATAAAAGTGCTACTTCCTGTAGTCTTATACATTATAAATGTGTTATGCTATAGACCTATGTTCTAACCTGTGTGTGTGTGTGTGTGTGAGTGTGTGTGTGTGTCTACATATTTAACATATTTTTATTCCAACAGGTGCCCCTCGGTCACTACCCTAATGAGCATTTCTCAGAAATTGTTCCACGAAAGCACATGGCCATCTTTAAAGGGGAGCTTGGGCTTTTAAGTGCACAGATTGAAGCCAGAAACTTGCAACTGGAAATCCCGTATACATTTCTGGACCCACTGCTTGTGGAGAACAGCGTAGCCATCTGAGTAGTGTGAGCTATCTGGTGCAGGATGTTGTTTGTGTTCAAACTTTATTGTCTGTAGTCTACCTATACATACAATACATTATCGATCATTCTAAAATGTTTTTAATCTTAGGTCTTTCATTATTACACCTTCCCAACAGCAGGTACTTAAACTCTGATCCTTCTTCTACCAACATGAGCTGAATAACTGATATGGGCATTGATTTGATTGGTTTATTTTAAGTCTAAATACTTTTCATGACTTTATAATTATCGACAAACATATGTGGGGCACAATGGGTCAATGGTGCAATTGTGGGCAGGATAATGTCTATGGTTGGGGTGAGTTGAAGGGATTTTTCATATGTTCTTGAGGTGTTTTATGTGTTGATTTGCAGAAACTGAATTTATTTTGGGTGTGGATGTTGTTCACTGTTGGTGTTAATTCAGCGTTTGTGGTGAATTGTCAGCAGGTGCCCACGTCACTATGAGAGAAGAGAGTGGCAACGGGAAGTCTCGCGAGACCAAGTGGGAAACAAATGTGATTACCTGTGTGTGTAAATGAGAGAAGGTAGAAAAACACAGCTGTGTACCAACTGACAACCTGTAGTGCTGATATTTGTGAGTATTGATTACCGTGACATCATAATTGAATGTGTAGCACCAGTTTGAGCCAAGTGTCATTGTGCATCCCACTATATTCTTGCTTCCTGTAAAAAATAAAACATCAGCCATGTGTCGTACAATTGAAGCACTAAATTGTGCACACTTCTCTGGTTCTCATGCACCTCCTTCACCATTTTCTAGTTCACCATTCGCCCCATTTCACCACAACATAAACATATACTCATCTTCAGTCACAGTAAAGAGTATATAGCTGCAGTAGGAAAATGACAGTGCTGTTTAACTCGGCTTCATTGACCCTCTTACCATGCTATAATGCCTACTTCTTCTCGTGTCCATACACGCATCTATCCAGTGCAGGGTCCACCTATCCAGTGCAGGGTGCTCCGTGGTCTGGGGTTCTGTGCCATGTCACATGTGGTTGGTCCACTAACCCCACCTGCTTAAGGCTTCTCTGGAATGACCAACACCTGAACGAAGGCACTTCCATTTAGCCCAGTTGTTATCTCCTGGCGGGAGGGTTTCGGCTTGGGGGACGGGTATGGTCAGGCTGTGTGGGTGGTTGGGCAGCTTTTACTGCCAAATGTTCAGGCGGGCTTCAGAAGGTGTTGTCTCCAGTGGAGCAGTTCTGGGCAAGAAACTTCTCTGTGATTTTAGTCGACTGGGGGCAGGTACATGGCCGTATAGGGGGTGCCTCACATCTGTGGTCTGCCTATGCCGCTCTACCCTGCTGGCCACCGCTCTCCTCCGCTCTCCGCTCTCCACCGCTCTCCTCAATACCTACCAGGAAGTACAGGTCATTGGTGTTAGTGAGCTTCAGGCACCCAGTGATGTATCTGCAGCTCTCGTTGAGAGCAGGGTCCAGTTTTTTTGCATGGGTGGATCTCTCCCATACTGGGCAAGCATATTCTGCAGTAGATAAGCTGCCTTGTGGTAGGCCATTTTTCTGGATACGCCATCTGCTGCGTTTTCTGGCTAATTCAACATAGAATCTGCAGTTCTGGAGCATGGCTTCCATTAGCTCCGTTAGGTCGATGTCTTTTGTGATCTCCAGGATCTTACTGTAGCCGTACAGCACCGGCACTAGTTGCCGGCTCATCTTCCAATTACCCTATCGGCACCCGCGGCGAGGATATAAGAGGAAGCTAGGCTCCTCCCCTTCCTCCTCTGGCACTTCCTGGTTCACCGGCGTGTCCGCCGCTCGCTCCCATCTCCACCACCACAGCAGGTAGGCACGTGGCAGCCGGGCTGCAGTTTGAGCGCCTCGATCGCGTCGGCTAATGTTCCTTATGCCTCTGCTGCGAAACAGATTGTTACACTTGCGTCCGTCCTTGCTCCCGAACCGGGCCACCAGCCGTTTCCCTGCGCGCTCAGCAACAATCCTAACAGGTAGGCTCCGATTGCTCCGGCGGCGTTATTCTCGTGCCTTACTTCACGGCCGTGTTATTCTTTTAGTTTGCCTCGTCTTCGCGCTGGAGAAGCTCCGCTGCCGTACTCGCCACTTCTCCTCGCTGGCCGGATCGGAGCTCGGCGCCCCCCCTCTGCCAAGGTCCAGTGGGGAATCCACTGCTGCTTCACCCTGCTGATTCGTGTACCTCCGCCATTGTCCGGGTGCGGGTCCCCTTCGTTTGACCGCATCGGGACCCGTCCTGTGTTGTACTGCCACGGCGACGACATCAACTCGCCGCTGGCGCGTGTTGTGTGCGGCGCACGCTGTTAGAGTGCGTGCGGCCGTCAGTCACGGTTGCCATAGCGACGGCATCAACTCGCCGCTGGCCTGTTTGTGTGTGTGTGTATGTTTGGGTTCGTGTGCGTGTTGGGTTCTGAGTGCATGTGCGTGGATGTGTGATTGGGGGAAGGGAAGGGGGCCATAACTAGGGTTGGGGGTTTCGTTGTGTATTTCTTTCATAGTTTTTTTTCGTTCGCATTACCTCTGTGTTCCTGTGTTAATTACCCTTATTTTGTGTATAAAAAAAAGTAAGAATTTTGTTTATCTGCCAATCAGGTATTTTTGATTTTGTTAGTTTCTGTTTTTTTATTTCTGGATTCCTTATCTGTTTCCTTTGGGTTTATGTCACGTTTTGTATTTCCCGTAAGCTCAGTTCTGTTTAGTTAATTTACATATCCTTAACTGTTTCTGTTACGTTCAGTGCCTTGCTGCACTCGTTGGCAGCCTTCGTTTCGTTTATTGGGTTTTTCCAATTCGTGTTTCTTTTGGTTCTGTACATTTCCCAAATCTTTTGTTTACTTGGTTTGGCGAAAAGCATACCGCCTTCCGCCCTTTTGGATTGTTTGTTTGTTTTTCGGATTCCGGATTTTCCTTGGTTATTTGTTTCTTTTGCAAATTTTGTTTATTAGTTTAAGTAGCCCCACTGACCCTATTTCTCCCTTGTCCCTTTCAGCTGAGAGCCATTGGTGGAGGAGGTGTTCCCGGGTGGTGGTGTCCCTCCTGTGTGCCATGTGTTCCTGGGTTTTGGCTTGTTTTGTTTGCATTTTCTCCCTTCATCTTGTTTGCCCCTTTCGTGTGACACGGGTGAGTCTGGTGTTCCCTCTTTGACTTCCCTCCCCCTGCACTAATCCCTCTCTCCACAGGCCTCAGCTGGACTGGGGAGTTCCCTCTCCCCTAGTCCCCACTTTTAGTCCATTTTTAGCCTATGTATCATTTTTTTAGCCTATGTATCATTCTAATCTATAAATATAAATCTATAAATCAATAAATTTGTATATTTTGACGATTGAGCCACGTCTCCGAGCCTCCCTGCAGCACTAACCTGCGTGCCACACTGGTCCTTGGTCCCCAGATTGCTGGCAAAATACATAAGGGTCCCGAGGTGAAACCCCTCGGGTGGCATTGTCGGTTTCATCCCCAAAATAATTGTTCCAAGCAAATATCTGCCCCCACTCGTATCGCCACATTACATAGGAGTCGTCTGTGGTTGACTGTATCGTAGGTGGAAGACAGGTCCACGAAGACAGTACCGGTGATCAGTCCTCTCTCGAATCCATCCTCAATGTGTTGGGTGAGGTTGACGAGTTGGCTACTTGTTGATTTGACTGGACGGAACCCTGTTGGTTCTAGAATGATCTTCTCGTCTACATCAGCCGCTCAAACAGCTTGTATGTGTGACATAGAAGTGAGATTGGCCGGAAACTTTTAGGATCAAACGAACCCTTCCCTGGTTTCAGGAGTGCTAGTACGCGTGCCTTGAGCCAGATGTTAGGAAGCTTATGTGTGTGATCTGTTTTGTACCGATGTTATCCAAGCCAACTGCTTCCCCTGGTTTCAGACTATGTATTCCTGTTTCCAGTTCATTCATTCATCTGAGGTTTGTTTGAGTAAAAGGGAGACCTCTAGTGGCCACTTGTAACGCAATGTTTTTGTATTCGCAGTCTTGCTGTAGTTCAATGATGCATGGTGAAGTAGATGGTCACATATTGTTCTCTTTTATTTTGGTTGGCCAGAAAATACGTTTGCCTGTAAGTATGGTATACAGTTCATGGTGGTCTTGACTTGAGTAATAAGAAATACTAGTCATGAAAACCTCTGTAAATCTAAGTTCGTTCAGAATATGTATTTTGACGATTTATGCAAATTGCTAGCATCTTAATGGAATTTCTATCTGCCGAGCTGAAGTAGGAGACTAGACCGCGACTCACACTCACTGAAGTGGGGGCAGAACATTCATAGTAAATGGTCTTGTGAAGCCTGGGTCAGTGGGGTACTGCTTCCGGTCTAGTTTGGCTTTTTGTTGTCATTTCCTAGGGCTTTTTCCATTTAGTAGCAGCTGGTGGACTACTTGTTCAGCAGTAGTGTTGCAGTGTTCTCACCTCTGAGTTTGCGAATGAGGGCCCATGCTTTCCTGCTGTTCTTTGACATGTCTGTTGTCTCTACCAGACTGTTCCAGGTGTTTTGACACTCTTGGGAGATACTGATTCAAGATTCAAGATTCTAGTGTCTTTATTGTCAAATGTGCTACATGGCAGGCATATAGCACAGATGAAATGGCAGTCCCCTCAGACCTGCGGTGCAAAATAAACAATGGACAAACAAAGTAGACAACAGACATCGTACAGACAACATAGAAACACAGAAACACAGAAAGTACAAGGATCATCAGCTGTTGTCCATTTGTTATTGTTTCTTGTTGGAGCCAGCAATGTTATTGCTTGTAAATGCTAAGTCCACTTCCATCTAGCACTGTTGAAGGAACTCTGCTGTTTCAGGTCATGGATGAGACTAAGCTGGTCCGTCCATTACTCCACTGCCTCTCCATCAGAGTTGGCTTCCGTGTACCCCCATTGGGTGCTGTTGTGGCAAGATGGAAGAACCACTAAAACGGAGACAGTTGAAGTTGAAGAATGAATGACAGAGAAAACGCGCCACAAACTCAAAGGGTACAAACCACGCCCCCTACCCGTAAACCTACTGGGTGAGAGACATAAACACGTGACATACAGTAAAGGCATATCAACAGACTGTGCACGCCACACAGGCCCCCCCCGAACACCCAGAGGGAACTTATAAAGAAACATTCAATCCCTCATTGGAGGTTTGATCAGCCTGCCATAACGGTTGCGCCACCCCTCCTTAGACACAGTAGGTGGTGCATGAGAAACATCCTCCACGACCGGCTCCGAATCAGGGCACTCGGGTGAAATCCTGTCTAGGATCCTGGAAGGAGGATGACCTCGGCGGGGGACCTGGGCCGGAAACACAATCTTGTCAGCCATCATGTGTGCCGGTTTTAGCCTATCTAATGTAACGCGCTCCTTACGCCCACCCATATCCAGCACAAAACTCTTAGAGCCCGCCTCCAGTACCCTAAACGGGCCATCGTAAGGGGGCTGGAGGGGCGACCGGTGAGCGTCACGTCGCAGAAAAACAAACTTAGCCGTCATGAGCTCCCCGGGCACGAAAGACCGCGGCAAACAGTGATGCACCGGAGTGGGAGTGAGAGCGCTCCCCAATGAAAAAGGACGCACTGCAGGATGCGAAAGTGGAGCAGAACTCTCTGGCAAAAATTCACCCGGGACGCGGAGTGGCTGCCCTGGGACCAACTCGGCAGGAGAGGCATTCAAGTCCTCCTTAGGAGCTGAACGCAGTCCAAGCATCACCCAAGGCAAACGATCTATCCAGTTGCCATCCGAGAGCGCAGCGTGCAACGCCGCCTTAAGCGACTGGTGAAAACGCTCACACAAGCCGTTAGCTTGTGGATGGTACGCGGTAGTACGGTGAACCTGTGTGCCTAGGGACCTAGCCAGTGCCGACCAAAGCTCTGAAACAAATTGAGGGCCTCTGTCGGAGGTGATGTCGGACGGGGTACCGAAACGCGCAACCCAAGCCGAAAGGAACGCACGCGCTACGTCCGCAGACGTCGTTGAGGACAGAGGAACCGCCTCTGGCCACCTGGTGGTCCGATCCACTACAGTAAGCAAGTGTGTAAAACCTTGCGAGGGAGGTAAAGGGCCCACCAGGTCCACATGTACATGATCAAAACGCCTGGCCGGAATCGAAAACGCTTCGAGAGGCGCTTTGGTGTGCTGATGAACCTTAGCGCGCTGACACGCTACACATGCGGCCGCCCATTCCTTAACCTCTCTGCGAAGGCCGGGCCAGACGAATTTGGATCCAACCAGCTTCACCGATGCCCGGACCCCCGGATGTGAGAGAGCATGAACGGAATCGAAAACTCGACGGCGCCAGGCCGCTGGTACGACAGGGCGGGGACGGCCCGTGGAGACATCGCAAAGGAGGGTGGGACCGCCTTCCTGCACCACGGCCTCCTCAAGCTTGAGGCCCGTACCGGTGGCCCTAAGGGCCAGGATGTCCGGATCACCAGGCTGGTCAGCTGCCATAGCAGAAAAATCCACCCCGAGCAATACCGGACACGCCAACGTGACCCGCAATAAACAATCTGCAACGGGGTTGGCTTTCCCAGCCACATGCCGAATGTCTGTCGTAATAATAATAATAATAAATTTTATTTCTAGTGCACTTTTTATCAGCAGATCTCAAAGTGCTACAATGTTAAAAGAGGTTAAAACAAGGTAATGAACATTAGAAATACACTCAGTAACAATAAGACAAGGTTAAAATCAGTTCTTGGCTAGCAGCCATAGGCCTTTCTAAATAAAAAAGTTTTTAGGCCTGTTTTAAAAGAGTCTAGTCTCTGAGTGGCCCTTAGCTGGGTGGGGAGGCTGTTCCATAGCCGTGGTGCAGCCGAGCAGAAGGCTCGATCCCCCATGTAGAGAGCTTGGTAGTGGGGACTTTGAGGAGCAGGGTGTTTGTAGATCTGAGGGTGCGGGTGGTGGATTGGAGGGTGATGAGTTCTTTGAGATATGTAGGAGAATGTCCGTGGATGCATTTATGGGTGAGTAGCAGAATTTTGTAATTGATCCGGGATGAAACAGGGAGCCAGTGCAGTGATTGAAGAATGGGAGTGATGTGCTTGTGTTTACGGGCTCTCATCAGGACCCTGGCAGCGCTGTTCTGGATGTATTGTAGCTTCTGGATGGTTTTGCCAGGAACCCCGATGAAGAGCCCGTTGCAGTAGTCCAGTCTTGATGAGATGAAGGCATGAACCAGTTGTTCTGCTGCTGGGAGGGATAGAGTGGGACGGAGTCTTGAAATATTGCGGAGATGGTAAAAAGAAGTTTTGCACAGGTGTTTTATGTGGTCGTTGAAGGTCAGGTGGGGGTCAAACCGAACTCCCAGGTTTGTTGCTGAGGCGGAGAGGGGAATGATCTGTCCGTCGAAGGTAAGTTGGGATATAGGTGAGGAGTGAACCTGATGAGGGGTACCAATGAGGAGTGCTTCCGTTTTATTGCTATTTAACTGGAGGGAGTTACCGGTCATCCATGCCTTGATTTCCTCAAGGCAGGAGGTAAGGGATGACAGGGCTGTGGAGGGGTTTGGGGCGGTTTTGATATAGAGTTGTGTGTCGTCAGCATAGCAGTGGAAGGAGAGTCCGTGTTTACTGATGACTTGACCGAGAGGAAGCATGTAGATGGTGAAGAGGATGGGGGCAAGGACTGACCCCTGGGGAACGCCACAGGTGACACGGAGCAGCCTGGACTCACATCCTCCGAGTGAGACATGTTCAGTTCTATTTGAAAGGTAGGAGTTGAACCACTGCAGTGCGTGATCTGTCAGTTGAATCGTGTTGTTGAGACGTTCGAGGAGGATGGTGTGGTCCACGGTATCGAAGGCTGCTGTCAGGTCCAGGAGGATGAGGAGTGATGGTGACCCTGAGTCAGCTGTCATCAGAAGGTCATTTGTCACCCTGAGCAGAGCTGTCTCCGTGCTGTGTGCTGAACGAAAGCCTGACTGAAATTTTTCAAATAGGTTGTTTTGTGTGAGGAAGTCCTGGAGCTGTATGGCAACTATTTTCTCAAGTACCTTGGACAGAAATGGGAGGTTTGAGATAGGCCTGTAGTTTGCAAGGTTGTCCGGGTCCAGGGAGGGTTTCTTTAGGAGAGGACGAATGACAGCAGCTTTGAGGGCAGGTGGAACATGGGCGGTTTGAAATGAGAGGTTAACTACCTGAGTGATGATTGGGCTGATGATAGAGATGTGTGATTTGAGCAGGGGAGTTGGGAAGGGGTCTAAGCAGCAGGTAGTCGGCTTCATTCCTCTGATGGTTTTCTCGATGTAGCTCTGCTGGACCTCAGAGAAGCAGGGGAGGGAAGGCAGGCACCCCACAAGGTGGATCGGAGCTGGGGGAGAGGGAGAGGACGAGCCGGGCAACATAGAGCGGATGTTGTTGACTTTGGATCTAAAAAAGTCAATGAAGTTATTGCATCGCTCAACTGTAGCTTCAGTCAGAGAGGGTGTTTGTGGCTTCAGGAGGTGATTTATTGTGGAGGAGCTTCTTGGAATTTCCTGTGTTTGTATTAATGATGTTGGAGTAGAATGTCGACCGAGCATCTTTTAGGGCCTGGCAATAAATTTTTTGATGTTCACGGAAAGCCAGTTTGTGGATGGTGAGCCCAGTGTGCCTGAGTTGACGCTCCAGTGCAGGGCCAGCTGTTTTAATTTTCCGTAGTTCTGGTGTAAACCACGGAGCAGAGCGTTGAAACGCGACCTCACGTGTCTTGACAGGGGCATGAGAGTCGAGAACACTGCTCAGAGAGGTGTTGTAGTGCCCCACTAGCTCGTCCTCAGTTTCAGAGGCTGGGCAGGTGATAAGCTGGAGGTCTGCGGCCAGGTCCACTGGGACAATCCGTTTCAGATTTCTAAAAGTTATCTGGCGCTTGGGTCTGGAAGGAGGCAGCAGATGTGTCAGAGTCATTGAGACGACCTTGTGGTCAGACACCCCGAGGTCGTAGACCTCGAGATTCTGGATAGAGGCTGAATTGGTGATGGCCAGATCCAGGGTGTGACCTTTATTGTGGGTGGGAGCTTTGACATGTTGCTGCAGACCAAGACAATCCAGCAGGCTCAGAAACTCTACTGCCAGTGAACAGGAGGGGTTGTCAACATGAATGTTGATGTCACCAGTAATTATAATTTTATTTGACATGGTGCAGAGTGATGTGAGGAGGTCGTGTATTTCAGGGAGAAATGAAGAATTTGGTTTTGGGGGACGGTAAATTAAAAGCAGTGTCATGGAGTGAGGAGGTTTGCATTTGACAGCTAGACACTCCATGGAGGTGAGGTCGGGCAACGGAAGAGGTGAGAGTTCAAGTTCAGTCCGGTGGATAATAAGTAAGCCACCACCTCTGCCTGAGGTTCGTGCTCTCTCCCTGTAGCTGTAGCCAGGGGGGCAGACTTCATTCAGCAGAAGGTGGTCCCCAGGTTTGTGCCATGTTTCCACTAGACACATGAGATCAAGACCTTTTTCTAAGATATGGTTATGTATGAACAGAGATTTCTTGTTGAGGGCTTGTGTGTTTAGCAGTTCCATTTTGATGGGAGACAGAGCTGGTGGTGAGTGTCTCTGTAGACTCCGCAGCACAGTGTGATCCACTCCGGATTTTCGATGTCGCCTAGTGCTGTTTTCACTACAAGTCCCTCCTCCGCCAGCATACTGATGACGTCGCTGGAGTGCGACGCTGTCACCTGTGGACCAGATGGAAGCAACCATAGCAGGACAGTGCTGGGAGTAAACAAACCTTTTTCGGGCACTCCGATGGACGTAACGGGGTCGGCGTAAAAGTCTGTGCTGTCTGATGGCTGCGATGCATGTTGGAGTGGTGGAGTTGTTGAGACTGAGCAGCTGCAAGGCGGAGTATTTCAACATCAAGCCGGGTGCCGGTAGAGTTAGCCTGGTGCTAGTTGTTAGCCATGCCCAGAGTTGAAAAAATAGCCAGGTGGATGGAAGCATTGACGCTAGCCGGGGATGGTAGTAGTCCTAGGCATAAGGTGAGCCACACCGAGGTACAGTAAGAGGCTGTGTCGTTGGAAGACCTCCCGGCAACACGGCAGCGATGGTCGGTCCGGGTGAGAGTCCCCGTCGGCGGCAGAGCAGGAGCAAGAGCCGGTGTTCGGAGCGATGGCAGCAAATGGGCACAAAACTCGAGTAAAATCCAGGGATAAAAAGTTTTTGTAGGAAATAAAATCAGGTTGGTCCTGTCGTCTTCGCATAAGGATTACTGGAAGGATTGTTAGTAAGAACACATTAGTTTGGCATTAGTTTAGGGACGGAGAAGCGGCGAACAACAGACGCCAGCGTCCTCTCCACTACTTTTTGCACTCATCATGAACTCTCCGAGTTCACTCGTCGTGAACTCGGAGATGGCCGCTAGGTGGCACTGTTGACGAGCAGACCATGGCTCAGCTACCTTAGACATCGCAAAAGTTAGCGGCTTATGGTCAACATAAGCGGTGAAAGAACGGCCCTCCAGCAGGAAACGAAAATGACGTGTAGCTAAGTACAACGCCAGCAACTCTCGGTCAAAAGCGCTGTACTTGCGTTCGTTGTCCCTCAGTTTACGGCTAAAAAACGCCAGGGGCTGCCATACACCAGCCACCCGCTGCTCGACCACTGCCCCCACAGCTACATCGGATGCATCAGTTGTCAGAGCAACTGGTGCCGTGGGCGCGGGATGTGCCAGGACTGCTGCGTTAGCCAGGGCGGACTTCGCCCCGTCAAAAGCCTGGATCCGTTCGGGGGTTCAATCGACCTGGTCATTGGCCTTCTTCAGCCTCAGGGCCTCATACAATGACCGCAGGAGGTGGGCTGCGCGAGGCAGGAAGCGATTATAAAAATTAACCATGCCCAGAAACTCCTGCAGGGCTTTAACTGAGACCGGACGGGGGAAATCTGCTACAGCCTGCACCTTAGAAGGCAACGGCCCTGCGACGAAATGCGGTGGCCCAAGAAATCAATATCCGGTAGTCCGAACTGGCACTTCGCCAGGTTGACAATCAGGCCGTGCTCATCCAGGCGCTGGAAAACCTGTTTAAGGTGCGACAGGTGCTCCTCAGCCGACGGGCTGGCCACCAGGATATCGTCCAAATAGACGAACACAAAAGCCCGGTCACGCAATACCGAGTCCATCAATCTCTGGAATGTTTGCGCTGCCCTTTTAAGGCCAAACGGCATGCGCAAAAATTCGAAAAGGCCGAACGGGGTTATCACCGCAGTCTTGGGCACATCCTCCACGCGCACGGGGACCTGGTGATAACCACGTACCAGATCCACCTTTGAAAAAACTGTTGTACCGGCAAGGTGAACAGAAAAGTCCTGAATGTGCGGGATGGGATAGCGATCATGCACGGTGATGTTATTTAAACGGCGGAAATCACCGCATGGTCGCCATGACCCATCAGCTTTGGGTACCATGTGGAGGGGAGAAGCCCATGGGCTTTTTGAGCGCCGCACTATCCCTAACCGCTCCATGGTAGCAAATTCCCCTTTCGCCAGAGCCAACTTTACAGCGTCGAGCCGTCGTGCACGCGCGAAAACCGGCGGGCCCGTGGTGGGAATGAAGTGCTCCACACCGTGCCTCGTTGCCGCGGTAGAAAATGCAGGAGTGGTTAGCGAGGGAAAACCCGCCAGCAATCTCTGATAAACGCAGCCGGACGCTGAGAAGCTAGCGTGCGTTAACGGCCCAGATCCCCCTGTCTAACATGGGAAGGTGGTAAAAGACACGGCATCGATCAAACGGCGATTAGCGACGTCCACCAACAAACCGTTTGCACACAGAAAATCCGCGCCTATGATGGGAACCGTAATGGATGCGATCACGAAGTCCCATTTGAAACTGCGCCCATGGAAACAAACAGCCACCGACCTGATGCCATATGTCCCAATAGAGGAACCGTTAGCTGCACTCAACTGCGGCCCGTTGCCTCGGGCTGACAGGTCCGAGTCAGTCGGAGGAAGAAGGCACTTCTGGGAGCCGGAGTCCACCAGGAAACGCCTGCCGGAGAGGGAGTCTTTCAAAAACAGCAGCTCCTCTCGCTCGCCAACGCTCACAGCTGCTACTGAGCGCCGGCTCTGGCGTTTCCCGACGCCTCAAATGCGCACGGAGGAACGCAACGCCGAGCCTTGGAGCCATAACGCTGGTGGAAAAAACACAAGGCGCCTCTGCGCTGTCTCCGCCCGGAAACTCCAGCCACCACTGCTGGGTCCCCGCCATCCGCTGTCGGCTGTTGGGGGTCCGACGACACGCTCTGCATGGAGAACCGTCTGGTAGCCAGCAGGACACGATCCGCTTCTTCAGCCAAACCCCGGTAGTCACTTGCGGTCAGACAAGGAGAGTTGGCTAAAGCTGCGCGCACCGGTGGTGGGAGTTGGCGCAGGAAAATGTGCGGGAACAGGAAACCACCATCATCTGCACCCAGCAGTGACAGCATGCTGTCCATCAGGTCCACCGCCGAACCGTCGCCTAACCCGGGCTGGGACAGCATTTTATCGGCCCTCTCCGCCGCGGACAGGCTGTACCTCCGTAGCAGGAGTTGTTTGAGAGCTGCGAATTTGCCATGTTGTGGTGGGTCTCGCAGAAGTTGCATGACGCGGCGAGTGGAATGCTGATCCAGGGCCGCGACCACCAAGAAGTACCTGGAGTCGTCCTCTGTGATTCTACTCAGGTGGAAAAGCGCTTCAACATGCTGGAACCACGCAGCTGGGTCGCTCTGCCAGAACTCGGGAAGCTTCACAGACGCGGCGAAACCGGCCGGCTGTGAGAGTTGGGGCGACATGGCTGAGGAGGAGACACCGCATTCTGCTTCCTCGAACATGTTCAAATCGGGGTCACCAATGTGGCAAGATGGAAGAACGACTAAAACGGAGACAGTTGAAGTTCTTTATTCATCAATTGCCAACACAAGAATGAATGACAGAGAAAACGCGCCACAAACTCAAAGGGTACAAACCACGCCCCCTACCCGTAAACCTACTGGGTGAGAGACATAAACACGTGACATACAGTAAAGGCATATCAACAGACTGTGCACGCCACACTGTGTCTGTTGAAATCTCTAATTATGATATGCGCTGTAAGAGCCATTTTGCTTTTATTGTTTATTTGTTTGTTGGCTTGTTTGCGCCTCCCACCACTGGGTGGAGAAGAGCGCTCATTATGGATTCTGAGGTCATGAGTTAATATAAGGCACCGGTGTATGACTGATTGGGGTGAGATGCCCGAGAGGCACACAGTTTTTTTACCGCAGAAATGTGATGTATACGTTGGAAAAAATAAGTTTATTGGTTTAAGAAAGAAGTATATATTTGTTTGGAAACATTATAATAAACTGAGTTAATGGATATACGGAAACTGGACATTTCATTTGTGCGCGTAAATTACTATTAACGGGATCTCATCATAATAGTGGCATCGTTTTTGAGTAGCAATCGGGTCATTACATGCGCCTTGTTGTGCAGGGTTGGTATGGGATTTGTGAAGGTGAATCCTACATCTGGTGGTTTGTACACAGAGGTAATCATTGCTCTGCTGAATTCTACTGTTAGAATTTCGATGTTGTTGCTCCGTTTTAGCTGTAGCTTCTATGATTGTGTCAGTTTTGACAAAGATGGCACTTCCGTATTGGCAATGTGGTCTTTCAATTGCCATCGTCATTCCGGATGTCGCAGGGCAATTATTTTCTCTTCTACGATGCATCTTTTGCAGGCATAGGACATCGCATTGCATGTCCTTGCAATTAGGTCACTAATTAATGTCACTGCAAGTAGGTCTTGTTTTGCTGCTGACAGCCCTTCGATGTTCACAGACAAAACAGTCAGTGCCGGTCTTTGGGAAGACCCGAGTTTTTGACACTGACGTCTGCTTCGGTCTCCAAGCATTGTGTTAGTCGCTTTGACGAACGTTGTTCGCTGAGAATCTTTGCGTATGTGGTGGTGGTATTAGTTTAAACCGGGCCGCGACGAGAGCGCGAAGGCCCCATAATGATTACTGACCCACAACTACTAAATTCTTCACCTCAATTTCTATTTTGATCAGCTATAAACTTGCCTACAGTTTAGTTTGCTATCATTAATCATTTCACTATTTCATAGACCTTTCATCATGTATACCCACTCAGAGAAGAACCAAGTGAAAGCCAAGTGAAAGTGATGTGCTTTTCTCCATAGTATTGGCTCGGTGCACCCGTTTTTATTTATTCACCAATCAATAAATGACATGGATGGTAAAGCAAGATTGGAGTCTATGTCAACAGAGAGTGTATCTTCATCTCATTCAGTAACATGGTATTAGGTTAATAGTACCAGGAACAGGAGCAACAGACAAACCCCGACAACTACGACGAGACTCAGAAAAGGACGAAACTGAAGACTCGATTTAAATACCCAAAGAAGTAATGACAAATGACAGACAGGTCTAAGGGGAACAAGGTACAGGGGAAACAAAATGATCAACAAAGGAGGGAAACCACAGAGGGTGAACAGGACACAGGAGAAACACAGAGCAACAACAAGAAAACCAGACAACACAGACAAAGATCATGACACATATTGCACTACACATCTACATACTGCACCTCCTTTGAACTTCTGGTTTGAACGGCAATTACATTTTGTTGTCTCTGTACTTGTACTATGCAAAATGGCAATACAGTTTAATCTAATATAATACACAACAGATTTATGTTAAACTTTCAAATAGGTGGTAAACATCCCTTACAACACTTAAAGATACATTTTTCACATGTTTAACAAATGTAAGTAAAAACTGAGAAATGCTGATTGATGGACTGTAAAACGCCTTTTTATCATCAAGGAAAACCGCATCAACACAGTATTGTAATGTATTACATAAAATAGTAATTGATCACAAATCACTCAAATAAATGGCAGTTTTTTTTCTCATGTAGGTTGATATACATCAGTAGATGCACTAAGACAAATCATCAGTGATGGAACCTGAGGTCATCGGGTGTTTCAGGTCTTTCAACATCATACACCTTTATATTTCAGACATTCTATAAGAATTGATGAGTATTTATGGGTACAAGTCGGGGAACTGGCCTACCTTACATATGTCAAGGGTGCTGAGTCCAAAAAATGCTACCCAAGTGAAATTTTGATTTTTTTAACTTCTAATTTGCATATCAAAATGGCCGCCAAGGTACCCATCTTGCACAGTCATTGGACCATGTCCCCCTAGTTTTTTTGTAAGTAGACAATCAAGATGAGGAAATCGGGTCTCTAGATCGATAGTCAAGGGTCAGAGGAAGGATATAGTGGAGGCTCAGTGCCTTTTTTATATATATACGTGCAAATGTACAACTTCTAAGGTGGAATTAAGCATTATATGTGTAATTTTTAAGGTGGACATAAATATTCAATAAATGTTACTCTGAAATTTCCCCTGTTGATATGACATATGATGTACACCATATTACAGGATAACAAGGAAAAAAAATCCATTGCAAGTTGTCTGAGATTTCAGGTTTTTATGCACATTAAGCATTTGTTCTCTAAATTCTAAGACGGGAAAAACCCAGGTGAATAGGGAAAAATATTCAAAAAGAGACCACCATGAAACTTCCCACATTGAATATTTAGATCTGGACATAGCATAGGGCAGCCTAGCAACAGGGAAAAAAGGATATAGAACTTGAAATGCTGAAGCCCTCCACTAGCCGTACACTGGTTGTGCCAGTCTCATCCTGGAAGATCTGCAATCTTCAACATGTCAATGTACATTCTGCCACAAGCAAGCCAGTACTTACATCACATGTTAACAAGACCAGGTTTACAAAACCAAAAGGAGACAGTGAGTGTGTGAAACAAGCACAAGCAACAGACATGGTTTTCTTCCTGCGATGGCAGGATTCTGAACCCAAACCTCCTTGGACAGTATTCAATCAGTCAGTCTTGTCAAAGGAACCAGAGCAGACAGCAGTAGGATATTTGCCAATAGTCCTTGCTCCAGCTCATGAGTATGACAGTATACTATACAGTATAATACGCTTAATACTGTATTAAGCATGGCAATATCATCACATTTTGGCCAGGAGCATACTGTCATAGCAGTGGACCAAGCTCTTTACTGCAAGCTCATGGAACTGAAGTGGTGTGTTGAGGAATATCAGTTAATCCCTCAGCTTGGTGGACTTCATATTACAATGAAATTCCTGAAGACTATTCCTCGCGTTTGCTGCAAAATCAAACAAGGAATGCCATGATGAGATCTCTGCCATGGCTGCCGATGACAATCCTGAAATTAGTCCTCAGTTGATAACATTTTAATCATGCCTCACTGAACAACATTTTAAATAACTTCCACCAATATGTTGACTGCACCACCAGAGACAATAAAACACTGGATTTACTATATACTAATGCCATTGATGCATATGACGCCACAGCCCTTCCCCCCCTTGGCAAGTCAGACCACAACCTGGTCATGATGACTCCCAAGTATATCCCACTTGTGAGAAGGCAACCTGTGCACACCAGGAAAGTGAGGAGGTGGACACAGGACACCGCTGAGGCACTGCAGGACTGCTTTGAATCGACAGACTGGGATGTTCTCTGTGAGCCACATGGGGAGGATATCGATAAAATGACCAACTGCATAACAGACTACATAAGATTCTACATAAGACACCACAGTGCCAGCCCAGACCGTTCACTGCTTCTCCAACAACAAACCATGGATTACCAGTGACCTGAAGGCACTCTTGAGCAAGAAGATGAAGGCTTTCAGGTCGGGAGACAGAGAGGAGCGGAGGAGAGTGCAGCACAAACTCCAAGAGAGATGCTGAGGACGTGCAAAGACAACTACAGGAGAAAGCTGGAGGCCAAAATCCAACAGAACAGTGTGAGGGATGTGTGGGCGGGAATGAAGCACATCACAGGGATGAAGGGGAAAGATGATTGTTGAGAACAAAGATAACAACAAAGATAAACCAGAGGTCCCAATCCATGCAACCCTACATAACAGCAAAGCTAAAACATTTGCATCTCTGTATGTGTCAAGTTGTGCCTAGTGTTCTGTGCAAATTTCCTCAACTTGAAAACGGAAGGGCATCTATGGAGATTTTAAGGTGCTGGATTCCACTCAATGACTCCACAACACAACAGTGCTTTAGTTTCCTCCTTTTTTTTTTCTTTGAATTCAGAGGCAGACATATGTAGTCACTATAGCAGCCATTCAGTTCATTAAGTCATTTTCACCAGGTGAAAAACCTTTAAAAGACAAAATGGAGAAAAAATGGAGACCAAAAAAAATACATAAGATAAGAATACATACAAAAGTAGACATTTAAACAGGTAAATAATCCTCAAGTGCAAATAACTGATCCAATAGAAAAAATATCTGAGTAGAAAAATATCTATACATAGCTCATTTAAATTACATAGAAACCCAACACACATCATGTCTCCATCAGTATAAAAAGACAATCAGCAATACTCAAGCCCTCCACCATTATACACTTCCATATTAAACTAAAAGAAGTAGCAACAGTAGTTTAAATTACACAGCCCATTACCACCCTGCTACACAACCAACTAGCCAGTTTAACAATCACTCTTTAAATCGCTAAGCATACAGTATAAACGCAATCTGCATTAATGTAAAGCATGGGCAGCGGATGGAACCGCAACGTCATGGACGCCAATATCCGAAACTAGGTTAAAGGGATGCACTCAGTACAAACATGGCTTTCCGAAAGCGGTAGAAGTCTCTTACCGGCCGCCACTCCAACGTTTAGACGTCCTCAATTGCACAGAACTTTGGATACATCCACAGGTTGTTTTCCGATGTTTGTTTCGCGTCTCCGATGTTTGTTTTAGAGTCTCGCTATAGCGTATGCTATTGTTTCTACTCCTCACTTCCGATTAGTGCTTAATTATCCACCTGTGTCTCTGGGTACGTCACTCACATGACGTTGCAGCCTGAACGCAACGTAAAGCTGCTTGATTTGCCACTTCAGCAGATTCCCTTCTATTAACCCGACTAAATGAAAGTCACCACTGTTCCCTTTTTTTTTCTTTTTTTTTTTTTCATCACACAGCTTTCTCCCCATCAACCTCATTCTGATCCAGCTCAACTTCACAGTATGAAGTGGCCAAAATCCTTTTTTTTTTCTTTTTTTTTTTTTCTTTTTTCTTTTCATCACTCAGCTTTCTCCCCATCAATCCCATTCTGATCCAGCTTGACTTCACACCTCCCACTCGAGCTTTCCGGATCAATACTGGGAAGGTCGCTACTCAACGTGAAACTGAGACTTAATATAAGCCATTTAACCTCAGCAGGCCATTTGCTCCTCAACAGGCAACAGGACAACTAGACGCCGGACATCCCGGTGGAGAACCATAGCTTGAGTCCTCTCCCTTGCATCATCAAAGCAGGGTTTCCTTGTCCCTCCAGCCATCACAGGAACACTGTAGCTTGGCGAGATTTTGACACTGACGTCCCTTTCAATGCCTCTGCTGTCTGGATTGGTGCCAACAACCCGGCCAAGCTTGAACTGTCCCCTCATCGCATTTTGATCGCACAACCAGACAATGTCCCCTACGGTGACACTCCTCTCCACAGTGTGCCACTTACTCCCGATGAAGAGATTGGGGCCAGCCAGTTGGCTCCAGCACCTCCAGAACTTCGCTACCTCTGACTGCATGGCTCGGAGCCTCTTGTAAGGGTAACTGGTAAAGTCAAAGCCTTTGACATCTCCTCCTTGAGAAGCTCTGCCAAGGAGGAGAGTATTTGGTGTCACATACTGGATACTGTCTTCCCTGCTCTGGATCCTTGCATCAATCGGACGCTCATTCGCAAGGTTGGCCGCCAAGTAGAGAGCAGTATGGAACTCGCTGTAGCTTAGTGACGATTCCTTTCCAAGACTCTGGAGAGCCCTCTTCACAATGCGCAATGCGCAGCGCCATTCCTATGTGGGGAATCAGCTGGATGGATCTTCCACATCCACTCGGTCCGATTTCTTGCGGCTATCTCTTCCAGAGCAGCCTTGTTCTGACTTTCTAGGAACCTATAGAGTTGTTACAGGACTGACCTTGCTCCCACGAAATTGGTTCCTGGATCCGACCAGAGCTTCCTTGGATGCCCCCAGATTGCTGTAAACCTTTGGTAGGCCATCAGAAATGCATCAGTGGAGACAGAATTTGCCAGCTTTGTGTGGATGGTCTCTACTGGCCATGCAGCAGAAGACAACACCCCAGACTTTCAGTGTCACTCTCTTCTTGATGTCATCCCTCACATGGTAGGGCCCAAAGAGGTCCACCGTAGTGAATTCAAAGGGTGCCGCAGGCTCAGTTCTTTCAGGCGGCAAGTCACCCATCACTTGTTGGCACTTCTTTGCTCTTGCCTTTCTGCAGACTAGACAGTGGTCAACAACATTTTGGGCAATTCTCCTTCCTCTTACGACCCAAGCCTTCCTTCTCATCCTGAGCAGGGTCCCAGCCACACCATCATGACCTTCACCATGAGACACTCGAGCTAACAGTGTGGACACCCACGAGTCATATGGTAGGATGGGAACGGCGGCATGGTCTTCTTTAAACCCTTGTATTCTTCCACCACAGACAAGAAGCCCAGAGTCCTGCTCTTTATAGACTACAAGCCTATCCGTCATGGTGCTCGGGAAGTTGGTACCTTGTTGTGCACCAAGGAAAAGGTCCCTCAGAGCATCTTCTCTCTCTCTCACTGAGATGACTCCAGCCAAAGGGACTGCCTCCTACTTTGGTCTACTCAAGGCTCGGTTTGGTCCAAGGAACTTTTTTGCAGCCCTCCGAACCCATGCAATAGTCTTAACCAACTTCATTAGGACACTGAACCGCTTAATGTGCACAAGACTCTGGATTGCTGGACCTGGAGGTGGCCTTTGCTGTCCTGTTTGGGCTGTACTCTGGTGCTTTATCACCTGGGCCCTTGTCAGTGCAGCAACAAAGGTTTTCTTCTGCATCTTGATGATGCTCTCCCTAGCACCAGTAGCAACTTCTTTAGAGGATTTGATGGGCCATTCATTAACAGGTAACCTCAGGAACTTTGGTCCATTTTGCCACTCTGAATCCTCATCAAGGTCCTTGGGCCCACCTCCTCTTGTGATTAAGTCGGCAATGTTTTGTGGACCAGGAACCCACCACCAGTCTTGTACTTGTGAGCTGCTTTGGATTTCGCCAATACGATTTGCAAAAAAGGTTTGGTAACCATAGCTCTCTCTCTGTATCGCACCAAGGATTGTTTGGCTGTCAACAAAGTGAAACCATCTTCCCACTTCGATTCGGCTATGAATCTCAAAGTACCCCTTCAGGCGGGAGGCAAACACTGCTCCACACACCTCTGCTTTCACGGCTTCTCCCTTCTGATCCAAGGGTGTCAGTTTAGCCTTGGACTCCACTAGCCTAATGACGGAGCCCTGGTCAGTGCTCCACCTTAGGTACATCACTGCTCGATAGGCATGCTCGCTTCCATCAGAGAAGGTGATTGCCCACGGCTCACTCGCATGGCATGGAGGAGTAAGAGACCTAGAGAACTTAACTTTGCCAAGTTGAACGTATTCTTCAAAAAGCTTAATCGCATCTTCCCTCAGCTCATCTGAGAGCGCCTTGTCCCATGTATCTTTGGCTGAGCAACTTTTGCCTTTGGCTTCTTGAAATGCTCTGCGCACCAGGTTAGCTCCCTTCTGCTTTGCAGGAGTTAGCAAGCCAGCTGGGTCGTACAGTCAAGCCACCTGGCTGAGCAATTCCCTCCTCGTCAGGGGGTTTGGAGTCTGAAGCCGAATCTGTTCTTGAAGGAGGTTCTTGCCAAGCCGCATCTTTCTTTTCCTTTTTGAAAAATTAACTGATGTCATGACGTGCAGCTTGTCATCCTCAACAATGTAGCCGAGGCCAAGGGCTTTGTTGTCATCATCACCCATTTGGTTTGGGAGGACCATGGCTCCAACTCCGGCTTTCGGCTTATCATCCGGATCTTCATGAGACTCCAGCCTCCTACTTTGCCCAGAGAACACCCATGGTTTGAGCTGAAATCCTCCAGCCTTCAGGATTTGTTCCACGTTTGCAGCAATAGCTTTCAGGTGGTCAAGGTCATCATGTGATGTCAGGAGGTCATCGACATAGCTGTCCTGTTGGAGTACCCGGCGTTCCTCTTCAAGGTGCATGAACTGTGGTAAGTTGGAGGTCTCTCGCATAGCCAGTTGTGCGATGCAGCCTGCTGGCTTATCTCCAATGTTTACTCTGGTAATTGCATATTCCTGCAGCTCTTCATCTTCCGAGTCCCGCCACAAGAACCTTTGCAGGTGCACCTCACGGTCTTCAAGCCAGACAGAGTTATACATCTTTTTAATGTCGCCCAAAGCCGCATACACTCCACTCCGGAACCTCAGGAGGACTGCATGGATCGGATTGAGGACGTCTGGACCTTTCATCAGCATGTCATTCAGGCTCACACCACTGAACTTCTGGCTGCTATTCCAGACAAGCCTCACCGGTGTTGTGATTGAATGCGGGTTTGGAGCGATGAGGTGACTGACATACCACACTGGCCCGGTCCAGTTGGTGATCATGTCCCTGGACAGTTTGATTGCGGCTCCTCTAGCAATCATATCATGCACTTGGGCAGCATAGGCAGTCTTCCACTTGGGCTCTTTGGCAAGATGTCTCTCTGTTCTAAGGAATGTGGCCTCAACAGCTCCCCTGTTGTTTGGGAGTGAAGTCGGGTCCTCCACCCAGGGGTACTTAGCATGCCAGTGTGGGTCTTTGCTGTGGCAGCCGCCAGTGACATATGTGAGCCCCTCTCTCAATACCTCAAGTTCCCGCTCTTCAGCAAGCGTCATCTCCTTGCCACCTGGCTGGCAATTTCCACAGCGACACCCCCCCACATCTTGGTTGACAGGCAGCGCCGATGCTATCCCATCTCCACCATTCCAGGAAGTCATGGTGGGTGGTGAGAGTCGTCGACTCCTGAAGGTTACAGCTCTTTTGAGTAGTTGGTGGTGGTTCTTCTGGAATCCCGACAGTGAGCTCTTCATACTTTACTGCAGCTGTTCTCATTGACCTAGCAAAATGGGTTTTAGATGTGTGGGCGGATACAGCAATGCTCTCAAAGAGGTCCGGATGTGTGCCTCCGACGGTCTTCCCTAATGGTCCATCCCACAGCACAAGATCTCCGATGACTCTGATGCGCTGGGGAGCCAGCTTACCCTCTCGGTGGCTTATGAGTAGGCTGATCTCTTTGGGCCGCTCAAGCTCATCAGCTGGGATGTCTGAGAAGAACCTCTGCAGTTGCCTTGCGGTCACACCTTTGTGGATATCTGCAATGTGATCCAATCCATAGCAAAGGAGCTGGTGAGATTGAAGGGTGCCTTTGGGGGTCTTCACTCTGATCTTCAAGAGGTACCTCATTGTCTCTATGTGGACCTTCATCCCTCCGACACCATGGACAATGAGGGTAATTTCTTCACTCTTAAGGTTCAGCCTGCTTGCGGCCCTGTGTGTAATATAATTTGTGTCAGATGCCAGGTCAATCAAAGTCCCAATTCTTTGCCCAGCATTTGCAGTCACCTCAAGAAGCATCATGATGACCGGCGACTCTCGTATCCCACTTCCCATGAGGAGCCTTGATTGCACCGTTGATGCGCTAAAGGTCTTCGATGCAGTGTTTGAAAAGACATCTCTGCACTGATCTGCAAGCTCGGGAGAGAGTTTACTTAAGAAGTCCTCTTGGCTAGCGGTGTACTTTTCCCTCCCTTCCCTAGGTTCATGTCCACTCCTTTTCTGGCCTGCATTTCCTGTTGTGTAAGTGTTGGGGCACACTTCAGCACACTGCAGCTTCTCTTTCCACTGGTTTCAGTGCTTGAAACTGCCTGCAGAAATACAGCTTGGTCCTGTGTTTCCAATCACCACACACTACACATCCTGAATGGTAATCTTCCAGCTCGGTGGCCCTTGTCCTGGCATATTTAGGCTCAGGTCTTGCTTCCCTCTTTGGTTCATCATCCATCAGTTGCTCCAGCTGCTCATAGATCTTTTCTTGCTGTTTCAGGAATGCCAAAAGAGTGTCAAATCGGTTGTCATGGGTCACAGCGTTTCGACTATCTGCCACATACATGAGCCACTCCTTCTTCAGAGAGTCCGGAAGCTTACTTTCGATGGACTTTATGACCAGCGGGTTTTTTATTGCTCCTGTGTCTCCTAGATCGCTCAAGTCTTGCAGAGCTTTCTCTACTGCTTGGATCAATTCCACAATCTTTCTTGGCTGATGACTCCTCACGGCTGGCATCCTCTGTAGCTCTTCCATGATTTTAATGGCGATGGCGGTCTGGTTCCCATAGCGGTTCTCAAGGACACGGAAAATGTCTTCTGCTGTGTTGAAGGTGGTGTGTCGCAGGTCTCTGGTGACCTTTTCTTCCAGGCTGTCCAACAACTGGAATTTTTTCACCTCCTTAGACCCAGTCGGCTCACCTTGCCTCTGCAGTGCTTCCCAGTCCTTCCTCCATCTATTGAAATCGCGCCTATTTCCGGAGAACTTGGGTAGAGCTGTTGGTTTTAGCCTGATAGTTGCTACAGGGATATTAGGGGGGGTTACTGGCGCTGATCTTCTTCTCTCCTCATCCTTCAGCCTCTCCTGAATGAAATCCGCCTTTCTGAGCATGAGCGTAGGAATCGTTAGTTCAAGTTCCTGGAGTCGGTCTTGGAGATCTTTCTTTTGGTCACTGGGAATCCATTTCTTCCAGCAGTTGTGGGCTTCCTTTGCTGACCTTGTGAGCTCTTGTAGGTGAGTAAGCATGAACTCATATGCCTCTTGTTTGCCACTAAGGTCAACAGCCATGGTGTTCCTGCAGGCATATTCTGCCACTCGCAGCGCAGTCAACACTTCAAGGGCTCCATGACTGGACCACAACGTGTCTTGGACAAGATTTTTAATTGTTTTCAGTCTAGTTTCACAGTCCCTTGAGGATTTCATTATGTCAGCTTTCTGCTGTTCCGACAGCATGGCCTCCTCCCCAGTGTCTAGCCCGGCCTCAATGTCTGCGAGGAGTTTACACCTAGGGCCTTTTCTGCTGCCATCGTAAGTTTACTAAAGGCCTCCTTGAGGTCTTCCTCAGCCATGTCTTCATGATTCCTTTCCAAGCTGTTTGCAAGATGAGAGAAAGCTCTCTTTGCCGTGGTTCTCTCCATCCTAATGTGTTCAACGGTCTTCACAGCAGGATCAGACATGTTTCATTTAGTTTCTGACCGGCGGTTTTTCACTGTCAAGTTGTGCCTAGTGTTCTGTGCAAATTTCCTCAACTTGAAAACGGAAGGGCATCTATGGAAATTTTAAGGTGCTAGATTCCACTCAATGACTCCACAACACAACAGCGCTTTAGTTTCCTCCTTATTTTTTTTCTTTATTTTCTTTGAATTCAGAGGCAGACATATGTAGTCACTATAGCAGCCATTCAGTTCATTAAGTCATTTTCACCAGGTGAACAACCTTTAAAAGACAAAATGGAGAAAAAATGGAGACCAAAAAAAATACATAAGATAAGAATACATACAACAGTAAACATTTAAACAGGCAAATAATCCTCAAGTGCAAATAACTGATCCAATAGAAAAAATATCTGAGTAGAAAAATATCTATACATAGCTCATTTAAATTACATAGAAACCCAACACACATCATGTCTCCATCAGTATAAAAAGACAAGCAGCAATACTCAAGCCCTCCACCATTATACACTTCCATATTAAACTAAAAGAAGTAGCAACAGTAGTTTAAATTACACAGCCCATTACCACCCTGCTACACAACCAACTAGCCAGTTTAACAATCACTCTTTAAATCGCTAAGCATACAGTATAAACGCAATCTGCATTAATGTAAAGCATGGGCAGCGGATGGAACCGCAACGTCATGGACGCCAATATCCGAAACTAGGTTAAAGGGATGCACTCGGTACAAACATGGCTTTCCGAAAGCGGTAGAAGTCTCTTACCAGCCGCCACTCCAACGTTTAGACGTCCTCAATTGCACAGAACTTTGGATACATCCACAGGTTGTTTTCCGATGTTTGTTTAGTGTCTCCGATGTTTGTTTTAGAGTCTCGCTATAGCGTATGCTATTGTTTCTACTCCTCACTCCCGATAAGTGCTTAATTATCCACCTGTGTCTCCGGGTACATCACTCACATGACATTGCAGCCTGAACGCAACGTAAAGCTGCTTGATTTGCCACTTCAGCAGATTCCCTTCTATTAACCCGACTAAATGAAAGTCACCACTGTTCCCTTTTTTTTTCTTTTTTTTTTTTTTTCATCACGCAGCTTTCTCCCCATCAACCCCATTCTGATCCAGCTTGACTTCACAGTATGAAGTGGCCAAAATCCTAAAATCAAAGAAAACAGAACCGTCATAAAGGCTGACCGAAACGTCCTCAAACACCTTGTTACGGCCTATGAGGCAGGTTGTCCAGTTGACTTACCAGCAGTCCTAAAACACGAGCTTCTGCCAGTTCCCATATCCCTTGCTGAAATGAATGGGACACTTCACGCTGGAAACAAGTCTATATTGGTAAATAAGTTAACTGAAGACATATTCTGTCCTGAGGCTATTGAACTTCCTGACATGTCATCTTGTCTCATCATAGATGGACAGGCACTGGTGGTTGCCCTAGGAAAGCCAGACAAAGCAGTAACATTTGGGGATTTGGCCGACACATTTGTCAGAGCAGTGTTGAAAGCAGGATGTTCCTATAAACGGATAGACGTTGTGTTTGACAGATACAGAGAAGAGACCATCAAGGGTGCTACCAGGATATGACACACAAAAACAGCTCAACCAATCAGACGACTTTTTGAGGGTCGTGATGTGCCTCTTCTGAAAAACTGGACCAACTTCCTATCCCTCCCTGACAACAAAGCTGATCTTGCCAACCTACTCTCTGAAGAACTATGTGCTCAGGCACCAGATGATAAAGAGATAGCAGTTGCTGGTGGGTTCAGAGATATCAAAAGCAACAACCAACCTGACTCATCTGAGAGCCACACACGAAGAGGCAGATACCCGATTGGTATTACATGAAGTGCACTGCCAGTCAGACACAGTAGTCGTGTCATCTAGAGACACTGATGTGCTTGTGATTCTGGTTTCCCATTTCCCGCATGTAGCATGTAAACAACTCTGGCTGTTGTCTGGTACCACAAGGAAACCACAATATATACCATTGATGCTGTTTTTAACAAACTGCCAAAGGATTCAGCACCAAGCCTTGTAGCATTTCATGCACTAACTGGTTGTGATACCACATCATACATTGCAAGTCCCACCAAAAGCACATCGTGGAAAGTCTGGAAAATGCACCATCGATTGCTCAGCAACCTCGGAATTGGTGATCTCACGGAGGAGACTCAAAGATCTTCAGAGGCTTTTGTCTGCAGAATATATGATGTGCATAAACAGACTCTGTTGATGCAGCAAGGCATATACTTTTCTCCAGGACAGGTAAACCAGAAGCAATGCTGCCAAAAATGCCAAACTTTAAATGAAGTTAAACTTTTTTAATGATGCAGTTTGCACAGTTGTTACTCAGCACTTTATGCTCATCAGATTTATTTATTTATTTATTATTACTTATTACACATGCTGCAGATGACGTGCCAAAGCTGGGGGATGTTTGCATGTCGCATGTTGGGATGTTGCAATTGTAACAGAAAGAGTGTTCACTGATTGGGTGATTGGCTCTTCCCCCGCCCCGCCTACTTTAAGTAGGAAATTAGCAGCAGGTGTTGAATAAATGGGGTGCAGGTTTCACAGGAGGCATTCGCCCTTTTCTTGCCGGGACCACTCGTTAGACTTTCTCGTCTCTTGTCCCTCCTGCACCATCTTGCAGAACGTTACAGCCACGGTGGCATGCTGCTCATCCGGGATCGTAACACGGCACTTGCTGACCTCGCATTCAGGTAGGCTGTTGACGCCTTTCTTTGAATAGATATGGGTTAATTTGCAAGGTGGCTTAATGCAGTTACATTGCTGTGTTCATAGTACTTGGACGCGTCAGTCCTCTGTCTGGGTCCCGGCTCTCTGTATTCCTCTCTTTCGATCAGTCATACGGTAGGTGTTCGTCCACTAGTTGATTATATGAATTACAATGTGATCCTTGTAATGACTATGCACTCCCCTCAGGGTCTGTGGCGTTTTGTGTGGTTGCTGTTCTGTTCCCCTTTGCCTGTGCGACCCAATCTCCCAGCGGTCGTGAGCCTGTCTCTCCGTCTCCCCGACCTGCTCGTCCAAGCTCAAATAGCCACAGCTAGCTGGACTCCTTGCTTGGGGCTTTGGCTCGGGGTGCCTGCGTGTGAATGTGTGTGAGTGCGTGCGGGTGGATGCTGTGCATGTAGTGGTGTTTGGGTGCTGCTCGTTGTTTGTCATTTTTTATGTTTTGTTTTGTTTATGAGTTGTATACTAAAACAAGTGTTGGTGGCTCTGTCGCTTGCTGGCTTCTTCCCCTGCTGGTGGCTGCTGCTCGTTGTTTCGTCAATGTGTATGTTTTGTTTTGTTTGTATGATTTCTATGTTAAAACAAGTGTTGGTGGCCCTGTCGCTTGCTGGCTTCTTCCCCTGCTGGTGACTGAATGTATTCCCCTCTAGTGGTGTAATCCCTTTTTTTTGTTGCATGTGTGTGCAGTGTTATTTTCTTTTTTGTCAAGTTTATATTTTGTTGATGGCTGTGGAAGTTTGTTGTGACTTGCCGTGAAAAGCCTGTTTTGCTATTTTACAGGGATTTATCACCAAGGAGGTAGGGCATTCGTCGGGGTAAGCAAGATAGCCTGATTAGGCAGACACCTTGCACACTTGTGGATCTACGAATTGTTGTACTCTGTGTATTTTACATTGAAGCAAGAATAAATTTATTTTGTATCCGTTGAACCTTGCGTCCCTCCTCCGTTCTTCAGACTATTAGGTTATACTTACTTGGCTATGTCACATTTGGCGCTGTGAGCAGGATAGTCTGAACTGGAACAGAGACGTGAGGTTTGTTATGGGCATGTAATACATTTCATTGGTTTATTTACTTCTTGCTTATTTTCTTCTTTGTTGTTGTTGAAAGTAACAGTGGTATCTTAAACAGTGTGGGTGTGTGGACGCATGAGTGTTTGTCTGTGTTTTCTCTGGGAACAGAACAGCAACTGCCGCCTTTGGGTTGAACGCTACGGCCCACCTGTGGTCAAAATCAGGACCTATAACAATTATTTTTGAGGTGAGTGTATCTTGCTGTGTTCAATTATGGAGGAAGAAATAGAACAGCTTCGAGAATTAGTCATGCAACTAAAAGCCGATAATGAAAAGCTGCGACAGGAACGTTCACCTGCAGGGCCGTCTGCAGATCCACCTAGTGATCCTCCACCGCCAACTAAACCGAGCAATCCCCCTGTCACGGAGAGGCTTGTGTTTGTACCACGAGACCGAAAGTGTCCATCCTTTAATGGGAAATCGGGCATTAGTATAGATGAATGGGTAGAGGAAGCACAGGCATGTATGCGTGCCCAGCACCTCACCATTACTGATCAGGCCTTCTTCTTGTATGATCATCTTGTGGGCAAGGCAAGAGATGAGATCAAGTTTCATTCCAGTGCAGAGCGCAAGGACCCCGACAGAATCATTGCTATTTTGAGAGAATTATATGGGTGTTCAAAGTCTTATGTTGCTCTTCAAGAGACATTTTTCTCTAGGAAACAACAGGAGGGAGAGACCCTACAGGAATTCTCTCTGGCGCTAATGACCTTAATGGACAAGGTTAAGCAGTCGTCTCCTGACTCTGTTCCTAATGCAGAGGTGCTATTGCGGGATCAATTTACCGAGCATGTCCTAGAGGGCGGTTTGCGCAGAGAACTGAAACAGCTTATACGGAGGCAGCCACTCTCTACTTTGCTGGAGATACGGACAGAGGCAATTCGATGGGAACGGGAGGGCTTGCCAGGGCGCACTAGAGGGCGGAGCCACTCCTTGCCATCCATCCAGGGTATTCAGTTCGGTGTGCAAGGAGGATCACGCTCACCTGTGGTTAGCCGATCCCAAGATCCTGAGTTTGGTGAGCTGAAAGAGCTCTTAAAACAACAGAAAGAGCAGTTAAATCAATTGACTCGGAGCATGTCTCTGATGCAAAGAGCTCCTCAGTCTCACCGGCCGCACCATAGCCAGCCTTTGATTTGTCGCAGGTGCCAACGCCCTGGGCATTATGCACGGGAATGTGATGGAGAACGTGTTCTGTTTCGACCTCCACCCCTTGCCTCTAATACCCGAGTATCCAACCACAGCCAACAGTCCTCTTCCTCGGCGGAAAACTAGATCCACCCAAACTGCAGAGCCACAGTTTGGGAGGGCATGATTTTGGCTCAGAAGAGTCTAGTCGTAGGTCGGGGCCGATGTTTAGCTTGATGTCTTCATGTCCTCATTTGGATGTATGTATTGGGGGCGTCCGTGTCCCTTGTTTGGTAGACACTGGGTCTATGGTGTCCACGATCACGGAAACATTTTTTTATGAGCATTTTGAGCCAATTGGGCGTAGCAGCATCCAGCCATGCCACTGGCTTCAGTTACGTGCTTCCAATGGGCTGGCGATCCCCTATGTTGGCTACACTGAGTATGACATTGAGCTTTGAGGTAAGTTAATGCCAAAGTGTGGGATCTTAGTCGTCAAGGATCCTCCTAGTGGGGTGAACCTCAAGGTCCCTGGGATACTGGGAATGAATGTCCTTAGTAAATGTTACCGGGAATTTTTTGAACAATATGGTCAGTCCTGGGGCGGCACGGTGGTGCAGTGGTTAGCACTGTCGCCTCACAGCAAGAGGGTTCTGGGTTCGAATCCACCTGGGACCCGGGACCTTTCTGTGTGGAGTTTGCATGTTCTCCCCGTGCTTGCGTGGTTTCTCTCCGGGTACTCCGGCTTCTTCCCACAGACCAAAAACATGCAGGTTGGGGATTAGGTTAATTGGTATCTCTAAATTGACCATAGGTGTGTATGTGAGTGTGAATGGTTGTTCGTCTATATATGTTAGCCCTGTGATAGGCTGGTGACCTGTCCAGGGTGTACCCCGCCTCTCGCCCGTTGCAGCTGGGATTGGCTCCAGCCCCCCCGCGACCCTCGTAGAGGATAAGCGGTTTCGATAATGGATGGATGGATGGATGGTCAGTCCTTGTTTGAAGTGCCCTTACCCAAGCCCCAACATCCCTTCTGCAGCCTTTCCAGCGCTGCCATCAAGTAGAGACCCAGCCCTCTACTAACCTCGGCCTGGTGAAGTTAAGAGGTAGGAGAGCCTGTCGGGTCCCCGGGGGTTCCATGCTGTTGGTGCCATCAACCTGCTCTGATCGGTATGCTAGTGGCACTGTTCTATTTGAGCCCTCAGAGTTGGGCCTGCCCCCAGGGCTCCCCGTCTCCCATCCTTGGTTAAGGTTGATAATGGCACAGCCTCCATCCCAGTGGTTAATGTAGGCAACATCAATGTTTTTCTGTACCCTCGCACTTCACTGGGTACATTGCAGTGTGTCCATGTGGTCAGTTTGCCTGCGGGAGTAAGGGAAGTCCTGCCGGTCACTGTTAGGGTCTCATCCCATGCAGCCCAGGTAACCAAACCTACCATCAAAGAGCAGATGGAAGCAATTGAGTTACGCTTGTTAGATAAGGCAGAACAGGAACAAGTTCAGGCGTTGCTTGGGAGATATCATACCGTATTCTCTGCTCATGAAGGAGACTTGGGCTGCACTAACCTGTTGTCTCATGACATTCCACTGTTGGATGAAGTGCCAGTTAGGCAGAGGTATCGTCGGATACCGCCGTCCGAATATGAGCTGGTAAAGTTAATCAATTACTAGAGTCCCAGGTCATCAGGGAAAGCTGTAGCCCATATGCGTCACCAATCGTCTTGGTGAAAAAGAAAGATGGCTCACTGCGGCTGTGTGTTGATTATCGTCAACTGAACTCGAAGACCCGCAAGGATGCTTTTCCCCTGCCTCGTATAGAGGAGTCGCTGGATGCTTTGACAGGGGCCAGCTGGTTTTCTACTATGGACTTGGCCAGTGGATATAACCAGGTACCAGTCACGGAGAGGGACAAGGCTAAGACCGCCTTTTGCACCCCATTTGGGTTGTTCGAGTGGAACAGAATGCCATTTGGGCTCTGCAATGCTCCTTCAACGTTTCAGCGACTGATGCAGCAGCTTTTCGGGGATCAGCAGTGCCAGTCTTTATTGCTTTATCTTGATGACATTGTTGTATTTTCCACCACAGTACAGCAACATTTAGAGCGACTGGACCTGGTGTTGAGTCGGTTGCAGAACGAGGGCCTCAAAGCCAAGCTGAGCAAGTGTACCTTCTTTCAACGAAAGGTAAAGTACCTGGGTCATGTGGTGTCTGATCAGGGTGTTGCCACGGACCCGAGTAAGATTGAGGCGGTGGCCCAGTGGCGACATCCTAACACTGTCTCAGAGTTGAGATCATTTCTCGGGTTTGCCAGTTATTACCGGCAGTTCGTGGAGGGATTTGCCAAATTGACAGCCCCGTTACACAAACTAGTGGCGGAACACACCGGCCCTAAGGGGCGACCTATAAGGAAAGGCCAGGCTGACCGCAACTTTGGCATGGCCTGGACAGAGGCTTGCCAGGCAAGCTTTAAGGCCTTGAAAGGTAAGCTGGTGGCTGCTCCGGTACTTGCCTACACAGATTTCTCCCTGCCCTTTATCCTGGAGGTGGACGCCAGCCACGGGGGGCTGGGCGCAGTTCTTTCCCAAGAACAAGGAGGTAATGTGCGGCCAATTGCCTATGCAAGCCGCGGTCTTCGGCCCACTGAGCGCAATATGACTAATTACAGCTCTATGAAATTGGAATTTCTGGCGCTCAAGTGGGCCGTGACCGAGAAATGTAGGGAGTATTTGTGGGGGAATAGGTGTGTAGTGTACACGGACAATAACCCCCTCAGCCATCTTACCTCAGCCAAGCTGGGGGCTACCGAGCAACGGTGGGCAGCAGAACTGGCATCCTTTGACTTCGAGCTCAAATACCGTTCCGGGAAAAGCAATCAGAATGCTGATGCACTTTCACGACAGAACCCAGCTGATTCTGGGGTGGATGGTTTGATTTTGGCTACTACTATTCCAGCCTCCATTACGCAGGTGATAGCACAGCAATCACCTCTGCTGGTGACTCAGGATCTGATTTCTGTCTTCCCTAGCCACACTCCAGCAGATATGTGTTCCTTGCAACAAGCTGACCCTGCGGTAAGCAAGGCCCTTGTGTTTTGGAGACGGCAAGTGCGACCTGGTCCAGGGGAGCATTGCCAGCTTCCAAAAGAGGCTTTGGTACTGCTTGGACAATGGAAACGGTTGACCGAACAGGATGGGGTGCTTTACCAGCGAGTGTTCCGTCGAGATGGGGGCGAGGAGGCACTCCAAGTAGTTCTCCCTAGTATTTTGAGGCAGGCAGTTCTGACCCAAGCCCATCAACAGCACGGACATCAGGTTATTGAGCGCACCACCGACTTACTGCGGTTGCGTTGCTATTGGCCTGGCATGTTTGCAGAGGTTGCTCGATGGTGCCAACAGTGCGAGAGGTGCCAATTGGCCAAGGACACACGGCCCGCAACGCAGAGTTTCATTATCGGCTTTTAGTTGCATGACTGATTCTCGAAGCTGTTCTATTTCTTCCTCCATAATTGAACACAGCAAGATACACTCACCTCAAAAATAATTGTTATAGGTCCTGATTTTGACCACAGGTGGACTGTAGCGTTCAACCCAAAGGCGGCAGTTGCTGTTCTGTTCCCAGAGAAAACACAGACAAACACTCATGCGTCCACACACCCACACTGTTTAAGATACCCAGGTTACTTTCAACAACAACAAAGAAGGAAATAAGCACGAAGTAAATAAACCACTGAAATGTATTACATGCCCATAACAAACCTCACGTCTCTGTTCCAGTTCAGACTATCCTGCTCACAGCGCCAAATGTGACATAGCCAAGTAAGTATAACCTAATAGTCTGAAGAACGGAGGAGAGACGCAAGGTTCAACAGATACAAAGTAAATTTATTCTTGCTTCAATGTAAATACACAGAGTACAACAATTCTTAGATCCACAAGTGTGCAAGGTGTCTGCCTAATCAGGCTATCTTGCTTACCACGACGAATGCCCTACCTCCTTGGTGATAAATCCCTGTAAAATAGCAAAACAGGCTTTTCACGGCAAGTCACAACAAACTTCCACAGCCAACAAAATATAAACTTGACAAAAAAGAAAATAACACTGCACACACATGCAACAATAAAAGGGGATTACACCATTAGAGGGGAATACATTCAGTCACCAGCAGGGGAAGAAGCCAGCAAGCGACAGAGCCACCAATACTTGTTTTAACATACAAATCATACAAACAAAACAAAACATACACAATGACGAAACAACGAGCAGCAGCCACCAGCAGGGGAAGAAGCCAGCAAGCGACAGAGCCACCAACACTTGTTTTAGTATACAACTCATAAACAAACAAAACATAAAAGATGACAAACAACGAGCAGCACCCAAACACCACTACATGCACAGCATCCACCCGCACGCACTTACACACATTCACACGCAGGCACCCCGAGCCAAAGCCCCAAGCAAGGAGTCCAGCTAGCTGTAGCTAGTAGAGCTTGGACGAGCAGGTCGGGGAGACGGAGAGACAGTGTCGCCAAGCATAGAGTGCTGGTGGGAATGCACTGTAGCAACCTTGAGGAGTTGGAACACGACCACCAACAAGACAAGCGGGACAACAGAGTCAAAGAAAAGTACTATTTATTAATTAAAAGTGGATATTTGTGTGGGTGTGAGGGTCCAAGGGGAAGGGAGGATATCTGAGGGGTAGTCAGAGGCTCAGGTCAGCTCCAGCCACGGTCCAAGTGGGAGGTGGGGTCCCCTCAGCTACCCGTGTGACCTGAAGAGATTTCAACACACTCCACACGTGGCACACAGTGAGAACACGGCAATCCAACAACACTCCAGGTAAAATAGGGTGGATAAGTGAACACAGCACTCATTAGGTCAGGCAACGCGGGTGAGCTGGCTGGGACAGGGGAAGAGAGACAGCACTAGTCCAAAGGCCAGGGGTGAATGGGGGTAAGCACAACACAGTCCGTTGTAGTTCAGATGGTAATGGGGCTAGTAGCGCACACCGGCAGGGGTAGCGACAGAAGCGCGTGCGGTGATGGAGCAGCGGGGGTAAGCACAACAGTCTGTAACAGTTCAGGTGGCAATGGGGCTAGAAGCGCGCACACAGGCAGGGGTAGCGACAGAAGCACATACGGTGATGGGGCAGCGGGGGTAAGCACAACAGTCTGTAACAGTTCAGGTGGCAATGGGGCTAGAAGCGCGCACACAGGCAGGGGTAGCGACAGAAGCACATACGGTGATGGGGCAGCGGCTAGGGGAATGTAGCAAGCACGAAGCAACACTTAGCTCGCCCCAAGGGCAGAGGGGGGGGCTTCGTCTACGGGTTCCACTCCGTGAGGTATCCTCCACAACCAGTCGACGGTTTCCACTCCGCCGGTCACCAATTTCCCCTCCGCGTCGTTCCTCTCCGTCTGGCTGCTACTCCGGTCTCGACCGCTGGAAGCTCAAAACCACAAGCTTTTAAAGTGCTACTCCCCTACCGTTGCCCAATCGGTGGTTGATCATTGAAGTGGCCAAACCAGCCTCCACTTAACATTGATTAGCCGCCTAATTGGTACGCCAGCGGTTACCCCATGGCTGTTGTTTACCGGCACGGAGGCTGCCATCCGGGGTGCCGCTCTACCTTCGGTCCCCCCCCCGGAAACAGCGCCCGTGCAGGTAGTTCCACCTGGTGACACCCTCCCCTGCTTGTCCGTACTCGTCCCGAGGACGGGTTTACGATGCCCAATCCCCATACCTTTGTGGGGGCCTCCCTCGGTTGGCCCTCTGGGGGCGCCGGTTCTCTGGCTCCCCATCTGGTACCGCCGCTGGTGGGGGCAAGATCACTGGAGCCCAAGCCCACCCTGATGGAGGCCCTGGTGGGGGCCGGGCTTCTGGCGCAGCCTCTCGAGTCGCTTCCGGGTAGTGTGGGCAGGGCCGTAGCAGATTACGGTGCAGAACACGATCTGGCCCTGGCTTCCCTTCTGGCCGGACGCGGTAGACGGGGACATCAGGGCGTGGGCGGTCAACCACCACATAGGGTCTGGCCTCCCAGTGCTCACATAACTTTCCTCTCCCTTGACGTCGGCAGTCCCTCACCAGAACTCGCTCGCCCGGTAACAGGGGGGCGTCCCGAGCCGTACGATCGTACTGCCGCTTATTTTTCTCTGCTGCAGCACCTAAACGTTGTGACACTTTGTTATAGGCAAATTCGAGCTTGGCATGATGTGTACTCACCCACTCGGTTGTATCTTGGGCCCGCTCGTGGTTCTTGGTGCCGAAGAGGAGGTCCATAGGCAGGCGCACGTGCCGGCCGAACATCAGGTAGGTAGGGGCATAGCCGGTGGTGCTGTGGACACTGTTGTTATAGGCCTGCACCAAAGTGGGGAGATGCTCCGCCCATCGATGTTGTTGTTCCACCTCCAGAGTCCCGAGCAGGCTCAGTAGGGTCTGATTGAATCTCTCGCAACACCCATTCCCTTGCGGGTGGTAGGGTGTGGTGTGGGTCTTCTTACACCCGTACAGCCGGCACAGCTCTCGAACTACAGCTGACTCGAAGTTCGGGCCCTGGTCTGAGTGCAGCACTTCAGGGCACCCAAAGGGCTGGATTACCTGGAGCCAAAGGGCCCTGGCTGTTGTCGCTGCGGTCTGGTCGGCGGTGGCCACTGCCCAGGCATACTTGGTAAACAGGTCCGTAATGACCAAGATGTTCTGGTAACGGTCTGATGGGCGGCCTAGGGTCAGGAAGTCCATGGCCAACATATGGAGAGGGGCCTCTGGGATTATGGGCACCATGGGTGCTCTGGCGTCCGGCCGGGCCTTTCGAAGGGTGCAGCGGGGGCAGCTCTGGGTGAATGCGGCGACAGAGGCTTCCATCTGGGACCAGTAGAAGTGGCGCCGTAGCAAGGAGAGGGTCCGCTCTTGCCCCTGGTGGCCCAGTTGGGTGTGGTAGGCCTCTAGCAATGACGGGACCTGGGATTGGGGAACCACGATCTGCGACACTAGCTCGTTAGTGGCCGGGTCTTGCACGGAGCGGCACACTACCCCTTCCTTGAGTCCCAACCTGGTCCACTGACTCAGCAGGTGTCGCACCCCCTGCGACTGGGCCTGTCGCTCTGGTGCGGTGGCTGGTGCTCCCTCCTTCAGATATTGAATGATGGCCCCTAGGTCAGTATCTCTCCCTTGCAGACCTTGCCAGTGCTCCGGATTCCATCCCCAGGGCGCCGGCGCCGCATCCACGAGGGTCCCTGGGGCTTCCACGACTCCGACCAGCAGCTCCTCTTCCTCCAGAGGTGATGATGGTGGTTGACCTGTTGTTGTATCAGAATCTGTTTCTGAGGGGGGGAGCCTAGACAGCACATCAGCTCAGCATTAGTGTGGTGTCGCCCAGGTCGGTATTGTATGTTATAGTCAATGTTGGCCAGCTGTGCTACCCACCTTTGCTCCACTGCCCCCAGCTTTGCATTACGCAGGTGGACCAAGGGGTTATTGTCAGTCACTACGGTCACCTTATTGCCCCAGAGGTAGTCTTTAAATTTCTCCGCCAGCGCCCATTTCATGGCCAGGAGTTCTAACCTGAAGGAGCTGTAGTTTGTAGTTTGCCCAGGCACTGATCTTTAACCACTACCACCCCCTTGGCAGGCACACAAACCCCCCTTATGTTAAAGTCCACGACCACATACCCAACACATGGTATTTCCAAGCCATTAGCCCCTCGCAGTGTCAGCCGCGGAACTCCTGCCCTCTGCATTTCTTGGTGGTCAAACAGTTCTTTACACAGACTTTCGGCAAACAGGGTAACCTGTGAACCGGTGTCTACCAGGCACCGAACCAGCTTTTCGTTTACTCTGATGTCGACTACGGGGCATTGCCCCACTAATGCGTTACGATGGTGTGGAGGGGGGTGTTGCAGGCTAGCCCCGGTCACGTGCCCCACAGTGGCCGGGGAAGCTAAAAACCCTCTTGAGAAGCCCGACGGGAGGGGCAGCTCCGGCTCATATGTCCCGCTTTCCCACATCAATTACAGAGCGGCTGGCCTTGGTCATCCCATTGAAACCTAGGGTTTGGTGGTCGTGACGCTGGTGGTCTTCCCCTCCAAGCGCCTTCGGAATAAGACCTCTCCCGTGGTGGTTGAAACCCCCTGGATGGCTGGCCGCGCAGTTCTTCCAGGAGGGTCCTTGAGAGCTGGCTCATTTGCTCCTTTACGTCCTTCATGATCTCCTCCCGCAGCTCCTGCTTCCAGTCGGCCATCGGGGCAGGGTCACGTGGGGTTGCACTCGCAGCGAAGCAATCGGTCGTTTGGCCATCTGGCCCACCCTGATCCATATCGAGTGCGAACGCCTCCTTCCGGATGTCATCGAATTTCAGTGCTGCATTGCCCCGCAACTGTAATTTCAGTGCCTGCTTAAGATGCCCGTCTCGCAGTCCCAGTACAAACTGGTCTCGCAGCAGTGGGTCTCCGTCCTCCGGGAGTCCGGAATCTTCCCGTCCTTGCAGTCGATTGAACAGCTCGCGGACCTGCAGCGAAAAGGAACGGAGTGATTGTTTAGGGCCTTGCTTACAATTGAAGAACTGCGACCTTAAAGCTGCCACGGGCGTCCGATCCCCATACAGTCCTTTTAGCAGTTCAAATATCTTTGCCATTGTGTTACGTGAGTCCGTTGGGGCAGCCAGCACTTCTCTCCTGGCCTCTCCCTCTAGCGACCCGAGCACAAACTGGACTTGCTGTTGGTTGCTCAGCCCTTGCAGGCTGGCTAGATATCTGGTCTGGGACACCCACTCTTGGAGCTGCAACTCTGACCCTGAGCCTCCAAACCTTGGTGCCCACGGTGCTCCCATAAAGACAGGCATCACCGAAGGCCGTGGTACAGTCCCAACTTCGTCCGTCATATTGGCGGGGTGTCCGCTCCACTCAAGGTTGCAATCCTGCCGACAACGCCAACTGTCGCCAAGCATAGAGTGCTGGTGGGAATGCACTGTAGCAACCTTGAGGAGTTGGAACACGACCACCAACAAGACAAGCGGGACAACAGAGTCAAAGAAAAGTACTATTTATTAATTAAAAGTGGATATTTGTGTGGGTGTGAGGGTCCAAGGGGAAGGGAGGATATCTGAGGGGTAGTCAGAGGCTCAGGTCAGCTCCAGCCACGGTCCAAGTGGGAGGTGGGGTCCCCTCAGCTACCCGTGTGACCTGAAGAGATTTCAACACACTCCACACGTGGCACACAGTGAGAACACGGCAATCCAACAACACTCCAGGTAAAATAGGGTGGATAAGTGAACACAGCACTCATTAGGTCAGGCAACGCGGGTGAGCTGGCTGGGACAGGGGAAGAGAGACAGCACTAGTCCAAAGGCCAGGGGTGAATGGGGGTAAGCACAATACAGTCCGTTGTAGTTCAGATGGTAATGGGGCTAGTAGCGCACACCGGCAGGGGTAGCGACAGAAGCGCGTGCGGTGATGGAGCAGCGGGGGTAAGCACAACAGTCTGTAACAGTTCAGGTGGCAATGGGGCTAGAAGCGCGCACACAGGCAGGGGTAGCGACAGAAGCACATACGGTGATGGGGCAGCGGGGGTAAGCACAACAGTCTGTAACAGTTCAGGTGGCAATGGGGCTAGAAGCGCGCACACAGGCAGGGGTAGCGACAGAAGCACATACGGTGATGGGGCAGCGGCTAGGGGAATGTAGCAAGCACGAAGCAACACTTAGCTCGCCCCAAGGGCAGAGGGGGGGGCTTCGTCTACGGGTTCCACTCCGTGAGGTATCCTCCACAACCAGTCGACGGTTTCCACTCCGCCGGTCACCAATTTCCCCTCCGCGTCGTTCCTCTCCGTCTGGCTGCTACTCCGGTCTCGACCGCTGGAAGCTCAAAACCACAAGCTTTTAAAGTGCTACTCCCCTACCGTTGCCCAATCGGTGGTTGATCATTGAAGTGGCCAAACCAGCCTCCACTTAACATTGATTAGCCGCCTAATTGGTACGCCAGCGGTTACCCCATGGCTGTTGTTTACCGGCACGGAGGCTGCCATCCGGGGTGCCGCTCTACCTTCGGTCCCCCCCCCGGAAACAGCGCCCGTGCAGGTAGTTCCACCTGGTGACAACAGGCTCACGACCGCTGGGAGATTGGGTCGCACAGGCAAAGGGGAACAGAACAGCAACCACACGAAATGCCACAGACCCTGAGGGGAGTGCATAGTCATTACAAGGATCACATTGTAATTCATATAATCGACTAGTGGACGAACACCTACCGTATGACTGATCGAAAGAGGAATACAGAGAGCCGGGACCCAGACAGAGGACTGACGCGTCCAAGTACTACGAACACAGCAGTGTAACTACATTAAGCCACCTTGCAAATTAACCCATATCTATAAGAAAGGCGTCAACAGATACCTGAATGCGAGGTCAGCAAGTATATGCTCACTACGTTGATGAGCCCAAAAGTATACCGCCGTGTTACGATCCCGGATGAGCAGCACGCCACCGTGGCTGTAACGTTCTGCAAGACGGTGCAGGAGGGACAAGAGACGAGAAAGTCTAACGCGTGGTCCCAGCAAGAAAAGGGCAAATGCCTCCTGTGAAACCTGCGCCCCATTTATTCAACACCTGCTGCTAATTTCCTACTTAGAGTAGGCGGGGCGGGGGAAGAGCCAATCACCCAATCAGTGAACGCTCTCTGTTACACCTGCTTGCTGTACCTGCTGCTTGGCTGCTGCGTTGCTGCTGCTCTGCTGCGGCTGCGCCGCTGTGTTGCCTGTCGTTGTGACGGCGGCCTTCTCCAACCAGACAACTAAGCTGCTGGCTGTCAACAAGACCCTCGCTGCAGCCTAGTTGTCCCCACGGCTTTGCGGTCGCATAGCCACTTATGCTTGCTCAGTGACTTTTAAATGTATGGTTTAGATGTATTTTTGTACATTTCGGTCAAGTTTAATTTGTTAATTGTTTTATGCGTTTTTGTTTGAGTTGCAACCCTCATTAATATTATTTCCCTGTTTCAGTGTCGGAGGCCGGTGGTGGTGGCGGTGATTGGTGGCGGTGTCCCCCCCTCGTTTGGTGTGCTGTGCCCCCCCTGGTGAAGGTTACTCGTGTGTGTGTGTTTGGGTGACCCTTTTTTCTTATTATATTAGTTATTTTGGGTAAACCACTCCCCGTCCACTAATACTTGTTCCCCCGGTAGGCCTACGAACTGGACTAATTTTCCCCTCCCCGGTGTGAATGATTTTGATTACGACTGCTTTTTTATCATTTGTAATAAAAGATATACGTTTATACCTGGAACCACGTCTCAAGCCTGTGAATAGAGCGAACCGGGGTGGCGTTGTCGTGCAAACTTTACCTTTCTTCAAAGCATATCTGACATCGGGTAGAAAGTTACCCTCCCCCTCGCCACACAACAAACATGCCAGCCCGATGCCCGAGTTATGAGAACACTCCATCTCTCGCTCTGAATGGAGGGATTACCTGCACCACACAGGAGCAGCCAGACTAACCACAGGGGAAAACCTGTGGAATAAATATATTATTAATGTAACAAATAAAGCACTGTTCTATCTTACAGCCTGTTGTACCATAGTTATCAGGGAGCTTTTCAACTACACATTGTGCACACCAGCCAAAATACCTTTGCGTACCGTGGTCAGAGGGCCTCAAACACACTGCGGACACTTTTGAAAATCAACTTGTTTCTGATTCTGATTAATGGCGAACAATTCTGCATTTGGCATAGTTATTTTTAGACAATTAGGCTATGCAGAATCTTTTCACTAGAATCTGCTATTTTTTGCCAGCACGCCTCCCTAGCCTTATTATGGGCAACAGTATTGCCACTTGCCGTTATTTTCTTTTTAAACTCCTCGTATGAGTTCATAACGACTACTTGCTCCTCCTGAGTGAAGTACATAGCCCCTTTTCGCTCTGTCGGATCCATTGCGTAATTGTGAATAACGTTGGGTTACGCCTCTTTTATGGGAACGCGCATCAAAACTAAAGCGGAAAACCTGGCTCGACAAATCAAATCGTAAGTGAGCTTCGTGGTACCGTTTAACTCTGATTGCGACTTTCGGATTTGTCGATCCAGGTTATCCAAACTAAGCCTGGGTATGTTAATCGAGGTTCGTAGTACACCCCCCCGGTGGTAGGGTGTTTGTTTAGAGCTTGTTGTAGGCCATTTTCTTGGGGATTTATCAAAGCCTATGGTCTAGTTTTTTGGTAAATCACACGTGGAAGTTGGTGCGCGTGTGCGTAAAGTTGTCTGTAGCGCTGGTGGTGAGCTCTGGTACAGACCCTTTGTTCTTCGTTTCACCTGTGCAGGTACAGGCCAGTCAAAGTTTGTTTACTCTCCTGGGAGAGTTTAGAGGAATGAATGCTTTGGCGGATTACTTTGGTGGGTAAGTACACTATTTCAGAGTGATTGTGTAGTGTTTCTTACCTGAATTTGGCCATTTCAGTATTTATTTGCGTGCCGGTTGTGTTGTGCGGCTATCAGCTGATCCGGATAATACTCGCAGGTTGCTTGTGCGCAGTCTTGTAACATGGTGAGGAGTTTTCCCTTGTAGGCTGTAGCAACGTTCTCCTTTGGGTTCGTTGAGTGGGGGTGTGTAGTGTTGTGGCGAACGTGGCAGAAGCATTGCTTGGGAGCATGTCCGTGGTTTCGGGAGGGTTGCTAGCTTGCTAGTCGCCTTCCTGATCCAGTGGTCAACAGTGCATAAATACCCACCACAACTAACCACATGAAGACCAGGGAAGTTTAGTTAGCCGGTTGGGATTTAGATAGCGGGGAAGCTCCGAACTGAATGGCGATTTGTTCCTCTCTGGTGCGCACGAGTGAACGGTGTTGTGGTTATCTGGTTCATGCGTAAAAGTTTGGTGTTGGCCTGGTTTATTGTGCTACATATATTGAAATGGCTCAAATTGAAGTGTTTATTGCCGACCCATCTCAGGAGTCCCTGGATAAATGCACAAAAGAGCAGTTGCTGAAGATTGCTGCACATTATTCAGTGGAGGTCGAAGGTGACAAACGTCTCAAAGAGAACGTTAGAGCAGCTATAGCAACTAAGTTGATTGAAGATGGCATAATGTCTGAGGCTAAGGGGAATTTATCTCCAAACCCTCCTGCCGTGTCTTTTCAGACTCATGGATTAACTTTTGGGCAACAAAAAGAGATCTTGATGTTGCAGTTGGAACATGAGAAAATGAAACAAGAACTAGACGTTAAAAAACATCTTGAAGTGGAGAGAATCCGGCAGGGAGCCGAAGAAGCAAAAATTGATTTGGAGAGAGATCGATTGTCTCTGGTGAGGGAAGGCTTGTTGTCCGGCAAGGCTGTGAGCATGCAGCTGCCCAGGTCTTCTGATCGGTTTGACATTAATAACTTGCGCTTGTTGCCACGATTTAATGAAGGCTAGGAATTGGCCTGATGTGGATTGTACACTCATGCTTCAGAGTGTATTATCAGGAAAGGCGCAGGAGGCATATTCATCTCTGACTGTGGAGGATAGCTCTAGCTATGACAAAATAAAAACAGCCGTACTTAAAGCTTACGAACTTGTGCCGGAAGCATATCGGCAGCGTTTTAGGTCCTGGGAGAAGAAAAGTGGTCAAACGTACGCAGAGTTGGCCAGAGATTTGTCGCTGCATTATAAGTAGGGTTGAGCACCGAAACTCGGTTCCAGTAGGGCACCGGTTCCGACATAAACAATTGTAACGAGACCGAATAAGAATGCAAATTTCGATGCGTCATTTCGGTTCCTGACTTTTTTTTGTTAAAAAAAATTAGGTTCCTAACTTTTTTTTTGTTAAAAAAAAAGTGAGGAACCGAAATGACGTACCGAAATTTGCGTTTTTATTTGGTCTCGTAACGGGGCTGCGGGTGGCGTCAACCTGCGTGACGTTGGTGCCGCTACGCTGCAAACTTGTTGATCAGATCATCAGAACTGATAGCAGTGAGAGGAAAGATCGAAGGTTTGGCTACATTTCACATCCAATGATTCCGACTTTGCAACATGCAACAGGTTCAATAAAGCGATATCGTGCAAAAAGTCAATACTTTTGATGACTTTTGATGATTTTGGAGCAATTTAAAAATAGTCTTCCAGAACGCATTGCGACATACATAACAGAACGGAAAATGACTACAGCTGCTGAAGCTGCGGTTTCAGCTGATGAGTATTTATTGCTCCATAAAGGCAGTTTCAGAGAGCGATACGTGGCTCGTAATGTTGGTGCGTGAGGACAGTATTTTGATGCCGCTCCGTTTGACGTGACGCGTTCAAAGAAAATTGGACATTTCAGATCTGATCCTAAAGCAAGTGCTAATTTTGACAGTGGGGATATCTGTAACTATTGTCGCGAGAAAGGACATTGGAAAGCGGATTGTGCTGTGTTAAAGGCTAAAACCAGTGGCGTGAAAGCTAATGTGAGACCTGTAGCATTTGCTGCGCCTGTTAAAGATTGTGTCTCTGAGTTGCTTACCCCTCACACTTGTGAATCACAGGTTTTGGAGGCTTATGCTCCTTTCATTCGTACTGGATCATTGTCGCTGGTGGAAAGTGATGTGGAAGTCCCAATAAAAATCCTGAGGGATGCAGGGGCATACAATTCCTACATTGTTGACTCTGTATTGTCTTTTTCAAGTGACACTTTGACCGGTGACTCGGTTCTTAGCCGGGGAATGGGTTTAAGCGTTTTCCCAGTGCCTTTACACAAGATGGTTCTGAATTGTCAACTGGTTCAGGGTGAGGTAGCTGTGGGTCTGCGACCAGCGTTGCCCATAGAAGGCATACACCTTATTTTAGGGAACGGCTTGGCTGGAAGTAGCGTTTGGACTGACACTCCTCCCTCACCTGTAGTCACACTTTGTCCTTCTGAATTGGTTTCCGAGAAGAATCCAAATACGTTGCAGAATGTGTCTTCATCCTGTGCAGTTACACGCGCTATGTGTAGAGCAGAGACTGAGGTGTCACCTGACAGTAAGAGCACTGAGGTGGTTTTTGAGGTTCCATCTTTGTCAGAGCTTCCTTTGTCACTGTCTCACAGTGAGGTTGTGCAAGAGCAATGTAAGGACGTCTCTTTGAAGGAAATATTTGAGCGTGTTTTGCCTGCCTCGGAGATGAGGCAACTGGGTACTTTTCGCATAATAGTTTGCTGGTCAGAAAATGGGTTCCTGTAAGTGAGGATGGGGTAAAAAATTATGTTTTCCAGATAGTGGTCCCAATAAAGTTTCGTTCCCTCGTCTTGAAAGTGGCACATGATGAGTGTGGACATTTTGGTGTCCGGAAAACACATCTCAACATCCTGAAACATTTATTTTGGCCTGGCATGAAAAGGGAAGTGTCAGCATACATTAAAACCTGTCATGTATGCCAGCTTACAGGAAAGCCAAATCAAAATGTCAAGCCTGCACCACTGCAGCCTATTCTGACTGTGAGTGAACCGTTTACTCATCTCATTGTAGATTGTCTGGGTCCGTTGCCATGTGCCAAGTCTGGTTGTAAATATCTACTTACTGTGATGTGTCAGAGCACTAGGTATCCGGCTGCGAAAGAGAATTGAAAGAGAATTGTGTGGATACAGACCCGCCAAAGAATCTGGTTGACTTTGTGAATGGTTTCAGACATCGCCTGTTTAGAGCTGGATGTATAGCACGGGAAAAACTGGGTGCATCTCAAACGAGAATGAAAAAGTGGTATGATCGTCGTACAGAGCGCCAGGAGTTCACTCCAGGAGATCAGGTTCTCGCACTTACACCCATTGTTGGCTCACCATTTCAGGCGACGTACACAGGCCCATACATAGTCAGCGAGAAAGTTTCTGATTTGAATTATGTTGTTGCAACACCAGGTCGCAGAAAAGCAAGGCGACTCTGTCATGTTAATCTCCTCAAACCTTACTACAAGTGTGTAGTGGAGACAGATTTGGACGAGCTGCGTCCAGATCTTGCAGAGGCCTTGGTGCAGGAGGCAGATGTACCAGAGCCTGACGAAAGTCTGCTAAGTGGGCGTTTGAAAAATTCAGAATCACTTTGTAATTTGGAGAAGTTGTTGTCTCACCTGCCAGAGATCCAGGTTTGTTTGGTGACATTCCTTCAAGATCTGACTGGATTGAGCACGATATAGATGTTGGGGATGCTCAACCGATTAAACAGCATTTCTATCGTATGGCGCCAGTTAAACGCAGTTGTTTGGATGCGGAGGTGGCATATATGCTCCAAAATGACATTGCTGTTCTGTCGTTATCCAGCTGGGCTTCTCCATGCATTTTAGTGCCAAAACAGGATGGAACACCTAGATTCTGTACTGACATGAGGAAAGTCAATTCTGTCACAAAATCAGATTCTTTTCCTTTACCGCGGATGGATGACTGCATAGACCAAGTTGGTTCTGCCAAATTTGTCAGTAAATTTGATTTACTGAAAGGCTATTGGCAGGTTCCCTTGTCCAAACGGGCACAGGAGATATCTGCGTTTACTACACCATCGGGTTTGTATTCTTACAAAGTGATGCCATTTGGATTGAAGAATGCTCCCGCAACATTTCAGCGTTTGATGAATGGTGTAGTGTCAGGTCTGAAAGGTTGTTCGGTTTATCTCGATGATTTGGTCATTTGCAGCGACACATGGCACTCACATCTGCAACGCGTCCGTGCCTTGTTTGACCGCTTGACTGAAGCGAAACTCACCATTAATTTGGCCAAATATGACTTTGCTATGGCCACAGTGACATACTTGGGCCGTGATGCTCCGGTCCAGTCCAAAGTCAGGGCAATAACAGAATATCTACAACCTACGACTAAAAAGGAACTTCAGAGGTTCTTGGGGTTGGTGGGATACTACAGGAGTTTTTGCAAAAATTTCTCCACTGTCGCGTTTCCTCTCACTGAACTACTCAAAGCCAAGGTGAAATTTGAGTGGTCGTTTGATTGTCAGCAGGCATTTGATAATGTCAGATTGCTGTTGTGCTCGTCTCCTGTTCTCGCTGCTCCTTGTTTTGATCGAACCTTTATGCTACAAGTAGATGCCAGCCAGGTGGGAGCAGGGGCTGTCTTATTGCAGAATGATGACCAGGGTGTGGTGAGACCAGTCAGTTTCTTCTCAAGGAAGTTTAATAGTTACCAGAGTAATTACTCTGTTATTGAGAAGGAGGCTTTGTCACTCATTATGGCTTTGCAGCAATTTGACATCTATGTAGGAGCGGGAGGACCGACGGTGGTGTACACAGACCACAATCCGCTGACATTTTTGCGTTTGATCAGATGTCCAAACCAGAGGTTGATGCGCTGGTTGCTGTTTCTCCAGGCATACGACTTGGACATTAGGCATATAAAAGGAACAGATAATGTAATTGCAGATGCATTGTCTCGTGCGCCTCTACAGTGAATTGTCATTGGTGTGATTTTCCATATTGATATGGCCTTTTGTACTATTCATCTGTTCTTGCTGTGCCTATCTTCTTAATTTGCTTCTCAGGTACCGGGGTTGCTGAGGATGGGTGGGGGGAGGTTACAGTTGAATAATCCAGCATAAAGGTCATGTATTTTCATTATTTTTATTTTTATTTTTTTTTGTACCTGCATGGTATGGTGATGGTATGCCGGTGATCCACTGGGGACACCGACTTTTAAGGGGGGGGAGGGGGGGGTTACGGGGTCCTGTCTAGTGTTTTTGTTTTCCCTGTTATCTTCCCTAGGTGTCCTATCTTCAGTAGGCTCGACTATTGTAACAGCATCTTCACTGGTCTCCCAAAAAAGTCCATCAGAAAGCTACAGTTAATTCAGAATGCTGCTGCTCGAGTCCTCACAAAAACTAAGAAAATGGATCACATTACTCCAGTTCTCAGATCGTTACATTGGCTTCCTGTCTGTCAGAGAATTGACTTTAAAGTACTGCTGTTAGTTTATAAAACACTGAATGGTTTGGGACCAAAATACATTTCAGGTCTTCTCATTTTCTATGAACCATCCAGATCTCTCAGGTCAGCTGGGGCGGGTCTGCTTACTGTCCCCAGAGTCAGAACCAAACATGGAGAGGCAGCTTTCAGTTTTTACGCGCCACATATATGGAACAAACTGCCAGAAAGTTGTAGGTCTGCTGAAACACTCACCACTTTTAAATCCAGATTAAAGACCTTTATGTTTGCTGCAGCCTTCCCCTAAGCTTATCTTAATGTGTTTTAATTTCCTTTTTATGCTTGTATTTTAATTTCAATGCTTTTAATGCTGTATATGTATGTATGTATGTTCTATTTTTGTTTGTTTTTTTGCTATGCTTTTATTGTATTCTAATGCTTTTATGTATGTAAAGCACAATGAATTGCCTTGCTGCTGAATTGTGCTATACAAATAAACTTGCCTTGCCTTGCCTTGCTTTGCCTTGCCTTGGAGCAATCAGCAGCTGAGTGCGGATTGGGAGCACCTGGTTCAGGCGCTCCTAAAAGGATAAAAGCCCGGTGTCAGCTCTGCTCCGGGCGCTCTCTTCCTCATCCGGCTGCCTCACTGCCAGCAGCAGTAGCACATTCTCTTTGTTTGATTTCGGCTTTGTTTTCACGTTACGCCTCTGTTGTTAAGTTAATTTAATAAATTTGTTAATTTCAAGATCTTTGCTGTGTCCTATGCCGTATTTGTCATAGCCTTGGAGACGGGTTATGACACTATAAAATACTTGTACTTTTACTTTTGAAACTTGAGTATATTTTTTCACAAGATACTTTTGATTTAAGTACATTTAATGTGAGCTACTTTAAGACTTTTACTCAAGTAATTTTCTTTTAGGTGACTTTAACTTTTACAACTTAGTTATTTTTTCAAGTACTTTATACACTGCTGCTAATTAGTGATTCAGTGCCTTATTAGAAGTCAAAGTCCACTTGTGATCCTTTTATATGTGTGGCAAGGCTACGAGATTTATCTACTTTATAATTAAATGAAAACCCGACAACGCCACCTAGGGGAATTTCGCCCCAAGGAATTAGTATAGCAAGTAGTCGACGGTCAACTACAGGACACAGGTTCGAAAGACACAGGCACTGGACGTGATCCCAAAAAGATACATTTATTGCTCACAAAGTGGTTCTCTAAAAATATTTTAGCACAGGTTGTCAATATGACTCACAATCCACACGATATTACACAATCCGTATTTTCATTAAAATTGTTGCTGTATTGCTTTTAAAGGGATATTCCGCCATTTTTGGAAATAAGCTCATTTTCCACCTTCCCTCGAGCAAAACAATCGATCTTTACCCTTTTCCCGTTCATCCAGCCGTTCTGTGAGTCTGGGGGTACAACTTTTAGCTGTAGCTTAGCATAGATCATTGAATCGGATTAGACCATTAGCATCTCGCCCGCTTAAAAGTGACTACGATTTCCGGAATTTTTCCATTTAAAACTTGTCTCTTCTCAAGTTTGAAAGTGCAATAAGACCAACGGAAAATGAAATGTGGCGATTTTCTAGGCTGATTTTACCCGGAACTATATTCTCTTTCTGGCGTAATAATCAAGGAAAGTTGCAAAGGTACCATGGGCGTAGTGATATGACGCAGCGCCTCAATAGTCCCTGTAGGCTTCTTCCGGCAATACAACCAACGTGATAACCTGCTATTACCGGTGGTATACCGGGACTACACTTTGAGGCGCGTCATATCACTGCGCCCATGGTACCTTTGCAACTTTCCTTGATTATTACGCCAGAAAGAGAATGAGGAGAATGAGGAGACACACACACACACCGCACGCCGTGCCGCGACTGGACCGCCACACACGCACACCACGCTGAAGCAGTGCTCCCGCAGCTGCAACCTCCAGCCCAACAACTGGCCGACTATTACCGGTATGAAAAGTAAACTGCGCTCCACTAGGCCCCGCGACAGCCACGCCAGACCAAGCCACACTGCCCAAGTCAGAATCTGCCCTGGAGAAGACACACACCTGAAACGATTCTCACCCACCTATAATGATTACGGGACCGCCCCGTGGCCAAAATTGATGACGCACAGTGGGCGGGGAGCAGAGGTGGAAAGCCACAATGATTTAATACACCCCAAGTACCAAAAATTAGGAGTGAGTGGAGCCACTCTGCCACATGTGTTTATATATGTTTATATGTTATCAATGCATACTAATATGAGGAATATGAGTTTTTTTTCAGTTACACGTTACGTAATGCGTTGTTTTTTTTAATTCAGTAACTCCATTGCCGTTACCAAATGCTGCATTACTCCGTTCGTTTTGGTGAGGGTTTACAACGGCACGCAGTTCCCGATCAATACAGTTTAATTGAATTGAAAAACAAAGCAAGTGTCGCCTCTAGCGTCACACACGCAATCAAACACGCGCCCCGAAGATGACTGGACAGGTCAGTGCACGGCATGATGGCGAGCGAGAGTTTCTACTCTTGGAAATGCTCAAATTATTTTCAACTCGAGAGCAAAGGGGAAAACAACATTTCGGTAAGATGTAAACTGTGCCCTGGGTCAAAAATCATCTGTACAGCGAAAAACAGCAACAGCAATCTGCTGAAGAACCTCGAGAAGCAGCATGCTTCCACAAAGCTAGTGGCTGAAGTAACGTCAGCTAACGCAGCATCCGAGACCGAAAGCAGCGAGCAGCACACAGGCGGCGCTCTGAGGAGGTAGAGCGAGGACGCGGCGGAGGCGTCAGAATATTGTTTTCAGTTATTTATATCAGAATGTCTGTATTTGCTTTTAAGCCACTTTAATTTTGGGCAGTTTGTTTTTGAATACCAAATAAGTGTGACAGTACGGGGTTGAGCGGAGACAAGAGCGAGACCAAGCAGCGTAAACGGGGTAACTGAGTTTATTTAACTACCGGACGAGACCGGCACAGGCGCACACAGCGAGGTGTGTGCGTCTAAAATAACAAAGACAAAGTACGTCCATATACGATATACACTACACTCAATACATTACAATACACGCAACCACTCACAAAGGGGAGACAGGAGACACGAGGTTAAGTAGGGAAACAAACAAGACACAGGTGAGACACATTGGGAAATAGACACAGGTGGCTGCTAATGGCCAGCGGGGATTCTGGGGGTTGTAGTGCCGGGACCGGTGATCGACGCCGGTCCCGGCGCCGATCGAGGTAGAGGGGGAGGAGTTGGTGTGACAATAAGAAAAATAGCCTTGTTTAGCCAGTTTATAGCCTATGGCCTGAATGAAATAAATAGACATTGAAAAAATATGTTGGTGTTTGTGTCAAGGTTTGTGTTGGTGCACAACAGATCATATTGCTTGGATGATTAGATTCAGTGATGTGGATGCAAATGAATTGAAACGGTTCTATTATTTTGTATTATTCAGCATCAGTACAGAAATGAAATGATGGCTAGAGGGGAACTCAATCAACCTTTTGAGCATTGGAAGAACGTGTTACAGTAACTAAAAAGTTACTTTCTCAGTAACGCATTACTTTTTGGTTTAAGTAACTGAGTTACTTCTTTACAAAGTAACTAGTAACTGTAACTAGTTACTATTTTTCAGTAACTAGCACAACACTGCGGAATATTACAGTTTGTATTTGTTTTTTTGCTGTAACCCCGCAAGCAGGTGCTCGCCATAAGAGAGCGCACCGCTTCACTCACCTGACGCCGGAATCTGTTCGTGAGAAACCCTTCTCTCCCTCCCTCTGGGCCATTCCACAGAACCAGAATCGCTGTGTTTTTCTCGAGAAGGGCGGGTATTTGGCAACCGTTGCTTCCTTCAAACCAACCTAACCGTTGCTTCCTTCAAACAAAAAAAAACCCAGCCTCCTCTCCAACACATGCCAAAAATCACAGGAGCAACAAACATGCCAGCCCGATGCCCGAGTTATGAGGACACTCCATCTCTCGCTCTGAACGGAGGGAATACCTGCACCACACAGGAGCAGCCAGAGTAACCACAGGGGAAAACCTGTGGAATAAATATATATTATTAATGTAACAAATAAAGCACTGTTCTATCTTACAGCCTGTTGTACCATAGTTATCAGGGAGCTTTTCAACTGCACATTTTGCACACCAGCCAAAATACCTTTACGTACCGTGGTCAGAGGGCCTCTAATACTGTGGACACTTTTGAAAATCAGCTTCTGCTGAGGATGAACCGCAAGTTCAACTTCTCCACTTGAATCAGAAAGGTTGTTTGTGTGGTGTTACTTTGCCTCACACTTATGAGGATTCCCCCAACATAGCTAAAAAGTGAAAAATTGCGTCTTATGTTAAATGTTAAAGACATTGTTTATTTTTTGAGTGGTATTCTATACCACATTCCATTCACCTGAAAAAAGGGAATTAAAAGACAAGGGGAGAATAATTTGGGTTGTTTTGCTTCTTTTCATGCGTACTATAAAATACTTTTCTTTTGAAACTTGAGTATATTTTTTCACAAGATACTTTTGATTTAAGTACATTTAATGTGAGCTACTTTAAAACTTTTACTCAAATAATTTTCCTTTAGGTGACTTTAACTTTGACCAAAGTCATGCTTTTACGTAGTTATTTTTTCAAGTACTTTAGACACCTCTGCTAATTAGTGATTCAGTGCCTTATGAGAAGTCAAAGTCCACTTGTGACCCTTTTATATGTTTATATATGTTTATATATATATTTATCAATGCATAATATTATGAGGTTGTTGATGTGACTACTGTTGGCACATGTTGTGTTCAGCTAATTAATATTATTGTATTTCTTTTGTTAAAAAGGGAGATGTAACATCCTGATGGTCCCTTATGGACACGGTATTCTCATGTAACTTCAGTGTCCAGCGAGATCACATGTGTGTTCGAGGTGGTGGAATAAATGGCACAATCATATACCAGCGTCCTGTATAGTTTATTATAAACCCAATTCAGCCAGCGGCCCGAACAGAATATTGCACGGAATATTACAGTTCGTATTTGGTTTTTTGCATTGGTGTTGACCCCACTGCCAACCGGAATCCCCTGGTTGCCATGCGGGGGCTGTGACCCCGCAAGTAGGTGCTCGCCATATGAGAGCACATCGCTTCACTGAATCACCTGGCGCTGGAATCTGTTCCTGAGAAACCCTTCTCTCCCTCCCTCCGGGGCGTTCCACAGAACCAGCAACCAGGAATGCGGTGTGTTTCTCGAGAAGGGCGGGTATTTGGCAACCGTTGCTTCCTTCAAACCGACCTAACCGTTGCTTCCTTCAAACAAAAAAAAAACCCAGCCTCCTCTCCAACACATGCCAAAAATCACAGGAGCAACAACCATGCCAGCCCGATGCCCGAGTTATGAGGACACTCCATAAATCACTCTGAATGGAGGGAATCCCTGCACCACACAGGAGCAGCCAGACTAACCACAGGGGAAAACCTGTAGAATAAATATACAGGCCCTCTCCGAAAAATTTGAATATCATGGAAAAGTTGTTTAATTTCCATAATTCCATTCAAAAAGTTAAACTTTCATAGATTATAGATTCAGGGCCCACAATTTAAAACGCTTACGTATTTATTTGTTTATTTGTACATAATTTGGGTTTCCAGCTCATAAAACCCATGAAAACAGGAATTCAAAAAATGTGAATACTGTGAAGAAATCACCATTTACTTCTCCGTTTTTGCAGAAAAAATAAAGAAAAAAATTAGGATCACATCCAATCAACCAAAATATGGTACTTTCAAAAAGTTATGTCAAACTGCAATACTTGGTTGGGAATCCCTTTGCCTTAATCACTGCCTCGATGCGACGTGGCATTGAGGCAATCAGCCTGTGGCATTCAATGGGAGTTATGGAAGCCCAGATTTCATTGATGCTTGCTGTCAGCTCTTTGTTGTTGCATCTGGTGCCCCTCATTTTCCTTTTGAGAATACCCCATAGATTCTCAATGGGGTTTAGGTCCGGCGAGTTGGCTGGCCAGTCAAGCACTGTGATGGTGTGACCGAACCGAGAACTTACGTTTATAATCGTATACTGTGCAGGACATGCAATCTGAATGACAGGCGGAGACAGAGTTAAAATTCATACAAAGATTTTATTTGATTTTCTCTTTACAACGACATGAGGAAACAGTGGGCCCACCACATTCGTCGCAGATTAAAGCACACAATAAGACTGCCAATAAGGCTAACAGGCTACCTGGATTGGGCGTTATCAGATGTATACCCACCTGTTGGGTCAGTATAAGCAGGAGAATCAAGTGAAAGGAAATTACAAAACGAATAAAGAATAAGCAAACCAAAATCCACAGCAGACCAAACAAATAAAGAATAAGCAAACGAAAATCCACGACAAACCAAAACAAAATAAAGAAATAAACAAACCAACAGGAGAAGCATACGCGTTTCCTCTACCCAAGCATATAGTCACCAGCGAAGCAGCCAGCATGCAGAAAGACAACATACAATACAATAACTAGACAACACAAAGGTAAAACACTAACAGTAACTAAACAAAACAGAAGCAACGACACACACACACACACACACACACACGCACCGCAACCCAGCAAGTGAAGCCCCAAGCCCCACATACAGTAGGCACGTAGCCTTCGGCGGACGGTAGCGATCCGGTGCAAGCCGCGGACACAGACAGGGCCTTAGCAGAGGTTAGCTAGGCTAGCAGCAGAGCAGAGCATCAGCAAGCAGCAGGACAGAACAGAACAGCAGCAGTCCATGGACAGCCATGCAACGACGAGTAAGGAGAGAAGCCCGCCCGAGCGCTAGGCTGAAATGAATGACCGCTGTAAACAAAGTACAGAGCTTTAGCAAACTTAGCCAGACTAAATCAGACGCGGGTAAAACAGTAACATAGTAAATATCTTACCTGAAGGAAGATATTAGCAAACCAACGATTTACGGAGCGACGCAATGGAGGAGTGCACGCCAGACAACGCAAGCCATCAGTGCTGTAGCCCGATGTGGCAATGTGAAGGGCCATGAGGCGATGACCAGACCACGGAGCTGGAAGTAGCAGCGTCTACGACGGAGCAGCTTTGCGCCATTAGCCACTGCGCCCTATTTAAGGAGTTGCGTTAATTTCCTGTTTACGTAAGGGGCGGGGCAGCAAATGGGAAACAGATTGGCAGACAGTTGGAATCATACTGTCACAATGGCATGGGCATCAAACCAGGTTTTGGTGCTTCTGGTGGTATGGGCAGAGGCCAGATCCTGCTGGGAGATGAAATCTGCATCTCCATACAGATACTCAGCAGAAGGAATCATGAAGTCCTCTAAAACATTATGGTAGACTGTTGCGGTGACCTTGGATTTAAGAAAGCAGAGTTTACCAACACCTGCACCGGACATTGCACCCCAAATCATGACCGACTGTGGATATTTCACACTGGACCTCAAGCAGCTTGGGTTCTGTTCCTCACCCGTCTTCCTCCAAACCCTTGGACCTTGATTCCCGAATGAAAGGCACACTTTACTTTCATCGGAAAAGAGGACCTTGGACCACTGGCCAACAAGCCAGTCCTTCTTCTCCTTGGCCCAGTTGAGACGCTTCCTACGTTGCCTCAGGTTCAGAAGTGGCTTGACCTGAGGAACCCGACAGTTGTAGCCCATCTCCTGGATGCGTCTGAATGTGGTGGTTATTGAAGCTGTGACTCCCGCCTCATTCCACTCTTTCTGGATCTCTGCCAGATTCTTGAATCTTCTCTGTTTGATAATCCGCTGAAGCCCACAGTCATCTCTTTTGCTGGTGCATCTTCTCCTGCCACATTTTGCCCTTCCACTAGACTTTCCATTGATATGCTTGGACACAGCACTCTGTCAACAGCCAGCCTCCTTACATTGAGGCAGTGATTAAGGCAAAGGGATTCCCAACCAAGTATTGAAGTTTGACATATCGTTTTGAAAGTACCATATTTTGATTGATTTGATCCTATTTTTTTTTTTTTTTTTTTCTGCAAAAACTGAAGTAAATGGTGATTTCTTCACAGTATTCTAATTTTTTGAATTCCTGTTTTTGTGGGTTTTATGAGCTGGAAACCCAAAATATGTAAAAAAAAACAAAAACAAATAAATACTTGAAATCATTTAAATTGTGGGCCCTGAATCTATAATCTATGAAAGTTTAACTTTTTGAATGGAATTATGGAAATTAAACAACTTTTCCATGATATTCAAATTTTTCTAATACTATTAATGTAACAAATATAGCACTGTTCTATCTTACAGTCTGTTGTACCATAGTTATCAGGGAGCTTTTCAACTGCACATTTTGCACACCAGGCAAAATACCTTTGCGTACCGTGGTCAGAGGGCCTCAAACACACTGGCCCTCATTTATCAAACGAGCGTACGACAGAAAATGGACGTAAAATGGACGTACGCTCATTTCCACGTTGAGCTTGGCATTTATCAATTTGAACATGAGCGCAGGCTGCGCCGAAATCTCACGTCAGTTCTGAGCTTGTGTACGCAACTTTTTCGAGTGCGACCAGTGGCGAGACATATATCCACAAGAGTCTGACAACTTTTTCTTCACCTTATTCGGAATAAAATAATTTTAACGCAATGCAAACAATAGCCTATAGGTCAAATGTGAAATGTTTTAAGCTGGATCAATTTAACATCAATTTTACATTTAATTAATTATTCAATTAATTATTTACTTCTTCTGTAGCCCGCTGAACATGGGGCACACTGTTGACTGCAACAGTGATTTGTTTCCAGATAGCGTTTTTTTTTGCTTGCCCTTTAATAGATTCAACTTTATTGTCATTGTGCAGAGTACAAGTACAGGGACAACGAAATGCAGTTGGCGTTCTAACCAGAAGTGCAAATGAGCGATAAAAGTGCGGGTTGAAATGCAGAAATGCAGAATACGGTGCAAAGTGCAAAATTGAAAAACATGAAATGTGGTAGTAGTTATTAAAGTGACAGTAAACAGTGCAGGTGGATGTAGTGATCGTTAAGGTAGTAAATTGTTACTAACACTAGCAGAAACAGGCTGTAAACAGTATAAAAAAATATAAATAAAAAATTGTCAACAATGTACAGGTAGTGCGAGAAATAGTTATATAATACAAGAAGTGTACAGATGGTGCAATAGTGTGCTAGTGCAATACAACGGAAGGGGTACAACAGGTGAATGTGGATTGTATGGATATTGGGGTGGGCGCTGCAATGGTAGTTGAGAATAAATAATACAATAAATAGCATTACTATAAATAATATGAAGTAATGTCTAGGGGGGTTCTGGGTGGGGGTTCTGGGTGGGCAGGGGTGGGTGTCCTTGGGGGGGGGGGGGGGGGGCGCATCAACAAGTGACACGAGTGTCTCCATTTCTGTTTCTGAAAAAATCTGCTTCTTCTTTGCCGTTGGATGTTTCTCCATGTCGTAAAAGTTAGGGGCGAGACTTCTTTTATAGGGGCGTGTTACGTTAATTACCATGGATCTCAGCCACCGTCTTTATCAACACCAAGCTCCTTCGTACGCTGGGATTGGTGTGATACGACACGTTTCATAAATCTCACGTGGGTCCTATCGTAAGATGAATCATGTGTTCAGATTTGCGCTCATTTCTATGTTCGTTTGATAAATGAGGGCCACTGTGTGCGTGCGTGTAAGGTGAACAGTGAGCCATGTGAGGTATGTGTGTGTACTGAACTGCATGCAGTGTGAGTGTCTCACATCGTCCTGGGTGTCTATGTGGGCCAGCCCCTTGTGGTTGAGCTCATCCTAAAGGGAGGAGATGGCCATGTTGTTCACTGGGACGTGGTTTATCCCTGTGTACTCCAGACCCCGCTCCTCCACCACCCTGCAGCAAACCTCCACGATCAGGGACATGGACATGGACATACACACACACACAAGGATGGATTCGTTCCGATTGTTCAGCATACTAGAACAACTGAAAGGGGTACTTCAGAATTTTGGACATATGATCTCATTTCCAACTCAGCCAGTGTGTTATTGATCATTGGAGACATTTTCAACCAGTTTAATTCAGTCATTCTAGTTGCAGAAGTTGCTGGTGCTAGTTGCTGGTGCTGCCAATGAAAATGCTTACCCACTCCACACTACACTCGAGGCAAATAAATTATCACGCCAGACTATCGATGTAAAGTTCACAATGGATTTTGACCTCCAGTATCTAAACAAGGTGATCTCCGGTTGTCCTACCTGGTTGGTCTGGGCGGGGGGGCAGTCGTCCAGGCGGACCCCGAACGTGAGCCCTGGACAGTGCTTCCTGTCAAACTGCTTCTTCATCCACGCTCTCCAGGTGCCCTTGTCCTGAGGAGGACTGCTGTCCCCTGGACACACGCACGCACAAACACACACACACACACACACACACACACTAACAAAGAGGACTTCATTCCCTGGAGCTTGATAGGGTTGAAGGAATATTCTGTTTCTGTTTAGTTTATTCACAATACCACAATAATTACAATAATACAGTAGGGGTAATCAAGCGGGTAGAGTGAATGGGTCCCCCGAGGAAGCTAGGAAAGCTTATAGGGGGGCCCATAGTTCATGTAAAGGTAGAGGTACAGTCAACGTTCTGAGCAGTTACCATCTGCAAGGAGATGGTGATGGATAAATGCATACAAAGTACACCAAGACACTTAACATACATACTTAACATTACATACACATACAATCATACACATACATCCCAGCAGTCCATGAAGAAGCATAATGTATTATATATTATATATAGGTTAATAAAATATTCTTTTTTAGCTGTCTTTTAAACTTGGAGATAGAAGGCAACACCTTCAGGCCATCATCAATCCTGTTCCAAGTCTGCGGCCCCCTACAAACAACGCTCATACTAGCGCGCACATGTCGGCGACATTTCCCTGATATGAGCGGTTTGATTCTCGTTTGGTATGTGTGCTGAGGACTGGAGATTGGAACAAGACTACTAAGTCTAGGGTTGAGCCTGTTGACAATTTGAAACATAAGACAAGCATTGTGATAGCCGTTTAGCTCAGTCAGTCTTAATAGCTCAAAGCGGTGAAATAGAGGGTGGGTGGGGGAATTTACCTCTGACCAGGACAGGGCCCGTATGACTTTTTTTTGCAACGATATTAATTTTTTAAGATGGCTGGTGAAAGTGTTGCACCATATCACATTACAGTAGTTAAGATGAGGTTCAAAGAGAGTTATGTACAATGTAAGAAGGGCAGACAGAGGAAGGAAGTGTCTGATCTTGTAGAACAAACCAACATACTTGGAGAGTTTGCTTACAAGATGGTCTATATGACATTTAAAGTTGAGAGAGTCATCAATAAGGACCCCCAGGAATGTAGTGGCATACACTCTTTTTATTTCCTGCCCATTAATTTTAAATAGGCAGTAGCCAGTGTTGATAAGCTTTGTGTTTGATTTAAATAAAATAAAATTTGTTTTGCTGACATTTAATGACAGTTTGTTACATTTGAACCAAGAGTCCACTTTGGATAACTCAGAGTTTACTATTTCTTGTAGAATACGTGGATTCCTGTGTGATGTAAACAAATTTGTGTTGTCAGCAAAAATGATTTTATAGAATATTTCAGAAGAGTTTACAAAATCATTTATATATAAGATGAATAAGAGTGGCCCCAAAATGGAACCCTGGGGGACCCCAAAGATAATAGGCTTACAGGTAGAGTCATGATCATTTACATGGACATACTGTTCCCGCTCATATAGATAGCTTCTGAACCATGCAAGTGCTAGACCTCTGATACCATAGTGATGTAATTTGTCCAGCAAGATATCAAAGTCAATGGTATCAAAGGCTTTTGATAGGTCCAAGAAGATACCAACCCCACATTTGCCCTCTTCAATGCAGTCATGAATTTGTTCTATTAGGTCAAGTATTGCCATACAGGTTGTACTCTTCTTTCTAAAACCGTATTGAGAGGGAACAAGAATATTGAGTTTATCAAAATAGCCACTGAGTCTGTTGTATACCACCTTCTCCATTACTTTAGAGAAAGTTGGTAGAATTGATATGGGCCGGTAGTTGCTCATATCATTTCGGTCACCTGATTTGAAAATTGGAATTATCTTGGCTATTTTGGTCATTTTAGGTACAGTGCCAGTAAGTAAAGAAAGGTTAATACAATGGGTCAGTGGCTCTACAATGATGTTAGCAATGGCTTTCATGATCTTACTACATATTCCATCTACACCAGCGGTGTATGAGCTCCTCAAGTCCACAATGATCTTGAGTAGTTCAGTACTATCTGTTGGTTTCATGTAAAATGAATGAATGTAGCTACCAGAGAGAAATTGCTTGAAAGTAACACCCTGGGGTTGACTTATTTTCTTAGACAAATTTACACCTATTGAGGCAAAATGAGTATTAAAACTCTGTGCAAGATCAGCTATGGCATCACCAAGATCAGGTAGAGCAGTGGGTTTATGTCTCCTGTTAATGACTTCATTTAACACATTCCAAGACCTCCTGCAGTCCCCCTCTGAAGCTTGTAAGAGTTCTGTGTAATGACTTCTTTTGCTCTTTCTTATGATCTGTGTTAGTTTATTTTCATAAAAAAGTATATTTAACTTTATTTAGGTTAGAATTAGATTTTTTATGTAAGATTTGTAAAGCCTACTTTTGTGTTTAATAGACTTTAAAATTCCCTTCGTAATCCAAGGGTTCTGGAGAGTAGTGCTGCATCTGATAGTCTTTTCAGGGATTGTGTCCTTAATGGAGTCTTGGATTATCTTAATCAGACTGCCATATGAAGCATCAGCAGTCCCACTATCATAGACAGAGTCCCACGACTTGGCCTGTAAATTAACAATTAGGTTCTGTAAGGTTCTCTCATTAAGGATTTTAGATTTAATTTTTGAGAGTGGAGGAGAGACCAATTTGCCTGAGCCAAAACATATTACAATGGGAAAATGGTCTGTAATTTCAGACTGCACAACCCCCGTCTCCAACTTGGTGTTTTGAATATTAGTGATGATATTATCAATAATGGTTTTGGACGTCTGTGTAACTCTAGTAAATCTATTTATAGTGGGGAAGACAGAGGAGGAGTGCAAAGTGTTTATAAAGTCAAGGTTTGCCCCATCTTCCTTGGAAATATCGATGTTATAGTCACCAAGGAGTATGCAGTCTTTTTTTAGCTTATTCAGTTTGTGTAATAGAACTTCCAGATTACCGCAAAATGTATCAAGAGGAGAGTCTGGTGGGCGATAAAGTACACCAACAATGAATGTCTTGCCATCATTGTGTATCTCAATGAATAAAGACTCACAATGATCATCCTCTAAATAAAGATCACAGGTTTAAGTGTCAGGGATCTATGAGCCCGTTCACACTCCACAGGCGAATCGAGGATCTCTCCAAAGACCTCCTCGAGCATCTTGGTGAAGAAAGCAGTCGGTTGGGGCCCCTCCATAGATTCAGGTACTCCTATTACCCTGATGTTGTGGCGCCGGTTCCGTGATTCGAGGTCGACAACTTTAGCTGCTAGTTTAGTATGGTCTGCCTGGAGCTTGGTGATAGCTTCCTTGGCAGCCTCCAGGCATGCCTCTCGTGCGTCACCTTCACTCTTAAGACTTTCAAGTTTCTCAGCGTGTTCAGTCACTGTAGTTATGACACCGCTCAACTTGGTCTCGAGAGCTGAGAAAGTTTGTTTAAAATCCTCAGAGATGGCGGTACGATGCGACTCGAGCAGGTGGGTGACGCCATGGTGACCACCTCGGCGTTTAGGTCGGTCTGCACCACTTTAGGTTTCGGCATAATCAAGCAGCTCAAATGTCAGATCAGCCAGACAGAGTTGCTGCACCAGGAAGAATACGACTTTGCCATATTAATGTCAGTGAGTTATGGAGCGTTTAGACAGGATGAACACTGGATAAACAGAAAAAGAGGCCCACAAAGAGAGGTAAGGGGATACACTCTGGAAACAAGGCCGGATTCTATCAATCCCCTCCTGTTTGTAAACTGTGTCAAATACTGTGGAACTCCAAAGCATGATGTACGTCCCCACCTGTAATGTTCACAGCAGTGACGTACAGCATGACCCCTACAGGCATGCGCAAGTGGTGCAGTCCATAGGGAGTTCGGTAGTATGGTATCAGTAAGGACGTATGTTGGTTTTCAGTAAAAGACACTTTCTTTACACTTGGTGTGTTCATTCATTTACAAGACAAGAACATCACATTGGCGACGAGGACAAAACCGAAGGAGACACCTGCACTCAAAAACAAAGAAGAAGAAAGGAAAACGTGGAAAAAGAACGGATAACTCGGAAGCCACGTAAGGACAAGTTATAGCAAACGTGCAAGCAAACCCAGCCACTGGAGTAACGTTAACAAAAACGGAAAAGACGTTCCAAAAATGGCATTCGTAAACACAGTCGCTCTGCCAGCATTCGACGTTGAGGCTGATCCGACTACCGTGGGACCACGTTGGACTAAATGGCTGCAAAGGTTTGATAATTATATTACTGCAATGAACATTACTGGAGACGCTAGACAGAAAGCATTGCTTTTGCACTTAGCAGGCGAGAGTGTGCATGATATATACGACACGTTAGCTGCCGCCCAAGACAAGTTTGGAGACGTTAAGACGAAGCTCAGTACGTACTTCGAACCTAAAAAGAACGTGCAATATCAAATTTACATGTTCAGAAAGGCAGTGCAGCAGCCAGATGAAAATTTAGATTCGTATTGCACCAGGCTACGCATATTAGCAAAGAACTGTGAGTTTGCTGACGTCGACAAAGAAATTCAGGCACAGTTGATTCAGAGCTGCAGTTCAACCAGACTGCGCAGGAGAGCTCTCAGAGAGCCAGGAACCAGCCTAAATGACCTGTTAGAGTACGGGAGAGGGATGGAACTGTCTGAGCAGCAAGCCGCAGGCATGGAGGAGAACGCCGCGTCAGTGAACGCAGTACACCAGAAGGGGCGAGCAGCCACCAGCCGACGCGCCGGGAGAGCCAAGCCCAACAACCAGTGCCGAAATTGCGGAGGACAGTACCCACACGATGGCGAATGCCCTGCGAAAGGAAAGGATTGTAAAGCATGCGGCAAGCTGAATCATTTTGCAAAGCAGTGCAGGTCAACTCAAAGTCAACCAAGAAAAGACTTTGATACAAAACGCAGAGACTACAGAGATAACGCTGGACGCCAGAAAACGAACAAGAAGGTGTACAACATTACAAGCACCAACACGGACAATGTACACTCAAGCAGCGATGAAGCCTACGTGTTCGCTGCCAGCAGGGACGACAACACCAAACAGCCACGAACACACATCAAGCTCAATGGGGTAAGAATATCTGCACTGATTGACTCAGGAGCCGCAGTGAACATTATTAGTGAAGCTGTTCTCAGTACCCTGAGACCAAGCCCACAGCTCACCCTTACCCCAGCTGACATAAAAATATTTTCGTATGGCAGCACTAAATCACTTCCCATAAACGGTGCGTTCACATGTAGCACTGAGACTGAGCACAAAAAGACTGTGGCAAAGTTCTACGTAATGAAGGGTGATAGCTGCACCTTGCTAGGTTACACCACTGCTAACGAACTAGACCTCATCAAAGTCGTGAGCTCAGTGTCTTCTCCAACCGACAGCACAGTAGCAAATGAGCTAATAGAGACTTACCCAGAGCTATTCCAAGGCATTGGAAAGCTGAAAGACTGTCAAGTGAAACTCCACATCAACAACGACATTCAGCCGACCTGTCAGCCGCATAGGAGAGTTCCCTTCCACGTCAGGCAAAAAGTTGAAGAGGAGCTGAGAAAGCTGGAGGAAGAAGACATCATCGAGATGGTCACAGGCCCTACGCCATGGGTTTCCCCGATCGTCACACCACCCAAGCCAAAGGACCCGAACAAGGTGAGAGTGTGCGTCGACATGAGACAGGCAAACGTCGCCATCCAACGCGAACGACACATCACCCCCACCATGGATGATGTCATCCATTAATTGAACGGCGCTACGGTTTTCTCAAAGCTTGACCTGACAGCCGGATACCACCAGCTCGAGCTCCACCCGGACAGCAGGTATATAACTACCTTCACTACACACCTGGGCCTGAGACGCTATAAGCGTTTGAACTTTGGCATATCATCGGCAGCGGAGGTGTTCCAAAATGCCATCTGTCAAACACTGCAAGGAATTAAGGTGTTAAAAATCTCAGTGATGATATCATTGTGTACGGACGAACAGAAAAAGAACATGATGACAGTCTCAAAGCTGTGTTTCAGAGACTGAGGGAAAGAGGGCTTACACTCAACAAGAAAAAGTGTGAGTTCAACAAACCCAAGCTTGAATTCTTCGGATTCATCTTCTCAGCTGGAGGCATCTCGGCTGACCCCAAAAAGGTCACTGCCATACAAGAGGCCAGCGATCCACAGGATGCGACCGAAGTTCGAAGCCTGCTCGGCATGGCGAATTACTGTGCTCGTTTCATTAAAGACTTTGCTTCAATCTCAGCACCACTGCGTGAGCTGACTAAGAAGGACACACCGTGGCACTGGGGTCCAGAGCATGCAAGAGCACTTCAGGACATCAAGGACAGCCTGACCAGCAACACGGTGATGTCGTACTTCGATCCAGGTAAAGTCGCAGAGCTCGTAGTAGACGCCAGCCCAGTTGGCCTAGGCGCCATTCTGTACCAAAAGACTAAACTAGGCGAGAGGCACACCATAGCGTACGCCAGCCGTGCTCTCAGTGACGTAGAGCGACGTTACTCACAGACTGAAAAAGAAGCGTTGGCCATAGTGTGGGGTTGTGAACACTTCCACTTATATCTCTATGGCAACCCGTTCACTCTCGTCACAGACCACAAAGCTCTAGAGGCCATATGGAACAACCCTCGTTCAAAGCCACCAGCGAGGATCGAGAGATGGGGACTGAGGCTACAGCCCTATGACCTCAGAGTGGAGTACAGGAAAGGCGCAGACAACCCTGCTGACTACATCTCACGCCACCCCATCCAGCTACAGACAGGTGTGGACACAAGAGCAATGAAGGTCGCAGAGGAGTATGTCAACTTTGTGGCTCAACATGCTACACCCAAAGCCATGACTCTCGAGGAAATAAAGGAGGAAACACACAAAGATCCGATCCTGCAGCAGGTCAGTGCACACATCAGAAACAGCACATGGCACAAAATAACAGGTGACACACGACATGCAGAGACGTTGAAAAAGTTCAGACAAATTAGTGGGGAGCTCACCGTGTCCCTCTCTGATGACCTCATCCTCCGAGGCACAAGGATTGTCATCCCTGCGTCCCTCGAACAGAGAGTACTCCAGCTAGCCCATGAAGGACATCAAGGTGTCGTAAAGACCAAGACACTGCTCAGATCCAAGGTATGGTTTCCTAACATTGATCAGAAAGCGGAATCCGTTATTAAGAACTGTTTAGCCTGTCAAGCCAACACACTGGTCACACAGTCAGAACCCCTGAGAATGTCTGAGCTGCCAGAAGCTCCCTGGCACAATATATGCGCTGATTTCTATGGCCCTTTTCAGACTGGTGAATACCTCCTGGTCATCATAGACGAGTACACTCGCTACCCAGTTGTTGAGATAGTCAGGTCTGTCTCAGCCAATACAGTAATCCCTGTCCTGGACAAAGTGTTTTCTATGTTTGGCATTCCCAGAGTTCTGAAAACAGACAATGGCCCCCCTTTTAACGGGGAACAGTTTTCCAAGTTTGCTGCATATCTAGGGTTCCACCACCGCAAAATAACACCTCTCTGGCCCCAAGCAAACGCTACAGCAGAACGCTTCATGCGCACACTTGGAAAGGCCATACGTGTGGCAGAGACTCAAAGCGTCCCGTGGAAACAGAGACTCAACACGTTTCTCCGTGAGTACCGCTCGACACCACACAGCACTACAGATGCATCACCTGCAGAACTGATGTTTCAACGAAAGATACACACCAAAATCCCGCTACTCACCATAGCCAGCGACAACAACACTGATCACATCATCAGAGAGCGTGACAGGATGGCAAAGGCAAAGATGAAGTCCAACTCTGACTCACACCGTCACGCCAAGCCGAACACATTGACCCCTGGAGACACAGTGCTTTGCCAGCAGCCCAAGCGCAACAAGTTCACACCTCCATACAACAGTGAGCCATACACTGTGTCAGAGGTCAAGGGCTCCATGGTAACAGCAACTAAACGTGGACATTCAATAACTAGGAATTCTTCCTTTTTCAAGAAGATCAATGCTGGGACCCAAGAGGTTCCAACAGATCCGGACGATCCAGTCAATGACGCTGATGTGGTGGCAACACCAAGGTATCCATCCAGGATTAATCGTCGGTTGCCATTGCACCTCAAAGACTATGAGTGATCATTGAATCACCAGGTTGAATGTAAAAAAAAAAGAAAAAAAAAGAAATTATGTTCATAAGTGTTGCTTATACTTGTTGATTTTGACATGCAACAAAGTTATGTATCTGAATGCTTTAGATAACAGGTTCAATGACACTTACAATAGCTTTATGAATGTGGTTTCAACTACTCTGCATTACAGTTCACTTGATATTTCTGCATTTCTATTATTTCTGAAAGACTACTGAGGTGGATACGATGTAAAGAATGTTAAGAACCTATAAGAGTTTAAGTCATTGCCTTATGCATCAGTATAGTTTTAAAAATTGAATACACTGTCAGACTGTATACAATTCAGTAATGTTGTTACACACAGCAAGTGAATGAGTTCTTTTTTTAGACAATGGTTACAGAGATGTTTATTCTTCAAAAAAAAAAGGAGTGATGTAATGTTCACAGCAGTGACGTACAGCATGACCCCTACAGGCATGCGCAAGTGGTGCAGTCCATAGGGAGTTCGGTAGTATGGTATCAGTAAGGACGTATGTTGGTTTTCAGTAAAAGACACTTTCTTTACACTTGGTGTGTTCATTCATTTACAAGACAAGAACATCACACCACCAATGTGTGAAATGTGTGTGTCATGAGATACATTGCCACAAATGTTTAGATGTAATGATAAGTGTGTGTGTGTGTGTGTGTGTTTAGGTCCCACTGTGTAATGTAATGTGTTTGTGTGTTTAGGTCCCACTGTGTAAAGTAATATGTGTGTGTGTGTGTGTTTAGGTCCCAATGTGTAATGTAATGTGTGTGTGTGTGTGTGTGTGTGTGTGTGTGTGTGTGTGGGTCCTACTGTGTAATGTAATGTGTGTGTTTAGGTCCCGCGGTGTAATGTAATGTGTGTGTGTGTGTTTAGGTCCCACTGTGTAATGTAATGTGTGCGTGTGTGTCTGTGTTTAGGTCCCACTGTGTAATGTGTGTGTGTGTGTGTGTTTAGGTCCCACTGTGTAATGTAATGTGTGTGTGTTGTGGCAACCCCGATCGTCGGTGGTGTAGGCTCTCTCAAAACACACGCTGAAACAGGGTGGCAGTGCAGCGGTTTTATTGCTCGCAGCTCACACAAAAAGGAAAATCATACAGCAAACTCAGGTACTTCCCCAGCGGGGCAAATAAAAAGGATTGCGTCTCGGATCTGGATGCGTTCGGGAGGGGGCGTGGCTCTCACTCCCCGCGTCCGCTCGCTCCGCACTGTGGGCGAAACGTATTGGCGTTAGAGCGCTCGTCACGGTATTCGTTTCCTACCGTGTCCGTCTTCCACTCGACTTTCCCCCCCCCGTCTTCCCCGTGCCTGGCCCTTATATCTCCCCTTCCACCTGGCCCTCCCAGGTGCTCCCAATCTTCCTGATTGTCCGGGTCTGTTCGATGTGTCCTCCAACGCCGCCGCGCTGAACGGCACATATCTCCAGCGGACAACCTGTCCGCGGAGAAGGCGCCGCGCCGGGTGCGGGCGCGGACGATCCGCGCCCGGCAGCGCGGGGTTGCCACACACCCCCACCCTCCCTCGGGTTAGCCCTAGGCAGGCGTCCCTCCGGGATAGGGCGTCCGCATTGGTGTGGGCCCGTCCTGGCCGATTGACCACCTGGAAGCTGTAGTCCTGGAGAGCCAGGAACCAGCGTGTCACTCTGGCGTTGGTGTCCTTGGCTGTCGCCATCCATCTCAGGGGGGCGTGGTCCGTGACGAGGGTAAAGTTGCGTCCGAGGAGGTAGTATCGGAGTTTCTCCAGGGACCACTTGATCGCCAGTGTTGTGTTAGCCCTACATTGGCTGATAACAATGACAAGACGGAGAGCAGAGTGCAGTTAACTCGTGTTTACTTCTCAACTCGTGTGCATCACATAAACAGGTCCGTGTAGCAACCTCAACCTAGCGTAGCTAGATCCCGTACACAACACCTCCCCCTTTAAGTAAGAACCCCCATTTCTTTAACACTTTTAAGTAGTACTGACTCCTACAGTAAACTCGGTTATTTCCAAATCTGAACACAATATTTATGAACACTTATAAACATATATAAAACACTTTCCCCTTCTTCTTTTCTTTCACACAGTCACTTATAAATCCAGGCGTACTGGAGGGCGTGAGACTCTGCCTGAGAAAGTGACATATGGTGTGTTAGTGCCATCAGTAATTGTGTGTCTGATAGTCTCTCTGATGACAGGAGTGAATGTATCTGTGTTACCCGGCTCTGGATTTTTGTCGGGTGTATCAGGTGTTGTCTGACAGGGTTGAGGGTGTTGTATGGTACGCATGTGTGTGCGATTTCTTCTGACCTGTCCCTCATTAGTGTGTATGATGTATGACCTGGGTGTTGTTGCATGTTGTATGACAGTCCCTTTTTTGCTCTCTCTTGGGAGCCACACATTTTGACCAGGTTGGAGCAGGTGCAGAGGACGCGCTCTGTGGCGTAAGTTGTAACGCTGTTGTTGTTTCTTCTTTGCCTGTTTCTCTGATTTCCTGTAACTTTTGACGTTGGGCCAACGAGGCCATAGAGATGTTGGGAGCTGTGGTATGGTAGAGCGTATCTGTCTTCCCATGAGAAGTTGTGCCGGTGAGTAGCCGCTTTCCAGAGGTATGGCCCGATATGACAACAAAGCCTTTGCCTTCTCACCTCCTCCTTTCCACAGTCCTTTGACCGTAGCCACAGCACGCTCGGCCTCCCCATTCGCCTGAGGATACCGCGGGCTACTGGTGATGTGGGTGAACCCATACTCAGAAGCAAAGGCCTTGAAGGGAGCCCCACTGTACTGCGGCCCGTTATCAGACATGACTGTTTCCGGCACTCCATGACGGCCAAAAACATCCTTCAGAGCCGCCACAACAGTCTCAGAAGAGGCCACGTTGAGATGGGCCACCTCTATGTAACGTGAAAAATAGTCCACTATCAAAAGGTAAGTCTTTTTCTCCCAGAAAAACAAGTCTGTGCCAATTCTCTGCCAGGGCCTGTCCTGCACTGGTGTAGTCAGCAAGGGCTCTCTGTGTTCTGCTCTGTGCTGTGAACATGTACTGCAGTTTTCCACCATCTGACTGATGTGTACAGACAGACCAGGCCACCACACTGACTGGCGGGCCCTAGCTCTGCACTTGACAATCCCTTGATGTCCACTGTGAAGATCATGGAGAATTTCTTGTCTCATGCAGTGGGGAACTACAATCCTTTGGCCCCTGAGTAGCAGCTCTCCAGCCACGGTGAGACTTTCTCTTTCAGGCCAGTATGGCCCCAGGTCTGGTGGGAGGGCATGTTTTTCAGGCCACTCAGTTTTGCAGTAACTGATGAGCTTAGCACAGACAGGGTCAGCTTTTTGTTTCACCTGTATAGCTGTTAACCTCACTTCTGTTGCAGGGAGGCTTTGAATGACTGTATCCACGAACACTTTGACTTCTGCCTCATCGTCTTTTTCTTTTTGTGTCCATGTGTGTTTCGCAGGAGCTCTCGATAATGTGTCTGCGGTTATCAGATTTTTCCCAGGAACATGCACAATGTCAAACCTGAATCTGAGCAGCCTCAGTCGGAACCTCATCACTCTTGGTGGGAGCTCATCTAGTGCTTTGGTGCTGAGCAGTGGCACTAGAGGCTTGTGGTCAGTTTCTAACCTGAACTTCAGTCCCAAGAGGTATGATGAGAGACGCTCGCAAGCCCACGTAGCCGCCAGAGCCTCTTTTTCGATCTGTGCGTACTGTTTTTCTGTCTCTGACAGTCCTCTTGAAATGAACATGACGGGCTTCCATGTGTCGTCCGTCTGTTTCTGGGTCAAGACACCCCCGAGCCCAAAAGATGAGGCATCCGCCGAAACACATGTCTCGTGTAGGAGAATACGTGGCTAGCACTTGTGAGGAACTCAGTTCTGACTTAAGTCTCTGAAATGCCTCCTTCTGTGGCGCCTCCCAGCACCATTCATTTTTTTCACACAGCAGATCTTTGATTGGGCGGGTGTATGAGGCCAGGTGGGGTAAAAACTTGCTGAGATAGTTGGCCATCCCCATCACTCTTTTCACCCCTTCAACGTCTGTTGGTTCAGGCATCTCCATTATAGCTCTGATCTTGCCTGGATCCGCCATCACACCCTCTGCTGTGACTTTGTGGCCCAGAAACGTGATGCTGCTCTTTGCAAACTCACATTTTTCAGCATTCAGGGTCAGTCCCTCACGCTCCAGCTTTTTCAGTACCTGATGAAGATTCTCGTTGTGTTGATGTACATCCTCTCCATACACCAAAATATCATCAGCATGACACACTACACCTGCACGCTCCTCTAGCATCTGTGACATGCGACGCTGGAAGTGCTCAGGGGCCGATGAGATCCCAAAGGGCAGGCGGTTGAAGGCATATCGCCCGAATGGGGTGATGAAGGTCGTTAGGAGTGAGCTCTCCTCTGACAACGGGATTTGCCAGAAACCGGAAGCTGCGTCCAGCTTTGTAAACACCTTCGATCCCGTCAGCATGGCTAGTGTGTGGTTGACTGCAGGGAGGATGTGTCTCTCTCGTCGCACCCACTTATTTAGGTGCGTCAGGTCCACACACAACCTAATCTTCTCACGAGGTTTGGGGACCACTACCAAACCAGCGCACCATGGTGTGGGTTGTGTCACTTTTAAAATCACGCCCATGTTCTCCATACGCTCCAGCTCTGCACGTACCTTGTCCCGAAGTGGCAGGGGTACCCGGCGTGGCGTTGACAGGGCGTAGGGAACTGCATCCGGCTCCAGTTCAATGGTGTATGGTTCCTTTAATTTCCCTAAGCCAGAGAACACTGTGGGGTATTGAGTTTTGACATCCTCTTTTTTTTCTTCTACAGTGTGGAGACGGCTTATTAGTTTGAGGGCTTCTATTGCAGGGAGGCCAAGTAGGGGCTTAGACAGATCTCCAACAGCATAAACAAGTTGTTCCGTTGCTCTCTCTTTTATGGTCAATTTCCCCTTAAAGCAGCCTTTAACATCCAACTTGTGCCTGCCTGGTCCATACAGTACTTTTGGCGATGGTTGCAGTGTCCCATGCTTTTTAATGGAATGCATGCTGCTTGGGATTGCCGTGACCTCAGCCCCAGTGTCTAGTTTGAAAACAGTCTCATCCCCGTTCAAATGTAGCAGTTCAATCCACTCACTGGTTTCTTTCGAGTACATTTCTCCTAAGAAAGCAAAATCCTAATTTTCATTACTTTCTATCTGCACCTGTGTAATGTCATGTACAACACTGCCTGACCTGCATTTCTTTGCGAAATGTCCTTTTTTGTGACATTTCCTGCACTCAGCATCACGGGCTGGACAGTCTTTCCACAGGTGTTTCTTTGAATGTCCACATCGGCCACATCCTGAAAACTGTGTGTCATTTTTCTCTTTTCTTTCTTTTTGCCCCCTGCTGGTCTTTTTATATATAACCTCCACTTGTCCAGTTGCTTGCTCTGTCCCTCTTATCACTGGCTGTTGTTTTTTTACTGCTGCACTCTGTTTCACTCTTGTAATAGCTTTTTCTAATGTTAAATCTGCATCTAACTGCAAGCTTTCTGATAGCCTGGCATCTCGTATGCCTACAACTATCCGGTCCCTTATTAACTCTTCTCTCAGGACCCCGAATTCACAGTGTTCAGCCAGTGTGTGTACTGCAGTAATGAAAGATTCCACACTCTCACCGGGCTCCTGGCTCCGTCTGTTGAAGCATGCTCTTTCAAATATAACGTTCCGCTTGCTGACACAGTGAGCATTGAAAGCTTCCGTGACGGGCTTGTATGACTTTTTTCTCTGCGTCCGTCAGAGGTAGTACATTCAGAATGTCTTCGGCGTCGTCACCAGCCGCATACATGAAAGCATTCACCTGAAACTCCTCCGACTGTTTATCCAGTCCTGACGCTATTCTGTAGCGTTCGAAGCGTTTCATCCATCTCGGCCATTCTTTAGCATCCGTGAAGTCAAACTTGCCTGGTGAGACTAGCTGTGGTGCTAGCGGTGGAGCTGGTAATGGGGCTGGCGGTGCGGCCGCTGCTGCCGCTGCTTGCATATTTCCCTCGTTCTCGCTCTCCTTTTTTTTATTTTTTTATTTTTTATTTCAGGTTTAGTTTGTCCTCTGAGTTCACGAATCCTCTTCTGACACCATGTTGTGTTAGCCCTACATTGGCTGATAACAATGACAAGACGGAGAGCAGAGTGCAGTTAACTCGTGTTTACTTCTCAACTCGTGTGCATCACATAAACAGGTCCGTGTAGCAACCTCAACCTAGCGTAGCTAGATCCCGTACACAACAGGCAGCGCCTCCTTCTCTACGGTTGAGTGGGTTGAGTAGTGTATTGGTGGAGTCCGTCTGGGGTGGCGAATGCCGTCTTCTCCCGGGCCCGCTGGGTGAGGGGGACCTGCCAGTATCCCTTTGTTAGGTCAAGGGTGGATATGAACCGGGCCGGGCCCAGTCGCTCGATCAGCTCGTCTATCCGGGGCATGGGGTAGGCGTCGAAGGCGGATACTTCGTTCAACTTCCGGAAGTCGTTACAGAACCGGTAGGATCCATCCGGTTTTGGGACCAGAACCACCGGGCTGGACCAGGCGCTGTGGGATTCCTCGATGACCCCCATCTGCAGCATGCTCGCGACCTCTGCCCTGATGGCGGCGCGTCGTGCCTCCGGGATACGGTAGGGGCGGAGGCGGACTCTGGCTCCCGGTTCCGTCCGGATGTCGTGGCTGGCCGTAGTGGTCCTTCCGGGTCGCTCAGAGAAGACGTCCAGGTGTTGGAGTACTATTTCTCTCATGTCCTGGGACTGGCTCGGGCTTAGCGCCTCCCCCACCGGTACCTCGGGAAGGGGTAGTCGAGCGGCCAGTGTCAGGAGAGCCGGGTCCCGCGGGGTGGTCAGCGGTGAATCAACTCAGCAGGTGGTCAACTCAGCAGGTTGATGTGGTAGATCTGGATGGCCTTGCGTCTTCCCGGTTGCCGCACCCGGTAATTGACGTCGCCGACCCGGTCGATGATGTCATAGGGTCCCTGCCATTTGGCCAGAAACTTGCATTCCGAGGTTGGGATGAGAACGAGTACCTGGTCCCCCGGGTTGAAGGTGCGCAGTTGGGCCCCTCGGTTGTACACCCGGGCTTGGGCTTGTTGGGCTCTCCCGAGGTGCTCCCGGACCACGGGCCAGATCTGTGCCATCCGGCCCCGCACCTGCTCTACATGCTCGATGACGGTGCGGTGGGGGGATGGTCTGCTCTCCCAGGCATCCCGGGCGATATCGAGCAGTCCTCTCGGTCGTCTGCCGTAGAGTAGCTCGAATGGAGAGAAGCCCGTGGAGGCCTGGGGTACTTCTCGGATGGCAAACAGGACGTGTGGAAGCAGCTGGTCCCAGTTTTTCCCATCTACTTCCATGACCTTCTTCAGCATGGTTTTTAGTGTCTTGTTGAACCTCTCCACCAGTCCGTCGGTCTGGGGGTGGTAGACGGATGTCCGGAGGTGGCGGATCTGTGACAGACTGAGGAGGTCCTTCAGCACCCGGGACATGAAACACGAGCCTTGTTCCGTCAGTATTTCCCAGACTATCCCCACCCTGCTAAATAAAGTCATTAGTTCCCTTGCCACTGCCTTGGCGGTGGCGGCACGGAGGGGGACAGCCTCGGGGTAACGGGTGACGTAGTCTACCATGACTAAGATGTATCTGTGGCCTCGACTAGTTCGGGGAAGGGGGCCTACAATGTCTAACCCGAGTCTGTCAAACGGGACTTCTATTAGTGGCATGGGAATGAGGGGGTTCCGTACTGAGGGCCTCGGCGCCATGCGTTGGCATTCAGGGCAGGCCCGGCAGTAATCCTCGACATTCTTTTTCACCCCTGGCCAGTAAAACCTGTCCAGTATTCTGTCCCGGGTCTTGTCCATCCCCAGATGAGCCCCAAGGAGGTGGGTGTGGGCCATATATAGTACTTTGCTCAAATAGGTCCTTGGAACTACCAATTGTTCCGCCTCCTCGCCCCCCCTCTGTACTACCCTATATAATAACCCCCCCCCCGTGTACTAAAGTGTGGGTACTGCCGACGACTCACCGAGTCCCGTGATCCCCCCTCGTGGACTTGCACATGGCCCCAGGCATGTCTGAGGGCGTCGTCTTCCAGCTGGGCGGTGGCGAACTGACCGCCCCTGTCCTCGCCTCCCTCGACGGCAAGGGGGAAGTCGGAGAACTCGGTGAGGGGTGGGCTCTCTCTCTCACCGGGTGGGGGTGTCTGCTCGGAGGCGGTCATCGTGTCCGGGGTCCCCGGTGGTAGGGAGTCCGTGGACGAGGCGTGTGGTTGGCGTACCGCCTCGCTCGGGGGTCTGTCGGGGGCCTCATCGTCGGAGTCGGACTGGGACGGCGTGGGGCGTCCTGCCATATAGGCGGACCGGCTCCGCAGCCGGCGTCGTCTGGTCCGGGGATGTCAGGGTGGGGGTTGGCCGGAGCTCTCCCCCTAACAGTTTTTTAAACATGGGGCAGTCCTGTCCGATTAACAGGGGCACGGGAAGGTTCGGCACCACCCCGGCCCGGATCGTGAAGGTCCCCTTCGGGGTTTGTACGGTGACCCGAGTCGTATCATACGTCTCTGTTTGGCCGTGGATGCAGCCCACGTCGACTCTCTGTCCGGGAGGTCCATCGGCCAGGTCGGGTCTGATCAAGGTGACCATGCTCCCTGAATCGAGGAGGGCATGGGTGTCGTGCCGCCCCACCCGCACCGGCAGGCTTGGGGATACGGTTCTCTGGTGAGACCAGCAAGTGGTACGGAGGCAGGCTCCCCCCCTCCGGTCGGACAGACTGGCAGTGGGCATCGACACGTCCCCTGCTCCTGGACAATGGCGCACCAGGTGGCCCTTCTGTCCGCAGGTGTAGCACCTCCACTCCTCTCTCGGGGTCTGAGGGCCAGGACCTCGGCGGTCCCCGGGGTTCTGAGTCGGGAAGGCTGGTGCACGGAAGGGCGGGGTCTGAACATGCTGGGTCTCCGCCACCCGTCCCAGTCACTCGGGTCTCGCCTCGTCCCCTCCTGGAGGCGGGGCTGTCCCTCTGCACAGCCGCTGGGTGACTTGGTGGTTCTCCAGGAGCTCGACGAGGTCGTTCACCATCCGGGGTTGGTTCCCTGAGGCCCAGCGTTTGGCCCCGGGGGTAGGGATCGGATGCAGCGGTCTATCACGAGCCGGTCCAGCAACGGGGGTCCGTCTATGTCTACGAGCCACCGCTCAGCTAGGCGGACGAGGTGTGAGATCTGGCCTCTCACCGAGCCAAGGGGGTCGTAAGTCCAGTCATGGTAGCGCTGCGCCTGGGCTGGGGGGCTGTGCCCATAATGCGCGAGGATGGCCCGTTTGAGCGTGGGATAATGCCCCGCCTGGAGGGGCGTGAGGTCCTGGTAGGCTCGTTGAGCTTCCCCGGTCAGGAAAGGCGCTAGGATGTGGCCCCACTGGTCTGCCGGCCACCGCTCCCGATCTGCGGTCCACACAAAAAGGAAAATCATACAGCAAACACAGGTACTTCGCCAGCGGGGCAAATAAAAAGGATTGCGTCTCGGATCTGGATGCGTTCGGGAGGGGGCGAGGTTCTCACTCCCCGCGTCCGCTCGCTCCGCACTGTGGGCGAAACGTATTGGCGTTAGAGCGCTCGTCACGGTATTCGTTTCCTACCGTGTCCGTCTTCCACTCGACTTTTCCCCCCCCGTCTTCCCCGTGCCTGGCCCTTATATCTCCCCTTCCACCTGGCCCTCCCAGGTGCTCCCAATCTTCCTGATTGTCCAGGTCTGTTCGATGTGTCCTCCAACGCCGCCGCGCTGAACGGCACATATCTCCAGCGGATAACCTGTCCGCGGAGAAGGCGCCGCGCCGGGTGCGGGCGCGGACGATCCGCGCCCGGCAGCGCGGGGTTGCCACAGTGTGTTTAGGTCCCACTGTGTAATGTAATGTGTGTGTGTGTTTAGGTCCCACTGTGTAATGTAATGTGTGTGTGTGTTTAGGTCCCACTGTATAATGACATGTGTGCCCTCAGATGAGCCGTCCAGCCCCAGTGTCGACCTCAACATGCTGCCCATCCCCGCCTGCGCCGTCATCTCCGGGACGCCCGTCATCACGACCGCACCACCGAGCTCCACCGTCACGGCCCCACTCATTCGCCGACAGCTGTCACATGACCAAGGTGCTGGCTTATTTCTGGTCTCGAGTCAGTTTGGATGTTGCCTAGTGCTAATAAGTAGCTAGCTAGTTAGCGAGTTCCCAAAATGTCGCCTCTATTTTGTAGAGCATTCTGAGGTTTTCTCATGATGAACATGCGTAACCCTCCCCATAGGTTCCTTCTGTCTGACAGTGACAGATTCAGATTCTGGTTCCCGGACGGAGAGGTCCAAGTCCTGCGACGAGGGTCTGGACCACCACAGGGAGGAGGCCAGAGGGTGAGAGCCCGCCATCCATTCGCCAATGCATAATCATCGCTTCGTTATTTATTCAATTCCACGGTATTCAGCACTTTCGCGGGACCCAGTGTTTTCCCAAAATACGTGAGATTGAGCCCGGCCATGTGCTGGATTTTGATTACCACAGCAACATGTTTACTTTTTCTTCTGTATAGTGTGGAATGACGAATGTTAGTCAGTTGTTTTTATTGGACGTACCGGAGAAGGTGTTAATGGTATTTCTGTTAACACCTTCTAATCCTCAAACATACAAATGTAAATACGTTAATCTCCTTAAAGAAATACGGGAGAAATCTTGAGCAAATTGCTGCCTGTCAATCACTTTAATCGAATAGCGGTAATCCTCTTTCAGGTTTGTAGACTTTTTCAGCGTCAAGGTGCTTTTTGCTTGTGTCTATACAGTACTTTTGCAACCCTAGTTGATTCAGGTCTAAATCGCTCAAGAGGTCGGGGGCACGCAGCCGGGGGCACGCAGCCGGGGCAGCCGCGGCCTACTGGTTAGGGCTTCGGATTTGTAACCCGAGGGTGGCCGGTTCGAACCCCAACCAGTGCGAACGGCTGAAGTGCCCTTGAGCAAGTCACCTAACCCCTCACTGCTCCCCGAGCGCCGCTGTTGCAGGCAGCTCACTGCATCGGGTTTAAGTGTGTGCTTCACCATCACTGTGTTCTGAGTGTGTCACTAATTCACGATTGGGTTAAGTGCAGAAGACCAAATTTCCCTCACAGGATCAAATGAGTAATTCTTCTTCTTCTTCTCTTATCCCTTGCCTGAAAGGCCAGGCCTCTTTTGTTTACCAGGTACAGACCTTTCACCACCTGTTGGGTCACGGTCAGGCAATAAGACTTTCCTTTCAATGTCTGCTGATCGTCTGATAGCAGACAGGAACCAGGCGGGGCTACAATTCCAGTAAAGAGACAGCCAACAAGAGTTTGTTGCTGGTGTATTGTATTCTATTTTGATTTTAACTGATTCTTCAATCATCAACCAGAAAAATGTATTATAAACAATGAAAATATATAATATAATGGAAGATTTTCTTTGTATTATTATATATATTATAATATCATGTCAGTAATGATCAGTCAGGGGTTTCGGGCACTCTAGGTCGACCCCGGGTAGACCAGCTACATTGGGAATCGAACACCCGAAACCACTAAAACACCGTCCTGCCCTTTGTTTAAGAGCTGATCCACAGTACAGAAGCAGATGCTACGGTGGCTCAGGATGGGAGAGTTCCAGCTCTTTCTGGGAAGGGTTCGATCTCACGGTGTTTGTTCCTCAGGTGTCAGACTGCTCCTCAAAAGACTCTGGGTCCCGGGTCGCCGTCCGACATTTCCTCCACCACCACCAAAGAGGGCCTCCTGCACTTTAAATGGCTACATTTGGACAAGAGCAAGGTGTGTGGCTCTCTAACAAAACAACACCTGCTAATGCTTAGGCGACGCTTAGGCGACACACACACACACACACACACACACACACACACACACACACACACACACACACACACACACACACACACACACACACACACACACACACACACACACACACACACACACACACACACACACACACACACACACACACACACACACACAGGGGTGCCTAGAGCACTTGAATAGACCCCATCTTCCCCAAGTCCCAAGTAGCCACCACAACAGCTTTTAGATAAGGGAAAAAATAAGAATTTATTCATGCAACTAAAATCAGATAACTATAAGTATCAACTGCAGGGTTGACCCAGGCCAAAAAAACAACCAAACAAATCTACCAGGAAAAGAAATCACTATTCTTTAAACAAACAAACGGCAAAAGACAATGGACTTACCTCCCTACTAACAAAACAAGAGAAAACATGATCAACTGAAATGGGGGTCCACCCCTACTATGCAAACCAGAACTATTTCCCACCTAAAACAAAGCATTTCCCGAAAGGACATAGCTGGTTGGGAGATGAGGAAGTGCTGGCTACCCCCAATGGCGGCCATCTTGGCTTCTTATATTCTTGGGGTTCCCTGCTGCAGCCAATCACCATCAAGGGCCGGAAATCCCTCAACCAATCCTCCTCCGGGTATGGCACATTCCTATTTACATGTAGGATTGGCAAGGAAAAACCCAAAAATAACACAAAACAGAGCAAACAACAAAACTATGACCACAGTCATAACACACACACACACTTCGTTACACACCACATATGAGGACCACCCATGACACACTTCTGGTAAACTCTTCTAAATGGAGGAATGTGCTGATACCGGTGCTGGCCATCAGTCGAAACACAAGGCCGAATACATCAATACTATCCAGTTGTCGTGGACGTTCTTGTTGAAACTGGCTGCGGCCCTTCAGAAGTATTTTTTTCTAAGTGGCTCCACATCGATGGGACGCTTTGATTAGTCTCAGCCTCACCTCTAAAATCGCTCTTGATAAAAACATCACACACACACACACACTAGCAATATACTATCAGGCATAATACCATAACAACATAGAGTCCGAGTGGACCTTGTTCCGTGCCTCCATTGTTGAAGCGGCCGACCGGAGCTGTGGCCGTAAGGTCGTCGGTGCCTGTCGCGGCGGCAACCCCCGAACCCGCTGGTGGATCCCAGCGGTAAGGGATGCCGTCAAGCTGAAGAAGGAGTCCTACCGGGCCTTTTTGGCCCATGGGACTCCTGAGGCAGCTGATGGGTACCGGCGGGCCAAGCGGGGCACGCCGTCGGCGGTTGCGGAGGCAAAAACTCGGGTGTGGGAGGAGTTTGGTGAGGCCATGGAGAAGGACTTCCGAACGGCTTCGAGGAGGTTCTGGACCACCATCCGGCGTCTCAGGAGGGGGAAGCAGTGCTCTGTCAACACCGTGTATGGGAGAGACGGGGCGCTGCTGACCTCGACTCGGGACGTTGTGAATCGGTGGGGGGAATACTTCGAAGACCTCCTCAATCCCACCAACACGCCTTCCACTGAGGAAGCAGGGTCTGGGGACTCGGGGGGGGACTCTCCTATCTCCGGGGCTGAGATCGCCGAGGTGGTTAAAAAGCTCCTCGGTGGCAAGGCCCCGGGGGTGGACGAGATCCACCCCGAGTTCCTAAAGGCTCTGGATGCTGTGGGGCTGTCTTGGTTGACACGTCTCTGCAGCATCGCGTGGACATCGGGGGCAGTGCCTCTGGATTGGCAGACCGGGGTTGTGGTTCCCCTCTTCAAAAAGGGGGACCGGAGGGTGTGCTCCAACTACAGGGGGATCACACTCCTCAGCCTCCCCGGTAAGGTCTATTCGGGGGTCCTGGAGAGGAGGGTCCGTAGGATAGTCGAACCTCGGATTCAGGAGGAGCAATGTGGTTTTCGTTCCGGCCGTGGAACTGTGGACCAGCTCTATACCCTTGGCGCGGTACTCGAGGGTGCATGGGAGTTCGCCCAACCAGTCTACATGTGCTTTGTGGACTTGGAGAAGGCGTTCGACCGTGTCCCTCGGGGAGCCCTGTGGGGGGTGCTCCGGGAGTATGGGGTACCGGGCCCGCTGTTACGGGCCATCGGGTCCCTGTACTCCCGGTGCCAGAGCTTGGTCCGCATTGCCGGCAGTAAGTCGAGCCTGTTTCCGGTGGGGGTTGGCCTCCGCCAGGGCTGCCCTTTGTCACCGATTCTGTTCACAACTTTTATGGACAGAATTTCTAGGCGCAGCCAGGGCGTTGAGGGGTTACGGTTCGGTGGCCTCAGGATTGCGTCACTGCTTTTCGCAGATGATCTTGTCCTGTTGGCTTCATCGGGCCGTGACCTTCAGTTCTCACTGGAGCGGTTCGCAGCCGAATGTGAAGCGGCTGGGATGAGGATCAGCACCTCCAAATCCGAGGCCATGGTTCTCGGCCGGAAAAGGGTGGAGTGCACTCTCCGGGTCGGGGAGGAGATTCTGCCTCAAGTGGAGGAGTTCAAGTATCTCGGGGTCTTGTTCACGAGTGAGGGGAGGATGGAGCGGGAGATTGACCGACGGATCGGTGCGGCGTCGGCAGTGATGTGGGCCCTGCACCGGTCCGTCATGGTGAAGAAGGAGCTGAGCCGAAAGGCGAAGCTCTCGATTTACCGGTCAATCTACGTTCCTACCCTCACCTATGGTCACGAGCTGTGGGTAGTGACCGAAAGAACGAGATCGCGAATACAAGCGGCCGAAATGAGTTTCCTCCGCAGGGTGTCCGGGCTCTCCCTTAGAGATAGGGTGAGAAGCTCGGTCATCCGGGAGGGGCTCAGAGTAGAACCGCTGCTCCTCCGCATCGAGAGGAGCCAGTTGCGGTGGCTCGGGCATCTAGTGAGGATGCCCCCTGGACGCCTCCCTGGGGAGGTGTTCCGGGCACGTCCCTCCGGGAGGAGGCCCCGGGGAAGACCCAGGACACGCTGGAGGGACTATGTCTCTCGGCTGGCCTGGGAACGCCTCGGGATCCCCCCGGAAGAGCTGGACGAAGTGGCTGGGGAGAGGGAAGTCTGGGCTTCCCTCCTCAGGCTGCTGCCCCCGCGACCCGACCCCGGATAAGCGGCAGAAATGGATGGATGGATGGATGGACAAAACTATATGACAAACCCTACAAGGAAATGGTACGCTTCATCGACTTCTTCATTTTATCTGACTGTACAAGATATAACATATTTTAAAGAACTCTGATATTCATCCATCCATCCATCCATCCATCCATTATCGTAACCGCTTATCCTCTACGAGGGTCGCGGGGGGGCTGGAGCCAATCCCAGCTGCAACAGGCGAGAGGCGGGGTACACCCTGGACAGGTTGCCAGCCTATCCCAGGGCTAACATATATAGACGAACAACCATTCACACTCACACCTATGGTCAATTTAGAGACACCAATTAACCTTATCCCCAACCTGCATGTTTTTGGTCTGTGGGAGGAAGCCGGAGTACCCGGAGAGAACCCACGCAAGCACGGGGAGAACACGCAAACTCCACACAGAAAGGTCCCGGGTCCCAGGTGGATTCGAACCCAGAACCCTCTTGCTGTGAGGCGACAGTGCTTACCACTGCACCACCGTGCCGCCCTAACTCTGATATTGATATACATATAACATGTTTGTGTTGCAATGTATAATCTCAACACAAACATATCATATGTATATCAACAATAATGAAGGCTAGTAAGGGTCAGTTCCAAAAAGATCTATTTTACTCTGGTTGTGATATGTGTGATATACATATGGCTGTGATCATCTGTTAGTCAACTCAAAGCCGTACCCGGTCGCCGTGCGGAGGCTGTGACACCGCAAGCAGGTGCTCGCCGTACCAGAGCTTGCCGCTTCACTGAACCACCTGGCGCCGGAATCTGTTCCTGAGAAAGGAAACTTCCCAGGAACAGAAAAAGCAAATAAACTTCTCACCTCTCTCTCTCTCTCTCTCTCTCTCTCTCTCTCTCTCTCTCTCTCTCTCACCCTGCTTTATGAGAATTTGAATGGCGGTTACACCCTGGTTGCTAGCAACACAAAACAGTCTCTTACAAATGTAACACTCCCCCTTTTACACCCTGTGAAGGCATACAAAGTTGACATTTGTGTTCCATTTGTTTACCGTTTCTGACAAGCCCCTTTACACACAATTCATCAGCTAAAAAAACAACTAACTGACTGAAATGAAGAGGACTTCGTTCCCTGGAGTTTGACATAGGGTTGAAGGAATATTGCACAATGCACTTTAACAGGGATACGTGCACGTTAATAATTGCACAGGTACTTGATATTGTAATGGCAAATTCAATTTATTTGTCTTAACCATTGAGACGCCCAACCTTTTCCCCTTCCTCAATTTAATTGTTTTGACCATTGAGACACCCAACATTTCCCCTTCCTAATCAAATTGTTTTGTGTGATGTCTAGACTTAACTTTGCACCTAAATGCAAAGTCAGGATATGCAGGATATGCAGGAAATGAAGAACACCCTAGATGTAAAGCACATCCTCAGGGGGCCGGCTCCTGCAGCAGACAAAGGGTGTGAAAACCCTCCCTGCATGGGGGACCGGCTCCTGCAGCAGACAAATGGATGGAATGCATATTCTAGGGGGTGTTCCAGGGGGTGTTCCTCAGGTATAAATGTTTAGGTATCCCCATGCTCGGGGTCTTTCTTCATCTTTCACCGCTCGCGTGTTGATTGACCTTTTCTTTGCAAAGAAAATAAAACCTTGTCGGCCGGCAGAAGTCTCTATTTCATTCTTCACCAGCAGCTGAGCAAATTTCCACGACAATATATTTATTGTCCTTTTAAATCTATCGGTGCTGGTAGGTTTTGTGATGGCCACATGGTTCCACCTGCAAAAGAGGGAAATGAGATTTAACGTGCATTTATGTGGTTAATTAATTATTTTGGGATCAGAGGGGCTGGATGAGGTGGAGGGCATTTGCCATGTTGTTTTGAGAACAATAAAGACTCATCTCTGATACTCGACAATTCGGCCTAAGTAATCTTTGGCTGTACTGTCCAACTGCAATTGTGGTCATCCTAATGTGGTAGAGCTGACTTGAAGCGCAGGCGCGCAGATCCAGGTGCGCACGCCCTTCTTGGGGGTGGTTACCTTTATAAGTGGTTTCCGCCTCCTGGCAGACCATGCCGGTCCCTTGAATTGTTTGGCGCGTGCTTGTGTTCCGTCACTGGAAGAACTGTGGTAGGTTTCATGCGTTTACTTTGTCGTTTTAATAGCATGGGGAAGATTTAAAGGATCATGTTGTACTGTTGGCTGATACATGCCCGATCGGAGTCGCTCTAAGCGAACATTCTGTTGTTACAGCCCCATTAAATACAAGCTGATCGCAGAGTGCGTTGTTGCCGTGGTGCAGGCGTAATTGCCGTTTCGTAAAACAAGCCGTAAGTCATGCACCTCTTCATTGGGTTATGTAATGGGAATGTAAAATACACAACGCGATCAGTGACTATAAATTGATGGCATCTCTCTCTCTCATTTTAAGGAGGAACGCCGTAGCGGCTTTCTCCCCATCTCGCTCCTTCTCCTTCTCCTTGCCTCTCCCCTCTGGTGATTGGTTTGATTGTGGTAGCCGGACAGCCAGAAGGTAGAAATGTTTTTAATAATAAAATGTTTTTTTCATAATAAAAGGTATCTGATGTGTTGCTGAGATCACCCAGGTGACTGATCATAGTAACATGTTGTTCACTGTTTAGGTCTGTCTATGCATTTATGTGTCATGAAATGAGCTGTACTGACTTTGCTGTCTGCATGTTTTTCTTTTTGTTGTGTGTTCTAGCCATTCATCCCGTAGGCCCACGTCTTCAGGCCACTGTTTTCCCAGGGTTGTTTTATTCATTTTAGACGTGTGAGCCACCGGAGCGCCACCCTTAGCTGGGGTGGTGTCTCATGGTTTGATTTTCTTTGTTCTACCTTATTTTCATTCATTCTTTGTTTTTGTTGTTTCGTTCGATTGCATCCTCCGAACTGCCATCCAGTCGCTGTGGTCCGTGTACCTTGCGGCGTAACCGTAGACTTGGTCCAACCCCCCCCCCCCCCAGTGGCGTGCACCGGTGTGGCAATCTCCCCTAGCCAGTCTACTGTGTGTGTGAGTCTGGGAGATTTTGGTGTGTTTATTTGCAGTGACATAATTCTCGTGGCACCTTGTGTTGCCCTAGCTTGTGTTTATATGTTTGGGCTTTGCCGTACTATTATTTGCTGTGAGTTGAAGGGGTATCCCCTTGCGGTTACTATCGGACCATAGTCTGTGGAAAGAGCTAGTGTTACCTATAGTTTATGGCGAGCAGCATTGGTGGTCGTTCGTTGGATGCATGTTGTTTTACTTTTGATTCCACTGTACTGACCTTCATTTAGCTGCGGCATTTTGCCATTCATCTAGACATAACTTGTTCAAATGCAAAAAAAAAAAGAAAGCATACAAGAAAATAAAGAACTCCTATATTTTGATAACATCTGCCTCTTGCTATATTCATTTAATTGAATAACCTGGGTTCCCATTACAACTGCTACACTAACACTGACATACCTTATTATGAGCGTGTTGAAAAAGGGGGTATTTCCAACAAGCCACAGCCCTCTACACCATATTCAGCACAGTTCTTATTAGGTACCATTTATTTTTGAAGTCTCCAGACCTTAAAGTCATTATGTGTAACATTGAGCTCCTTCGAGTTTGTAGACGAGAGACTTTTCAGGGTCTGATCAGGGTTTGCTGGTTGTTCCTCGCTCCTCGCTCAAGACAAAACGAGACCACTGTTATGATGATGCAGCTTCTTTGGAACTCTCTCTCATTTGATATGGACCCATTTCAACTAGCTCATAGCTTAACATATCCTTGACAAATCTTTAGTCATTGTGGACTGAAAGTGATTGTTAAAAGTGTTATGGATTTCTTGGACTTTCAAAAATAAATGGTACCTGTTGAAATTACATGAACTGTTTGTGTGTTTTTCTTGTTTACACAATAAGAACTGTGCTGAGAACTCAGACTTCAAAAAACGAAATTTCTGTCCACTGGCTGTGCAACCTTGTGACACGGTCAAGCTCAGCTGGCTGGGTTGGGAGGGGTTTTAGGAGTGTTGATGGACATTTTGTATTTGTAGAATCAGTAATTGCATGATAATGTATCGCTATTTATTATGTTTCTTCCTTATACTATGTGTTAACACTTCTACTACAGAGCAACACGGACCGCTGCTGTTCAATCACTTCTCCAGAACTGGTTTATTCACAACAGAGCACAACTTATTACAGAACACAAATGCACCCTAGTGGACGCTACTGGAATAACACAATATGTAGCTTCATACATAACTACTAATGATCACTTTCAGTCCACAATGACTAAAGATATGTCCAGGTTATGTTAAGCTATGAGCTACCTGAAATGGATCCATATCCAATGGGAGAGAGTTCCAAAGATGCTGCATCATCATAACAGTGGTCTTGTTTTGTCTTGAGCCCGGAGCGAGGAACAACCAGAGGGCCTCAAAGACCCACTGGAACAATAAAGCTGCAGCATAGCTCTTTAAGGTAGGCAGGTGCCTGACCATGCAAGGCTCTGAACGTGATTATAAGAGCATTGAACTGGATTCTGAAAGTGATGGGAAACCAGTGTCAAGACATCAGGATAGGGAGTAACATGCTGCTAGCCATGTTAGTTTGGTCTCTTGACGTGATGTTGAATGAAGTAGAATGTGGAAAAATGTATTATTTGGTTTAATGTTTGACCTTGCTACTTCTTCAGACCCTGGATATTGCCTTTTCTCTTGATCCATGATCTTAATGTTGTTGGGATGGAGGGTTTTATCATTTGAAAATGAGCATTAGGCCTATTTGATGACCTTAGTAATGATGCAATATGACATACCTAACTAGCCAGGCTACTCTTGGTGTGATCTCTGGACTTGCCCGCTTCTCACGTTCCTGTTGCACACCTGCTCCTTTAAGTGATCGCCCATTGGTTTTCTATGATGTCTTATACACCTTTTATATGTTGTATTTCCCCTTTGAAGGCTCAGGGTCACCCACCACCACCTGAATGTTACACATTATATTCATATCCCGGAAATTTCAAAGGTTATACTAACTTTAATGAAAGGTCATAAAGATCCTAGTGAATGTTTACAAAAATGCTTATGATTATCAGATTAGATTATTTAAATTTTGTTTAATCAGAAGGAGATAGACAGACAAAACAAGGACGAACAAGTAAGTACAGGTAGAGAGGCTGACAGTTGATGTTGATTTTGAAATTCAACCACTTTAGAGGGCGGTATAACAAGTTAAGACCTGCATCACTTTAGAGGGCTATATAACAGGTTAAGACCTGTGTCACTTTAGAGGGCTATATAACAAGTTAAGACCTGCATTACTTTAGAGGGCTACATAGCAAGGTAAGACCTGCATCGCTTCAGAGGGCTTCATAACAAGGTAAGACCTGCATTGCTTTAGAGGGCTATATATCATGGTAAGACCTGCATTATTTTTCATGTGCACATCATCCATGTAGGCAGACCACTCCAACGTCAGCACTACAGAGGGGACATGCCTAAGTACAGAGGGCTCATAACCATTGGGGACCGCCTGGGGGCCTCCACTTGGGACTATGTCCACATTAAACTGGTGGGGACAGATGGGGAGAGCCAACGCAAAGCTCTCTCAACTGGATATTTTTCCAGCTGGTCTGAATCTGTAAGTTAAACATTTAAAATAGTTTCCAGTAGCAATTAAGAATTCAGTGATATTTATTTTATTGTATTTAATTTGAGCTGACAATAATGTTTGTGTAATAATGCTACATTAAATGTATAATGCACCTTTCATTGGGCCTAATCTCAAAGTGCTATAAATAATTTCCACAGAATTCTTCCATAGGGGTTTTTCAGTTTGGAGGGACCGCTGACAAGTGGCTGCTGAGCCTCCGCCTGTTGTCAGTTGTTTGACCTGTTTGATCTATGAGCATCAGCACCATGGGTGCTAGAGCTTTCAGCTGCAAAGCCCCCAGTCTCTGGAACTCCCTGCCCCTACACATTTGACAGTCTGAAACCATAACAGCATTCAAATCCCACCTCAAAACTCACCTGTTCAAACTGGCCAGTAATGTTCAGTATACTGTCCACTTCGCTCATCTTAACAGTATTACTGTTTTACTCTCCCCTTCCACACATGTCTTCCCCATCTCTCATCTTGTTTTAATCATGCTGGTCATGACTTGCTGTTTTAACTATTTAACTATATTCTCCTGCACTGTAAGGTGTCCTTGGGTGTCCTGAAAGGTGACCCCAAATAAAATGTATTATTATTATTATTATTATTATTATTATGTTAATGATTGTGTACACTAATTCTAGTACATGTGTTTCTAAAACTAATGTCGAGCTGCTATATCACACTTCTTTCTCGTCCTGTCCACCAGGTTTTCGAATTTGAGGTGGACTGCAAAAAGTCTCTTGGCCAACTGGTGCTGATTGAGCTGGACAAAACCCCCGGTCTTCTACTGTCACAAGACCCCTGGTTCCCAGCCAAGGTGGAGCTCAAGTCAGAAGGACAGACCTTCCACTTCCCCATCCACCGCTGGTTCACGAACGAAGAGGTCCAACAGTTCAGAGAGGGCACAGGTTTGTGGCACTGTTCACCAAATTTGTCATAATGCTGTATAAAATGCATTATATATATTAATATTTATCAGTATAGTATTGTAATTAAAGGTACAGTATGCAAGATTTGTTATTTCAAGCTAGCTCAAGTCTGACCCCTGTCTTTAAAAGCAAGATATGCTGAAAAAAACTTATTTGTAAGCTAACATATTCTCTATGCTGCTACAGCCTTTAAGTCAACATCTACATGGCAATATGTTTTGAATTTCTTTTTTTTTTTCATATTGTACCTGGCATTGCATTCTTCTTGCATTGCAGCTCGTTTAGAATTCCAAGACACCTATCCTTGTGCGATCCAAAGCAGAACTAAAGAGTTGAAACTGCGAAAGGAACAGTATTGGTATGTAATGCATACTCATAAACACAATTCACATGCTTATTTTCAATAGTTGAATCATCATTAAGGCAATGACGTGAGATCACTGGTCAGTCAGTGGGCCGTATTCAGAAGTTGAGACTCACTCACAAAGCTGCGAGCATCAAGCTGATAAGACACTATGGTAGCCAAGCAGGTGTCGGGGATCAGAAATGGTGATCCAGAATATCCAATCAGCGGTTGCCGATCACAAATATCTGATTGAAATGTCAAGTGTTAGCCTTTCTTAAAGAAATAATTAATCTTTTTTTTTATGTTTTAAGAAACATAGGATAATATGGACTAAAATTGTCCCCCTAGGGGTTAAACACATGCAAGTGCAAACCTTAATTGTTACTGGCAGTTTATGGTTAGCTTTTAACACAGTGAAACTATTGTAGTATTGATAATTATTATTTTAGATCTTTTTGTACATATTTCCTAGCTGGAGCATCTATGCAGAGGGGATTCCTCACTGTGTGAAAACCGACGATGTTCATCACCTGCCTGAAGAGGTTCGCTTCTCCTTCACCAGAAAAACAGAGAGTGAATACAACGTTGCCCAAGGGTGCAGGCCTTTTTTGTTTTTTGATAATTATCTAAATAATTCATTTCAGATAAATGAAAAAAAAAAGACGTTAATTAACAAACAGTGACCATTTACGAACAAAAAATTTCCTTTCCTCTTTCCAGGATGAAAGATTTGGAACTCCAGGAACTACTGCTTTCTACCGAACAGTGGACTAGCATTGATGCCATCAGCAAAGTCTTCAGAAACAAACAAACTGAACTGTCTGGTACAGAATGCTCAACGTCATGTTGATGGCAAATATGTGGTTTTTACTTTGATATTAAAGGCGCCATAGGTACGATTGTTACAGTGTCTGAGTAACAATGAGATATTTACTGCAATTATGTGATGTTGTCTCTCTGTAGATTACGTTAGGCTGAACTGGAAGAAGGATTCTCTTTTTGGCTACCAGTTTCTAAACGGTGTCAGCCCAATGGTGATCCGACGTTGTTCGGTGTTGCCAGAAAACTTTCCCGTCACCGATGCCATGGTGTACCTCCATGGTGGGAGGAGCCTAGAAAAAGAGATGCAGGTGTGTGATTCACCTGGATATTGGACATTAAATTATTCGACATGGTTTAAAGGTTCTCACACACTGACCCAACAGACACAAACACATAACTATAGTATAGAAGTTGTGGGTTAGCTAAGTTGGCTAACACCGATTGGACATGTTTGCCAACAAAAAACGTAATCGGACAACAGCGATGTTGGAGTTTGTTGATGTTTGTTGGGGCAGAGCGCAAGCACCTTAAGATAGCGAAACCCAAGTCATTTGAAACATGTTAACTCACATTTAAACAGAGAGGCAACATATTCCTGTGTGACTACAAACTCTTGGATGGATTGGAAGCCAACACGATTAATGGCAAGCAGCAGTACTTGATGGCTCCACTCGTCCTCCTCCACCAAACCCCTGAGGGTCAGCTGATGCCCTTAGCTATCCAGGTTGGCGGTGACATTAACGCACCTACTTCCATCCCTCAAGGATGACAGATGTATGGCAGGTGGTTTGTATGGAAGGGATTTTTTTTCAACTCCTTCTGTGTGTCTTTTCTATAGTTGAAGCAGGAACCTTCAAAGGACAACCCCATCTTCTGTTCGATCGACTCTGAGTACGACTGGTTGTTGGCCAAGTTGTTTGTCAGAAGTGCAGAATACAACAAGCACCAGCTTGAGGCTCACTTACTCCGCACTCATCTCCTGGCAGAAGTGTTTTCTGTCTCACTCCTGCGTAACCTGCCCATGGTGCATCCACTGTACAAGGTGACTTGGACACAATCTGCTAAACTCTCCGCATAAAATGTTTTTGAAAACATGCATTTTTGAAAACATGTTGATGTGATATCTGAAAAAAACTCTTCCACATTTTGTTTTCCTTCTAATTGGTGTAGCTTCTGATTCCCCACACTCGCTACACCCTCCAGATCAACTTCCTAGCCCGGAAACTACTCATATCAGAAAATGGAATTTTCACTAAGGTCGGGAGCACTTGCAATGTTTCTACATGTTGTTGCCTTACAGAGGAACCTTCACACTCGGCTAATGCGTTACATCAGAGAGAACTGCTTCTCATCTGTGTTGTGATCAAACTTGAGGTCTGAAATAACCATTGATGTTATTTTTCTGATTCAAACCAATGGAGAATACCAGAGTAGTAGTGGAGAAGTACCAGACCAACTACGGCATTGGTTCACCCTTTCTGAATTAAATCTTGGAAATGGTTGATGTTGCCAAACATAACACATGTATGAAACAGTAGGCCAACTCTCTTATGTGAGTAAATAGCGGAGTGCGGCAGAACCCCTTTAATAAATGGATGGTGTATGCACTTACATAAAAAATATGGATTGTGAGTATGATATTGTAGTTGATCATATCTACTATGACATATCTATCATATTTGTCATCCTTTTCCAACCTTGTAACAATCTGATTGCTTCTCCAGTTCATCTCCTCTGGTGGAGAGGCTTTGCTGACGATCCTGCAGCGAGCCACATCCTCTATAACCTACAGCTCACTGTGCATTGTGGACGACATCAAGGAGAGAGGGCTGGAGGCTGTGCCCAACTTCTACTACAGAGATGATGGGATCCACCTGTGGGACATCATCAACAGGTAATGGCGATAACTGTCTTACTATAGGTATTAACCGGTGACATATACTGGTACATATAGTACCAATAATAGGCAAATATTTAATAGTTGGCACCGGACATCACACCTGCTTTTGAAATGCTTGAATTGAAGTGTGCTTATTTTCATGTGTTCTGATGTTGGTCTGCACCTGGAACTTGTTCAATAAAAAATCTAAGAAACTAGATTTTTCATTTTACTCCAGCTCTGTTAGGTTAGAATTGACTTGTTCAGAATTGAACATGAACTACTTGTATGATACAGGTTTGTTCAGGCTGTGCTTGGCTACTACTACAAAGAAGACTCTGATGTCCAGCAAGACACAGAGCTACAGACGTGGGTCCATGAAATCTTCACGCATGGATTCCTTTCACGGCCAGAATCTGGTGAGCATAAGGTTGAAAATATCCAGACTCATGTTAGGTGGTCGCAAAATCAATGAACAGTTATATTGGGAATAGGCTCATTGCAGAACTAATTTGACTTGATTCATGCAATTAACTCTTTTCAATTCTCTCTTTTTTCGTCACAAAAAATACTACTCAGGAATGCCGCAAAGTTTGAGCAGTGTAGCTGAGCTGGTGAAATTCGTCACCATGGTGATCTTCACAGGTTCTGCCCAGCATGCTTCAGTCAACAGCGGCCAGGTCTGAGTTGTTAATAAATGTTAATCATATCTTTAGTCCCTTCAGAAAATAGTTTTCAGCTTATTACTTATTATGACAATTATACTTATTTTTACAATTTGGCAAAATTTGACAAAATGCCCAAATAATATGTCCATCTCAGATTTAATTTGTAAAAATAAAAAGTCAACCATATCAAATGTACATATATATATATTATTTATTTATTTTTTTCAGTTTGATTACGGTGCGTGGATGCCCAACTATCCAGCGACCCTGCAGCGCCCCCCGCCGACCACTAAAGGAACTGCAGATCAAGACACCCTCCTTGATGCGCTCCCTGACGTCAATGCCACCGCCCATGCCGTAGCTACCAAATGGCGGCTCACCAAGCAGTCCAGCGATTTTGTAGGTTTGCCTTCATGTTTGTGGAATATATACTGAATGTAAATATACATCCTGCAGTATTCAGTAGACCTGTTCTTTCTTTGAGTCTGTGTACTTATTTGCAGTATGCTTATGTTTGTGCCAAGAATCTGTTATTCAAGAAATTATAATATACTATAAGGCTGTGTCATATTATATATATATATATATATATATATATATATATATATATATATATATATATATATATATATATATAAAATATATAATTACTATTATAATGACTACTAATTTACTTATTGAAAGTCAGTTTGGATGAAAGTGTCTGCTAAATGCCGTAAATGTAAATGTGTGTATGTATGTATATATATATATATATATATATATATATATGTATATGTCATATTTATAGTATGCTACATTCTGTAATCTTATATCAAATGCATTATAAATGTGTTATGCTATAGACCTATGTTCTAACCTGTGTGTATGTGTGTGTGTGTGTGTGTGTGTCTTTTATGTTACATATTTAACATATTTTTATTCCAACAGGTGCCCCTCGGTCACTACCCTAAAGAGCAATTCTTTGAAATTGTTCCACTACAGCACATGGCCGTCTTTAAAGGGGAGCTTGGGCTTTTAAGTGCACAGATTGAAGCCAGAAACTTGGAACTGGAAATCCCGTATACGTTTCTGGACCCAGTGCTTGTGGAGAACAGCGTAACCATCTGAGTAGTGTGAGCTATCTGGTGCAGGATGTTGTTTGTGTTCAAACTTTATTGTCTGTAGTCTACCTATACATACAATACATTATCGATCATTCTAAAATGTTTTTAATCTTAGGTCTTTCATTATTACACCTTCCCAACAGCAGGTACTTAAACTCTGATCCTTCTTCTACCAACATGAGCTGGATAACTGATATGGGCATTGATTTGATGGGTTTATTTTAAGTCTAAATACTTTTCATGACTTTATAATTATCTACAAACATGTGGGGCACAATGGGTCAATGGTGCAATTGTGGGCAGGATAATGTCTTGGGTTGGGGTGAGTTGAAGGGATTTTTCATATGTTCTTGAGGTGTTTTATGTGTTGATTTGCAGAAACTGAATTTATTTTGGGTGTGGATGTTCACTCTATCCATCCATCCATTACTGCCGCTTATCCGGGGTCGGGTCGCGGGGGCAGCAGCCTGAGGAGGGAAGCCCAGACTTCCCTCTCCCCAGCCACTTCGTCCAGCTCTTCCGGGGGGATCCCGAGGCGTTCCCAGGCCAGCCGAGAGACATAGTCCCTCCAGCGTGTCCTGGGTCTTCCCCGGGGCCTCCTCCCGGAGGGACGTGCCCGGAACACCTCCCCAGGGAGGCGTCCAGGAGGACTGAATTAACACTGTTGGTGTTAATTCAGCGTTTGTGGTGAATTGTCAGCAGGTGCCCACGTCACTATGAGAGAAGAGAGTGGCAACGGGAAGTCTCGAGAGACCAAGTGGGAAACAAATGTGATTACCTGTGTGTGTGAATGAGAGAAGGTAGAAAAACACAGCTGTGTACCAAGTGACAACCTGTAGTGCTGATATTTGTGATTATTGATTACCGTGACATCATAATTGAATGTGTAGCACCAGTTTGATCCACTATATTCTTGCTTCCTGAAAAAAATAAAACATCAGCCATGTGTCGTACAATTGAAGCACTAAATTGTGCACACTTCTCTGGTTCTCATGCACCTCCTTCACCATTTTCTAGTTCACCATTCGCCCCATTTCACCACAACACAAACATATACTCATCTTCAGTCACAGTAAAGAGTATATAGCTGCAGTAGGAAAATGACATAGTGCTGTTTAACTCGGCTTCATTGACCCTCTTACCATGCTATAATGCCTCATGCTTCTCATGTCCATATACGCATCTATCCAGTGCAGGGTGCTCCGTGGTCTGGGGTTCTGTGACATGTCACATGTGGTTGGTCCACTAACCCCACCTGCGTAGGGCTTCTCTGGAATGACCAACACCTGAACGAATGCACTTCCATTTAGCCCAGTTGTTATCTCCTGGCGGGAGGGTTTCGGCTTGGGGGACGGGTATGGTCGGGCTGTGTGGGTGGTTGGACAGCTTTTCCTGCCACATGTTCAGGCAGGCTTCAGAAGGTGTTGTCTCCAGTGGAGCAGTGCTGGTCAATAAACTTCTCTGTGATTTTAGTCGACTGGGGGCAGGTACATGGCCGTATAGGGGGTGCCTCACATCTGTGGTCTGCCTGTGCCGCTCTACCCTGCTGGCCCTGCTGGCTCTCCTGATGTCTGGAGGGGCCATACCTACCAGGATGTACAGGTCATTGGTGTTAGTGAGCTTCAGGCACCCAGTGATGTATCTGCAGCTCTCATTGAGAGCAGGGTCCAGTTTTTTTGCATGGGTGGATCTCTCCCATGCTGGGCAGGCATATTCTGCAGTAGAGAAGCTGAGGGCAAGGGCTGTAGCATGCAGCGTGCATGTCTTGGGACATGCACCCCATCTAGCGTTGGTGAGTTTGCACAAGATGTTGTTGCGGGTATTACTTCATGATGTGGGTTTTGAATGTGAGGCATCTGTCTAGTGTGACTCCGAGGTAGACGGGGTGCTCTGAGTGTGACAGTTGGGTTCCACACCAAGAGACTTTCAGTTGGCACTTAGCTTCCTTGTTCCTCAGGTGGAAAGCACACACTTGGGTTTTTGCTTGGTTGGCACGTGGGTGATTCTCTTCATAGTAGGTTGTCTGAGAGGGCATCATTGAGCATTTCCTCAATACTGGTGAAGTCCGTATCTTGGACAGTGATGCACAGGTCATCAGCATAAGCAAACGACAGGTGTTATCATCTCTGGGTTGATCATTTGTGTAGATGTTGTACTGAAGTGGGGCAAGCACGCTGCCTTGTGGGAGGCCATTTTTCTGGATACGCCATCTGCTGCGTTTTCTGGCTAATTCAACATAGAATCTGCAATTCTGGAGCATGGCTTCCATTAGCTCCGTTAGGTCGATGTCTTTTGTGATCTCCAGGATCTTACATAGGAGTCGTCTGTGGTTGACTGTATCATAGGTGGCAGACAGGTCCACTAAGACAGTACCGGTGATCAGTCTTCTCTCGAATCCATCCTCAATGTGTTGGGTGAGGTTGACGAGTTGGCTAGTTGTTGATTTGACTGGACGGAACCCTGTTGGTTCTGGGATGATCTTCTCGTCTATATCAGCCGCTCAAACAGCTTGTATGTGTGACATAGAAGTGAGATTGGCCAGAAACTTTTAGGATCAAACGAACCCTTCCCTGGTTTCTGGAGTGCTAGTACGCGTGCCTTGAGCCAGATGTTAGGAAGCTTATGTGTGACGGCTATTGAATAGGTTGAGGAGCCATACCTTTGTTTGTTCCCCGAAATGCTTGATCTGTTTTGTACCGATGTTATCCAAGCCAACTGCTTCCCCTGGTTTCAGACTATGTATGCCTGTTTCCACTTCATTCATTCATCTGAGGTTTGTTTGGGTAAAAGGGAGACCCCTAGTGGCCACTTGTAACGCAATGTTTTTGTATTCGCAGTCTTGCTGTAGTTCAATGATGCATGGTGAAGTAGATGGTCACATAGTTTTCTCTTTTATTTTTGTTGGCCAGAAAATATGTTTGCCTGTAAGTATGGTATACAGTTATCTTGACTTGAGTCATAAGAAATACTAGTCATGAAAACCTCTGTGAATCTAAGTTCGTTCAGAATATGTATTTTGACGATTTATGCTAATCGCTAGAATCTTAATGGAATTTCTATCTGCCGAGCTGAATTAGGAGACTAGACCACGAATCACACTCACTGAAGTGGGGGCAGAACATTCATAGTAAATGGTCTTGTGAAGCCTGGGTCAGTGGGGTACTGCTTCCGGTCTAGTTTGGCTTTTTGTTGTCATTTTCTAGGGCTTTTTCCATTTAAAAGCAGCTGGTTGACTACTACAGTAGTGTTGCAGTGTTCTCTGGTTATCTTCGGATCACCTCTGAGTTTGCGAATGAGGGCCCATGCTTTCCTACTGTGCTTTGACATGTCTGTTGTCTCTACCAGACTGTTCCAGGTGTTTTGACACTCTTGGGAGATACTGATCATCAGCTGTTGTCCTGTTGTTATTGTTTCTTGCTGGAGCCAGCAATGTTATTGCTTGTAAATGCTAGGTCCACTTCCATCTAGCACTGTTGAAGGAACTCTGCTATTTCAGATCATGGATGAGACTAAACTGGTCCGTCCATTACTCCACTGCCTCTCCATCAGAGTTGGCTTCCGTGTACCACCATTGGGTGCTGTGTCTGTTGAAATCTCTAACTATGATCTGCGCCTTGTTGTGCAGGTTTGGTATGGGATTTGTGAAGGTGAATCCTACATCTGGTGGTTTGTACACAGAGGTAATCATTGCTCTGCTGAATTCTACTGTTAGAATTTCGATGTTGTTGCTCTGTTTTAGCTGTAGCTTCTATGATCATGTCAGTTTTGACAAAGATGGCACTTCCGTATTGGCGATGCGGTCTTTCAATTGCCATCGTCATTCCGGATGTCGCAGGGCGATTATTTTCTCAGTCAGTGTCGGTCTTTGGGAAGACCCGAGTTTTTGACTCTGACATCTGCTTCGGTCTCCAAGCATTGTGTTAGTCGCTTTGACGAACGTTGTTCGCTGAGAATCTTTGCGTATGTGGTGGTGTTAGAAGTAGTTTAAACAGGGCCGCGACGAGAGCGCGAAGGCCCCATAATGATTACTGACCCACAACTACTAAATTCTTGACCTCAATTTCTATTTTGATCAGCTATAAACTTGCCTAGCAAGCTGAGGCGCGGCTGCGCCACGGTGTTCTGGTGGGAACAGTGGCGACAGGCCGGGCAGGGCTTGGGAGCAACCCAGGGCCTCGGTACAACAAGGCCCGGGGGAAGGAGAGGCGGCAGCTTATCCAGGAAGAGGTTCGAGCAGGGCTGGAGGAGACCCGCTCAAGCAAGATGGTCGGGATGAGACAACAGGGGGCGTGGACTAGATGGGAGCAGACACTGGATAGGAAGATTTCTTGGTCAGAGCTTTGGAAGGCAGAGCCATTCCGTATAAAGTTTTTGATCCAGTCAGTCTACGACGTCCTCCCCAGCCCTTCCAACCTCTTCTGTTGGGGCCTGGCAGAAACACCTGCTTGCCCTTTGTGTCAGAGGAGAGGTTCACTGGAGCACATCCTAAGCTGTTGCCCGAAAGCCCTGGGCGAGGGGCGCTATCGTTGGCGCCACGACCAGGTGCTGAAGGTGATAGCAGATACCATCTGCTCGGGGATCTCACTCAGCAAGCAGCAACAGCCAGCTAGGCATTCAATCACCTTTGTTAAATCTGGTGAGAAGCCTCAACAACGCCCAGGCCAAACAGGGGGGCTCCTGACAACAGCTAGGGACTGGCAGCTGAAGGTGGACTTGGGGAAACAGCTTAAATTCCCAGAGACCATCGCAGTGACCACACTTAGGCCGGACTTGGTTCTTATGTCAGAATCAACAAGGCAGGTGATACTGCTGGAGTTGACTGTGCCCTGGGAAGACCGGATGGAGGAGGCATTTGAGAGGAAGAGGGCCAAGTATGAGGAGCTGGCAGGCGAATGCCGGCGCAACGGATGGAAGACTCGTTGTAGTCCCATTGAGGTTGGTTGCCGAGGTTTCGCAGGCCAGTCACTCTGCAGGGCCCTCAAGTTGTTGGGAATAAGGGGACTGCACAGCAAGAAAGCCATCAAGAATATCACTGATGCTGCTGAGAAGGCATCAAGATGGCTGTGGATCAGGAGGGGTGATCCGTGGGCCACACAAGCTACCTAGACACAAGCCGAGCACTATTGTTATCCTGTGGATTTTTTCTTATCTTTATTATTCCTCTTGGCCAAAAATCCCAGTGTGGACAGGAGCTGAATGTGCACTGGGATGGCTTTGGTTTGTTTGGTCTTTCGCTCCAATATAGTATGTTGTAAATCCCGGCATAAATCCACAAGTATATTTTTTGGGAATCTATACCTACTGAGAAGCCACTCTGTGCTCTGACTGAGCAAATCCACACGCTCTTTGAAAACGCGCTCCCTGCAAAGCGCACGGTTCTCTAAATTTTCCAAAAGTGCAAGATGCGCCATCGTCCTTAATTCAAGTTGTCTTTTTTGGGTTGTCCTGTCCCAGCTGTCTTTTATAGCTTGTCATACCAATTATTCAAAAATGTCTGCTAACTTACTAAATGAGAATTGTTATTAATTAGAGGATACAGGGGATATGTGTGACGTTTGTGATTGCTGAACACTGCGACTCTTAACGGGTTCTCGTAGTAGTTTCACTATTCTACCACTAGGTTTTGTGCGTACGCATGGTCAGAGTTGTGCTTAAATTTACGCACGTTCCTACGCACAAGTACAAGTTGATAAATCCCATACTTTGCGTGGGAATGTTCGTACGCACTGCGTAAGCACAAATCTGTGCGTACGCACGTTTGATAAATGAGGCCCCTGGCCTTTTTCTGCTCTCCATAACCAACGACACTGGTCGCGCTTCTGTTCTCTCATCTGTTACCGGTACCGCTAAATAAGAGACCAACCATGGACCCAAACAACTCAGATATTAGGGAGGGGAGAAGTACCTTAGATTGTATCATCCATACTGCGGTGCTGGGGCTGAAATGTCAGACGAATGAAGAACTTCTACTTTAGGAGATGATAAATAATGGTCAGTTATTTTTCCCCACTCAAGCGGCCCAAAAGACATTTGAAAATGGACCCACCGGGAAACCTCCCAAAACCTCCCGATGGCCTCCCCGGGCCCGGCCATGGCTCACTGACAGGCCGACAGTGTGTTTGCACACACGCACACCCACGTAAACTCGCTGTATACTTTAACTTATTGTGCTATAATAATATAATGTAGGCCTTACTGACGCTGTACCAGGGCAGTGTCAGATTGTGTTGTGAAAACCGGGACCCTTTAGCATCCCAACGTGCTTTGGTCGGGACTCGGGACACAAGACTCAAAATGGGGACTGTCCTGGTTCAACCAGGACGTCAGGTCACCCCAGTTTAACCCTCTCGCACATGGACATCAAAATCAACTTGTCAGAAGCTTCACAAGTCAACACACACTGTGGCATGATATAAGTGACCGCTGACAGGACGATCGAATGGTGTAGCAAATGGCAGTTCATGGATGAGGCGGGGGATTATGACAAGTGGGCATTGGTTAATACGTCCATGTTTTGGAAACGCTACTTTTTTGGTAGTTTCCCTGTTCGATAGCTTAAAGTGGGATCTCTCTCTTTCGGAGAAAGTTGATTTACAAAGCATAACTGTAGCGATAAAACTACACACCTTCATGTTATCAAAAGCAACCTAAATTCACATAGGCCTACCACATGCAAGTAAACATTGGCTTGTAGTACCAACTGCTATCAAGATGAATGATCAATACATGTAACAGATTGTGATAATCATAGGTCTGTTAATGTAGTTTACGACTATAGATGCAATAAGAGGACTGTGTGATGAGACAGTCTCACGGCAGTGTGTGAAATAGTCACAAAATGTAATCTATTGATTTGTGTACATGGACACGAATTTCCTTATTTTCCTGTGACACTCAATTTTTCATGCCTGCACCAAGTTTTTACAGTTCCAGTCCATGAGCCTCTTGGTGAAGATGCCAGCTAAAGCTGCCTGAGGACCCGCTGCCAGTTCTCTTTTAATGATATCCTAACCTTAGGATATCTTTGTTAGGGGTTAGGGTTAGGGTTTAGGGGTTAGGGTTAGGGTTAAAGTGATGGTTCGGAGTAAAATTCACCCTGAGGTAATTTCCACCAATAATCCAGCCAAATACCCCCTCAGATGCATTTTTTGCAACGGTCAATATTTATCAAGTTTAGGGGTATCAGCCGAATGGCTTATTACTGGAGTGAATGGTACAGTGTGTACATCTCGCAAATTACCCCACTAATAATGCATGGATTGTTACCCAACTTCTGTAGTAGTACATATATGGTCTTTACTCACAAAACGAGGCATTTTAAAGTTTGTAAGTACACCAGGAGTTTATTTAAAAGAGCACTTTCCTGATAGCTTCAACTCTCTGTTGCTAAGGCTACCGCTGCGTCGACGTCACTTTCGTCTTTCCGGAAAAGTTCGTAAAAGTCCTCTTCAAAACTCACAAGTGTAAGGAAAAAGTTAGTGAATTCAACACTCCATCGAAATGTATTGACAACTGAAATAATTGAATACTTGATATTATGTACATTTTTTGTTGTGTACGACAGTCCCCAAATCCATAGTTTAGATTTTATATTCCCATTTATTTGTATATAGTTGAAGAGGATTTTTACGAACTTTTCCGGAAAGACGGAAGTGACGTCGACGCAGCGGACATGTCAGTTTCAGCGGTTCTGGGTAGCTGTTGCAAGAAAATTACGAAGTCACTTGCATGTGTCTTTCTAATGATGTATTTTCAGTTTTTATACTTCAACTGTATAACAAAGACAAGGCAAACGCAAGAATTTTTTATCTCACCATTGACTACCGTACTACTATTACTACTATTTTCCAGACCACTAAAACTATTTTTCTCTGACATAAAGTAGGCTAGGATAGGGTACAGTGGAAGGGCGTGACTTTGGCTATAACAATGGTACCCAACCTTTAATGTTAGGTCTACCACTAAATTGTCCTCAATACCAATGCAGAGCATCTAATAAGCAAATTTTAAAAATAGATAAATCTCTTTGCTCACAGTGGCTGAGCAAAGAGAGTCAGCACCCCTTTTATACACAATTATTACTGCAAGGTCATGGCCAGTGGTAAACAGAAAGAAAAGTCATGTGTGTCGAGGATGCTTATGCTTCCCAGTGTGTTTCTTTAGCAAACACAAATTAACTAAAAAGAAATAAATGGAAAACATATAATTGAATGCACAAAGATACGCTATTTATTTTTATAATAACAAGCCACAAAAATATTTACTGGAAAATATTTTAAATATCTCCATCTCCATCTCCATCTTCTGCCGCTTATCCAGGGTCGGGTCGCGGGGGCAGCAGCCTAAGCAGGGAAGCCCAGACTTCCCTTTCCCCAGCTACTTCGTCCAGCTCTTCCTGGGGGATCCCGAGGCATTCCTAGGCCAGCCGAGAGACATAGGCCCAATCTCAATTCTCTATCTTACCCCTTCCCCTTACCCCTTCCCCTTGGTTTTGCGCGTTCACGTGAGACCAAGGGCTATCTCAATTCTCATTTCGATCGAGGGGTAGGGCCAAGGGGAAGGGGTATACACCCCTTGAAACCAAGTAAGATCGGGAGCTTACTTGAAACCAAGGGGTACCCATTACAATGCGCAACCGGCAACAATCGCGGCCAGATCTCAACGAGAGTCACATAAAGGTAAGTATTTTCGGCTGAAATAATTTATTTAAAATTTACGACGGTATTGTTTTGTGCTCTAAATAGTCCTGTACCTATATATTTGCAACCATATTCTTAATCGAAACTTTTTTGAAAATCGATATGAGAACGTTACATTGCTGAGTGCACAACTACTACATTTCTCTGACGAGCAATGAACTCCATGCATGTCTAGTTTACTAAACACAATTAGCAGCGAATTCCGTTTGATATCAGTGTAGACAACTAGAGACAAATCGATACGTGCTTTACATATATCGTCCTTTTTCACACAGGTTAAGGAACGCCGGAGGAAACCCGGCAGCTGATACGTTTTCGGCACGAAAACGAGCAGAAATTTCTGAAATCAAAATACGCTTCAAAGCAAATGTGGGAGTGAGTCATGCGTTCAATGTTGTAGCCATTCATAATTGTAAATAAAGACATGTTGGTTAACAAAGACATTGTTTCTGAACATCAATGAAATTCAAAACCGTATTAACTGAAAAAGATACAAAACACCATGCAGTGTGTATAACAAATTGTCAATATTTTGTCGTCAATGTATGATGACGTAACCGTAACGAGTGTTGTCTCAATTCATAGGGGCATGTAGCCCTTACCCCTCTGTTTCAAGGGCCAAGACGTAGGGGAAGGGGAAGGGCCAAGGGGAAGGGGAAGGGGCAAAATAGAGAATTGAGATTGGGCCAGAGTCTCTCCAGTGCGTCCTGGGTCTTCCCCGGGGTCTCCTACCGGTGGGACGTGCCCTGAACACCTCACCAGGGAGGCGTCTGGGAGGAATCCTAACTAGATGCCCGAGCCACCTCATCTGGCTCCTCTCAACACGGAGCAGGAGGAGGTCTACTCCGAGGTCCTCCCGGATGGCCGAGCTTCTCACCCTATCTCTAAGGGAGAGCCCTGCCACCCTGCGGAGGAAGCTCATTTCGGCCGCTTGTACCCGCAATCTTGTTCTTTCGGTCATTACCCAATGTTCATGACTATAGGTGAGGGCAGGAATGTAGATTGACTGGTAAATCGAGAGCTTTGCCTTTCAGCTCAGCTCTCTCTTTATCACGACGGATCTGCGCAGAGTCTGCATTACTGCAGACGCCGTGCCGATCCGCTTGTCGATCTCCCACTCCATCCTCCCCTCAACAAGACCCCGAGGTACTTTAACTTCTCCACTTGGGACAGGATCTCATCCCCGACCCGGAGAGTGCACTCCACCCTTTTCCGGTTGAGGACCATGGACTCAGATTTGGAGGTGCTGATTCTCATCCCGGCCGCTTCGCACTTGGCTGCGAACCGGTCCAGCGAGAGTTGGAGGTCACGGTCTGATGAAGCCAACAGGACCAAATCATCCGCAAAAAGCAGAGACCCAATCCTGAGGTCACCAAAGCGGACCCCCTCAACGCCCTGGCTGTGCCTAGAAATCCTGTCCATAAAAATTATGAACAGGATCGGTGACAAAGGACAGCCCTGGTGGAGTCCAACCCTCACTGGAAACAAGTCTGACTTATTACCGACAATGCGGACCAAGCTCTGACACCGGTCATACAGGGAACGGACAGCCCATATTTGGGGGTCCGATACCCCATACTCCCGGAGAACCCCCCACAGGACTTCCCGAGGGACACGGACGAATGCCTTCTCCAAGTCCACAAAGCACATTGGTTGGGCAAACTCCCATGCACCCTCAAGGATCCTGCAGAGGGTGTAGAGCTGGTCCACTGTTCCACGGCCCGGACAAAAACCACATTGCTCCTCCTGAATCCGAGGTTCGACTATCCGACGGACCCTCCTCTCCAGCACCCCTGAATAGACCATACCAGGAAGGCTGAGGAGTGTGATCCCCCTATAGTTGGAACACACCCTCCAGTCCCCCTTCTTAAAAAGAGGGACCACCACCCCAATCTGCCAATCCAGGGGCACTGCCCCCGAAGTCCATGCGATGCTGCAGAGTCGTGTCAACCAAGACAGCCCCACAACATCCAGGGCTTTAAGGAACTCCGGGCGGACCTCATCCACCCCCGGGGCCCTGCCACTGAGGAGCTTCCTGACCACCTCGGCAACCTCAGCCCCAGAGATAGGGGAGCCCACACCCGAGTCCCCAGGCCCTGCTTCCTTACCGGAAGGCGTGTCGGTGGGATTGAGGAGGTCTTTGAAGTATTCCTTCCACCGATCCACAACGTCCCGAGTCGAGGTCAGCAGCGCACCGTCTCCACCATACACAGTGTTGATGATGCACTGCTTCCCCCTCCTGAGACGCCGAAATATATTTATTTTAAATATATTTATTTTAACATGAATTATGTTGTTATTATTGTACATTTGTTTCTTTCAAGAATAAAATCCCAATGGACAACCTGTAGTACGGTATGATTACCACAGGTTGAAAAACACTGGGCTCCAACTCGAACGGTGTCTTTTTTCGGTTTGGGACTTTTTGGTTTTCTCCGAAAGCAAGGGGTACAAGATCGCAATCTGGCACCAACTGCGAAGTAAATGTTAGCCAGGGCGAGCTCAGCCGCCCACAACTAACATGAGCGTCGCCAGGCTTGCTGTCCCAGCAGCATCACCGGCTCTCTGAGCAGCAGTGACGGCCTGGGGGGCGGAGCGCGTCCTAGCGTACCGTCCATCTAGCTTTCACAAGGAATTATCACGCCTGTTATACATATCGTTAGAATACATTAAATCAATGTATTACATTTTTAAATGTAAAAATGACAGAATATTGTCTCTGATGTTGAGAAGGGGTAGAGAAAGTATGTTTTGGTTACTTAGGAAGAAAGTACACTGAAGCAGATCGCGGGAAGCTGGACAGGATAGCCAGTGTCAATATAATGATGTACAATGTACAACATGCGGTCAATGTTGTAGCCATTCATAATTGTAATTAAAGACATGTTGGTTAACAAAGACATTGTTTCTGAACATCAATGAAATTCAAAACCGTATTAACTGAAAAAGATACAAAACACCATGCAGTGTGTATAACAAATTGTCAATATTTTGTCGTCAATGTATGATGACGTAACCGTAACGAGTGTTGTCTCTATTCATAGGGGCATGTAGCCCTTACCCTGTTTCAAGGGCCAAGACGTAGGGGAAGGGGAAGCGGTAAGATAGAGAATTGAGATTGGGCCTTATACAGTGACACTACACTGTATAAGAATAAAGTTATTTAATTTTTTTCCCGAAAGATATTCAAAATGATAAAATAGCCTTCTTTCTCAAACTAAGACACGTAGTATAAGCAACCGGAGACTATTGATGTGTGACGTGATTTTGGTGACACTACACCGTATATGAATAAAGTTATTGAATATTTTCCACCACACATATTTCCCAAAATTATACAATAGCCTTCTTGCTCAAACTAAGACATGTGGTATAAGCAACAGGAGACCATTGTGACAATTGTTTTAATCTATTTTTACTTGCTCTACTTTATGATTTTAAAACTGTAGTGTCTTTGAACTTCTGTAAAAGTGCTTACAAATAAAAGTTATTATTTTATTATTATTACAATAGCCTTCTTGCTCAAACTAGGACATGTAGTATAAGCAACAGGAGACCATTGATGTGTGACGTGATTTCGATGACACTACACCAGTGGCGGCTGGTGAAGAATATTCTAGGTGGGGCTGTGCCATATTCAGTCAATTTCAGTAACCATCCCAATTCATTGAACACAAACTACAGGAAACGAGTGCTCCGTGAAATAGTCAATAATTATTTAATTCCAATATGAAAAAGTTGAGGCATTCTAACACAAAACATAAACAACATGCACAAACACAAGCTTTCCATTTTTTCATTTGAAATTGAATTTGTAGTCACTTTGGGCTCTATGAAATTACAGTAAATATTTTATATACTAAACAATCAAGAAAATAATCAGCAGATTAATAGGTAGTGAAAATTAAGGACTAAAAAATACTAAGGTCAACTATATACAACTGTATACAACTACAGACTCGCCCTGACTCGCCCCTGCATTCGCTCGGTTGAGTGCCCATATCGACTTGGATTTGAGGACGCTGATTGGCCAAATTTTATGTCATGCTTTCACATCTTAAATTAGTAATTGGCTAAACAGTTACACAGACCCGCCTCCTTGGGGCGATTTCTCCATCGCCCCAAGGCTGTTGAAGCATGGGACACGGGACGTGTAGGAAAAGCATACATCTTGCACAGATGATTTTCTATCATATTTTACACATATTACTGGGTACAGTCATATTTCAAACACACAAATATTAAAAATTTGTATAATTTATTATTATTAGTTTTATTTATTTATTTATTTATTTATTTATTGTGGGTCAAGGGGGGCGGTGCCCTAGCGCCCTCTATGGGCCAGCCGCCACTGCACTACACTGTATAAGAATAGTTATTGAATATTTTCCCCAACAAATATTCCCCCAAAATTATACAATAGCCTTCTTGCTCAAACTAAGACATGTAGTATAACCAACAGGAGAACATTGATGTGTGAAGTGATTTTGGTGACACTACACTGAATAAGAGCGAATTGAGTATTTCAGTAGTATTACTTTTCGTGCGGTGCACTCGTAGACGGTCCCTGCCCACTCTTCTCACAGCCGGCTGGTCCAATGTTATTTGTCCAGCTCGGAGGACGGCTCGTTTGGATGACAACACGGGTGTCAATGTCAACATGCTCGTTGTCTACCTTGCTACGGTGGGAAAGAGGCGTCGTTTGTGTTATAGCAACGTTTCGCTTATGAATTTATCGATCCGGGAAGTTCGAATCTGTGAATATATTTCTAACTTTACCGGACTGTGCTAGTGTTTAGAGTGCAATACGGGCATACCTGTATTAGACACTGCACCGATGGGCAGGCGTTTCAGAAAAGGGCAAACTGTAATCTGCCTTGGAGAAAACCAGCCAGAACATCGATTTGATACTCCTGGAGGGGAAGCATTCAGCAGAGGATCTCATAGGATCCTCTGCTGAATGCTTCCCCTGAATGAAGTCTCACTTTTTCTGATAGCATTAGGGTTGTCGAAGTGTCATGAAGCTGTTTTAGATTATGTTTCGGCTACCGTCAACCAGCAATCTACGGTGGCGCATTGCATTCACATCACAAAAAAATCAGGTCATATCTCCTATGATCGTAAGAGATTTTATGTCCTAATTATAAGATCTTTATGTCATACTTACGAGATCTTATGTCATAATTACGAGAAAATATCTCATAATTACGAGAAAAAAACTCGTTATTACGAGATAGCCTATTTATCTCGTAATTACGACATAATCTCCACTAATTGTACAAATCATCTTTTAGTTGCTCCTGCAGAAAGAGCCCGACTAACAACAAGTCAGACTGGGCTTTCCTCCTGAACAACCCAAACAACTTCAGTCGTCTCCGTAGCGTTGACATGATTATGTAGTACTGAAACTGTACATCATAAAAATAATTTAATGACCCAGATAAGTGCCCCAAATAAATAGGACCAGAGGCTAGTAGTATAGAAAATATATGATACTTTATTTTATAATAATAGTGTAAAAAAAAAAGGAATCCCTCAATCATATAAACATGTAGCTTGACAAGGCCAGTCATAGGCAGCAGGAGCATGTGGGCACGATCACTTGATACACAGTCAAAATATATAAGATTCAGCTCAGTAAGAGGCAATCCCAAATAATACAAAGGGAAGAAATACAAACAAAAAAAACACTACACTGCACACACACACCAAAACTGGGATGTCAACCCTTGAGCTCTTAACCTTACCTATCTGACTATAGTTCAATTGCACAATGCCCGTTTATAGCCCAAGCCACCCGCAGAGGCCCAGTTGCAACAAAAGAAAACTTAGTAAAACAAACCATGTAGAAACAAAAACAAGTTATAAAACAAGGCCCGTAAACTCATTAAAATTAAGTGGGAAAAGAACAGTGACTGTCACATGTATCCTATAACACAATAAATATACATAAAATTAATTACGTAAACAATTTGCGTTACTATGTCGTACCTTTGTTTATGTTAAAACGCACAACCTCGAGCCAGCCTGATGTCACAACAACTATTAACAAAAAAAGACATTACATATACACCGTACAACATTAACACAGCATCACACCTTGAAGTTTAATCTTTTACCTTTGTATTTTAGCGGTACGATTCAGGTGACAAGACGCTCCTTCCTGCTGCTGTCTCGAAGCCAGATGATTGGCGTGCACGCGCTGCCCTCACTTCACTTCCAGGTGCACCAACCCGTAACAGAGGAAGGACACTCCCCCTCTGTCCTCCCTTTATGCTCTTCCCCTGCGTCCTAACGCCACCCCTCCTACACTTATTTGAATACCATCCATCCTAATGTTAATATTTCCTAGTGTCTCATGCCAAGTAGGAAATGAAAGCATATACCGTGAGAAACATCCATTTCCATATAATAGGCAATTCCGTTGCCATGCAATGAAGCAGAACTGGCTGATTTGTACAATTAGCGGAGATAATATTGTAACGTCCTGGATGGGTTTGTTGTTTACAGTTTAAGTTGTTGTATCATGTGCCCATGGTGTGTTAGTGTTGTGTGCATTATGTTGTCTCTGTGCTCACTGTCTCTGTTAACTGCTGCCAGCGCCTGTAGAGCGACGTCAGGCGATGCAGGGGCTTAATTGGCTGAGGAACCGGGGGGCGGGGACACCGGGGTATCAGAGGAGGTTACAGTGTGTGTGTGTGTGTGTGTGTGTGTGTGTGTGTGTGTGTGTGTGTGTGTGTGTGTGTGTGTGTGTGTGTGTGTGTGTGTGTGTGTGTGTGTGTGTGTGTGTGTGTGTGTGTGTGTGTGTGTGTGTGTGTGTGTGTGTGTGTGTGTGTGTGTGTAGGTTTGTGTTCGCGGGTTAGGTTTAGCACAGTTCCAATTATTCCGGCGTGATCGTAGCCTGCAATAACGACCGTGTGTTCTACCCAAATAAACCTGTTAGCAATCTGGCTGCAAAAATTTGACTTTTTCTTTTCACTGTATTTCAGGGATTTCTTCCTGTCTTCATCCATCAGGATTTTTTTTGCCGTTTGTGGTATTAATAGTATGTATGCATTATGTATGCCGCAAAATTAATACAAATACAAATTCAAAAACGAACGAATCTGCAACATCATTTGCCAGTTCCACGTCAGCGATGCCAGCGTGTATCTTGGATGTGGGCGTGGTTTGCTTCCGGATGTCTAGACCAGGAAGTGTAACGCTGTCTACAGCCAAACACTGCAAAGTTGTTTACTTGGTACGAGACCAACGATTACATTCGTTTTCTAACATTTCTGTTGTGCTGAAAATAAATAGATACTCATTGTAGGCCTAAATAAATCCAACCAACACAAAGTAAATTAGGAAAAAACAAGTTCGTCGAGTCCGTTCAAGGTAAGGATTTCCATTAGCTTTGACAGTAGACGGAATTGACAGGTGTTTCATTTACCTTCATTTTAGTCAAGCGAGATGTATCTTTTGACTGCCAGCTACTTGTTCATACTGCATGTCTATACATCATGTTTATACTATTATCTACTGAAAATTGCAGAGTCTATTTTAACATTTTCCACTACACATCTTGTTAGATATGGCAAACTCGGCCCTGACAGAGATGGGCAGATATCTAAATGAGATGGTGAACATTTTGGAAGATGGACAGAGGTATGTTCCTTCAACAACAAATCGAGATTGAATACAAATGTGATAATATGGGCTTACTCATACTGAAGTCTTAAAGTGTATGTATTACGACCATGATGCTAGAGTCATTGTGCAGCTGTTTCACAAATCTATGTAGTTGAATGGCAATTGTTATACATTTATCAATATGACGTTGCTCACAATACAACAAGTCAAATCGCTATGGATGGTAAAAGTATGATAGCCAATCATAAATGCTTAAGATACTGAGCTTATCCCATTGTATTGCAACATATCTAAATATAATTCATTTCATTTTGTCGATCCCTAGTCCATGGAAATTACGTCATTACCCCCGTTTTTTTTTTTTTTTTTTTTTTTTTTTTTGAGTGCCCATATCTCAGCAGTGGACTGGCAAAACTTTTTTAAATTTCTATATGTAGAGAAGAGCAGGTCCCCCAAAAATCTTGGACGATTTCGCCCTCAAGAGGGACTATAATTCGAAAAAGATTCAAAATCACATGTGAACATCATAATTTTGCAATATTCAATCAATCATTAGGCTACTCCGCTGGACAATGTGATAGGGCCCTGAAACTAGGTATATAGAGTCCAAGCCCTTTAGAAGTGTGCTCAGTTTTGGGTCAATTACAACAAAAAATATGTCACAGTGTCAATTTGAATAAATGCCAAGCTAAGTGCTAATCCACACAATAGATCACAAGTCCACGCCAGAAGGTGGAAGGAACAGGAAATTTGCCATGCAAATGGTGAGCACTTTGCTTAACATGCGTACAAATGTTTGTGTCGATATCTCATTCCATAACATAGTGTCCATGACACAATTAAAGTCAAACGTAATGCACCACTTCTCTACAGGCCCAGAATCATCCATAAACATGATCCAATATTGCATTTGTGTGTGTTTTGTGTGGATGTGTGTGTGCTTGTATGTCTATCTGTGGTGTGGTGTGTGTCTGTTGTTGACACTTAAAAAGCACCTAGTGCTGAACAACGAAGCTCCGCCCCTCTGGGAGGCGTAGTTGTGTGTGATGACGTGCCCCCGAGAGTCGTGTGAAGAAGGTGGTCACTAGGGTCGGCACTGCGTGGGCTGTGAATACCTTTCATGACTGCTCACAGTCCTAGTTATTAGTCCTGGTATTATTATTATTATTATTATTATTATTATTATTATATTGTCATTATTAAATATATTTTAATTCCTGACAGATTTGGCCTTTATTGCCTATTGCCTTTATGGCCTATTATTGTGTGTGTGTGTGTGTGTGTATATATATATATAATGGTCACTAATAGTTAATTTAGTTAGTTATCTTGAACTTATATTGTCATACGTAGTATAAACTGGCAGCCAGGCTTGTAGAACTGGCAAAATGCCTAAAGGAATGATGGGCAAGAATAGCCCATAGGTGGCACTACAATCAGGGCTTGAATATAGAAATGTCAACAGGCTGCCGTTTCCGCTAGTGAAATGCAATATGCATGAATCTTTGGAACAACTTTCATGCCACAATCCTTGTGGTCAGACCATTTGGATTTAATGCAATGACCACAACTTGATCAAACGCCCACATACCAACTCATTTGGTGCCCGAAGTCATAAAAGCTGCGAACAGCAAAGATATAGTTTTATGTAAAATATATTAAAATGTGAAATATTTATTTAAAACAGCTATAATGTTGCATCACGATGACATAGGCATTGCTATCTATGATGGCTAAAAGACGAGTTTCCATAGTATATCCATGCCAAATTTCTTCTGTCTTCATCTAAAAAAAAAAGTTTGTTTATCTAAACTGACCTAATCTAATCTTATCTAAACCTCTCCAATACTGGCTGAGCTTTACATGGGTACATGCATAATTTCTCTTAAGTCTGTTTTGACAGTGGATTTTGCCTCAGTTTGTTTTAGAAACATGGTTTGTGATTATTTTGATATGTTTACTTCCGGTAAACCTATTTTTATGGCTTAGAAATGCCATTTTACCGTACTTGCCAAGCCCACCAATTCCCACAGGTATGGACGACTACCCCTTTTCTAAATATATTGTGATCTGCTCTGGAGCATTCATATGTCCAAGTAGCTTTTTTGTAGTGCATGGGGCCAAGAAGCTAGATGTTGGGGACTCGAGTCTAACCTCAACAAAAAAATGTCATGAAATACACGTTGGCTGGTTGAGAGAGAGATCTCTTAGAGACATGCCTGATGATGATTTTGAGATGTTTACTTCTGGTAAACCTGCTTTTATGACCTACCATACCATTTTATAATATTTACCAAGCTCACTATTTCCCCCCAAGTACAGAAGACTCCTCCTTATCAAAATCTAGTCTGTTCTTTCCCTGCTGGTTCATACCTGTGTGACCACGTGTTACACCTGCATGTGCCTCAGTGGTAGAGAATGTGGCAGCAATGCTAAGCAATAACGCAGGAGATCTACTGCTTGAATCTGCGACATAGCATAAAATCAAATGATGTCTACTTTGATGTAGGAATCAGGCCATGCTCACCATCCTTGCGATACCATGTACCACCTTTGACCAGTAGGGGCAGCCACGGCCTACTGGTTAGGGCTTCGGACTTGTAACCGGAGGGTTGCCGGTTTGAACCCCGACCAGTACGAATGGCTGAAGTGCCTGTGAGCAAGGCACCTAACCCCTCACTTCTCCCCGAGCGCCGCTGTTGGCAGCTCACTGCCTCGGGATATTAGTCTGCCTCACCATCACTGTGTGCTGAGTGTATTTCCACTAATTCACGACCAAATTTCAGAACAAATTTCCCTCAAGGGATCAAAAGAGTAATTCTTCTTCTTCTTCACCTTATCATTGCATACAACTATATTTCATTCCATGCATCCCTGATGAATAGTGTTTCTCATATTTTTGACAAATTAAAAAATGGGCAAAATCTTATTCCATTGTAGAGCTCCAACACATTGTTTTACTCTCTTGAGCTCACCAACACCCTCACGGTGCACAGTGTGAATAGCCCCTCCCTCTCCGTGCACACTCTAGATCAAAACGTGATCATGTGTTGGAGGAATGATTGTTGTTGACTTTTCCCTGCAGAAAAGACGGCTGACCAATAGAATCAATCCAGAGTTAATGGATTAGTATTAGGGATGGTATTAATAGACATAAATTCACATAACGTGAAAACTTTGATACAGTACCTCATCGTGAACATGATTTCTGCCTGACATCCGAGTCACGTCAGATAGATTTTCACAGACAATGGTGGTGAAAATAACAACTCGGATGTTCCCACATCACCTCAGACATTCTCTTCCTACTGTTTCATTAGTGTCAGAGATGACATATTCTACATTTAAAACAGACATTTTAACTCGAGGAGGACAGTCATGTCAAGGCAGGTTTGCCAGTTTATTCATGTTACCTCCAACATAATGACATGCAGGATATGCAAATTAGAAACCTTAAATTGACTGTATGTCTGCCTTATGCACATCATCTGATCTGATCATGGCTGGAGGCTCAGATGATTGATAGATTTGGAGTAAATTATGTTTTTGAGTTTATAGTATACTATATTTTGATAAAGCTGTACTCTTGACAATTGTGTGTGTGTGTGTGTGTGTGTGTGTGTGTGTGTGTGTGTGTGTGTGTGTGTGTGTGTGTGTGTGTGTGTGTGTGTGTGTGTGTGTGTGTGTGTGTGTGTGTGTGTGTGTGTGTGTGTGCGCGCGTGCGTGTATGTGTGCAGAGAGTTAGGAGATGGATTGGAGACGGGTCCCTTAAGCAAAACCAGGTGCCCTGGACCCCTGCAGGGAGAGTAAGACCCACAATGTATTGCATGTTTATGATATTTATTGGATGTTTAGTGTATGTAATTTAAATACTTTAATAAATATTATGGAAATAGTATTGTTTCTCTTCTCTTCTCAGTGGACAAAATGTTGCAAACATTTGTCATCTAGTCCATGACCTGATGTGTGAAGATACAGAAGAGAATGATAAACAGAGCCACAAGTATGTGTTGGGAATGCTGAATGTGCTCTAGTTCATGTGTTTTCTCTGAGGTCTTTTGGATATAAATTTGTTAGATATAACTTACCGTTGTCTTCACGGTCCAATAAAAATGGTATGTTTGTAGACTGTAGTACATTTTCGTACAGTTATTTTAGTACAATTGTTCCTTGTAGGCTATATTGATACACTGATGTAAGGGTAGTTTTCTTCTCAGTTTTTTTTTAAACTTTTTGAACAAGAAAAGTACCAAATGTGTAGAGGCAGTGCACTACAATGTAAGCTTTGTAGAGTTTATTTGAAAAATATCTGTTATTCAGCAGGTTGCAAAATATGGGCAAACAGGGGCACATGGCATTGCTGGGCCACTGCCTGACTGCCTACCTTTCAATGCTCAGCAATGACGGATTTCGGAAGCTGACCACCCGTATACTTTCGGACACCACACTGTGGCTCTGTCGACTCTTTAGGTTTGTATGTGCTCATTTTTATCAGTCAGTCAAAGGAGGTGTCATGTGTACATTCATAAATAAAGTACATATGGGAGAAAATGGTTTAAGTCCTAATTATGTTTTCCATGTTGAAGTTGAAATAATGTTTTAGCTCTGCTAACTAAAACTAACTTGGCGTGACATTATTTGTGTCACGCCAAATCAAGAGCTGCAAGAGGTACTTGCAAGTTATTGGCAAGTAGAATCTCAATATCCAACCTTGAGATCGGTGAGATAGAAGCCTTATAATGTTGTTATTTATGTCCAACTATGGAGGATGTGCCTCCCAATGTAATGTTATTTACTGTATTTGTGGAATTTGATGGGATTACATTTCACACTTGACGATCGAAGATCTTTCCTTCAGATATGAGAACAGTTCTGCCTTCTTCCATGAGGATGATCGAGAGGGGCTGGTGAGGGTCTGTAGGCTGGTGCTCCACACACTTTATGAAGAGTATGCATCTGAGGGCTACGCTGCCTTCAGCTCTGCACAGCCTATTGTCTACCAGAGCCCATCCTCCAGGGCTGGTCTTGGGCAACACATTTGCAACCAGGTAATACACACATGCAAATTATTTTCATCAAATGGTTTGAAATCTAATGTTAAAAAAGCAAATCCTAACCTATTGGTATTAATGACGGAGTGTCTGTGGATACCTTTTTTATTTGTAGCTGATGTTTTTATTTGTTTTCAAATGTAATCAAATGTATTCAAATGGTAAACTTTATTCACCGTAAGCAGAACTCCAAAAAATTGGTATCACTTTGCCCATAGGGGGCACTATATTTTGTTGTCAACGTCAATATGGAAACGACTTCTAAATAACACCAAATTTGGTATACAGGCTCTATGAACATGACCGACAAAAGATACCAATTAGAATTTTGATCAAATAAACTAGAAAATGTAATTCCACGCAATGAAGTATTTGTGCATAGGAATACACTTAATCATTGATATAAATTTAGTTGAGGTGGGGATTGAACTGCCAACCCACTGAGCAATGCTGCCCAGTTAGCAGTCGGAAAGCAATTAGCGGCGTCAAACGCAACAATTGTAAAGCTAGGCTCAATGTTATCTCTATGAGAGTTTATTGCATTCTTAATCGCAAATATGTCAAAGTATAAAGTTTAAAAAAATGAAAAATAAATGGCACAGCCATGGAAGTAGATCTTTGTAATACAGTTTGAAAGAAACATTGAGGTTCAATCGTTTAGCTACTATTAATTGCACAAATTTGGTGTGAAGAAGAATGATATGACAAAAAGCGATATCTAGATTGTGCATTCCTATGCACAATAATAATGGCCTATTTATGCTGAAATTCAAATGTTGGATTCCATGTATATATATCTAATATACTGTATATATTTATATTTAAATTACTGGATATGTATGTATAATTATAATATAATACACAGTGCATTCAGACCCCTTCACTTTTTTCACATTTTATTATGTTTCAACCTCATGCTGAAATAATTAATTTTTCCCTCATCAATCTACACTCAATACCCCATAATGACAAAGCAAAAACTAAAATGTTGAAATTGTTGCAAATTCATTAAAAGGGAAAAACTGAAATAATACATTATATTCAGATGTATTGCTATGCCACTATCAACTTTAGCTTGGGTGCCTTCCATTTCTCTTGATCATCTTTGAGACCTGTGCTAAATGCAATTGATTGGACATGATATGGAAAGTCACACATCTGTCTCACAGCTGACAATGCATATCAGATCAAAAACCAAGCATGAGGTCGAAGGAACTGCCTGCAGAGCTCAGAGACAGGATTGTGTTGAGGCACAGATCTGGGGAAGGCTACAAAAAATATCTGCCTCATTGAAGGTTTCGACCAGCACGGTGGCCTCTGTAATTTTTAAATGGAAGAAGTTTAGAACAACCAGGACTCTTCCTAGAGCTGGTCGCCCAGCCAAACTGAGCAATCAGCAGAGAAGGGCCTTCGTAAGAGAGGTGACCAAGAACCTGATGGTCACTCTGACTGAGCTCCAGAGATCCTGTTTGGAGATGAGAGAAACACAACCATCACTGCAACTCACCACCGATCTGGGCTTTATGGCAGAGTGGCCAGGCGGAAGCCTCTCCTCAGTGAAAGACAAGAAAGCCCGCTTGGAGTTTGCAAAAAAAGCACCTAATGGACCCTCAAATTGTAAGAAACAAGATTCTCTGGTTTTATGAAACCAAGATTGAACTGTTCTCCCTTAAGAGTTATGGATGGAGGAAATCAGGTACCGCTCATCACCTGCCAAATACCATCCCAGAGGTGAAGCATGGTGGTGAAAATGGCTGTCCATTGACGGTTTCCATCCAACCTGACAGTGCTAGAGAGGATCTGCAGAGAAGAATGGCAGAAACTCCCCAAATCCAGGTGTGCTTATCGCGTCATACCCAAGAAGGCTTCAAGGCTTCAACAAAGTACCGAGTAAAGTGTCGAAATACTAACAGTATGTCAATGTGATATTTCAGTTTTTCCTTTTTAATAAATTGGCAAACATTTCTTTCTAATTTCCTTTCACTTTGTCATCATGGGGTATTGAGTGTAGATTGATGAGGGAAAAAAATCATTTTAATCATTTCAGCATAAGGCTGCAACATAACAAAATGTGAAAAAAGTGAAGGGGTCTGTCATATAAGTCACAACTTGGCTGTGTATAATGGATATTTGTTGATAGTGGATATATATTACTTTATCTATCTGTCTGTCTGTCTGTCTGTGTATATATATATATATGTATAAATACTGTATATAAATACTGTATATACATATAAATAAAACAATGTTTCCTTTCTTAGCTTGGTTTGCCCCTTTCCAGTCTTTGCACTGTGCCATGTAACACTGTCTTTGGATCACAACACCAAATGGTGAGAAACTAAATATTTTTATCAGGATGATGTACCTTAACTTATCATCCTGAAAAGTAAAGTTTTAAGACTTATTTTCCCGCACATTACTTCTAGGATGTTGCCCTCCTGGAAAAGCTTATCAAGGAGGACATAGATGCTGGGAAGCTACCCTTACTGCTGATAGCCAATGCAGGTAACTGGAATAGTCATATGACTACAATGAATATTATTGTAATCCGAAACATCCATTACATATATTATGTGGCAAAAGTAGTTCCTTGTAGCTTGTTCCCTGTTCCTTGAATCAGGAAGTGATATTGATTAATTAATTATATTGGTAGCAAAAGTTTTAGTGGAGCCATGAGGGACCTTTACGATGGTTAGAATGCCCAGACCAGTATTGTCCTTTAAGTAACCATATCCATCCCCCCCCCCCCAGGTAACTCGAGTGTGGACCGTGCATACAGACTGGGCCGTCTAAAGGTGCTCTGTGAGCAGTACAGCATGTGGCTCCATGTTGAGGGGTTAGTCATTCCTCCTGCTGTCTTGATATCAAGACATGAACTTGATATGAAATGGGACGTGTGCAGAACACACACCATTTGAACAGTAGGGGCAAATGGTGAAACGTGAGAGCTTATTGTATGCATTATTACGTGTTTCATTTCTCTCAGGGTCAGCCTGGCAACACTGGCCCTTGATCATGTCTCTTCGAGTGTAAAGGTAAGTACTGTAGGCATCAGCACTTTCCCATTTATTTTCATCCAGACATTTGATTAAACCATTGGCTCATAAATCATTCAAACTGCTAATTCCAAAAAGGTTTTAATGTTAAAATTAGAGGAACAAGTAAAAAATTAAAGCACAATGAGTATCTTAATGAGAAATCTTAACATTACACATTTGAGTAAGACCTTTGTCTTACAATCATGTCATATGATTTTCTAACCTTCCAGAGAGCAATCAACTGTGACAGTATGACTCTGACACTGGGCCCGTGGTTAGGGCTGCCTGCGATACCTGCCATTACCCTCTACAGACATGAAGACCCAGCCCTGGTAGGCTTGGAGTAGTGGTTGAAATATGCCTTATTTTGTCGTTACCATTTAATCTTCGTTCCAGTGGTCCTAATACTTTATAACAGAACTTGTGGGGGGAGACGACACCAAGCCTTTGCCAGAAGCCAGGACTGCAAGGGGAAAGGTTACATCTTGTTTCCTGATTTTAATACGAGTATATCTACAGTCTACATGGCATGGATTTGAAACCCTTACAGACACTTCTTTACAGTAATACTGCTGGCTGAGTTTATGTTTGCCAATTATGCGCTTATAGAGACAAGCCTCCAGAAACAAGATTAGTTGAAACAAATATGTAATTAAATGCCCTCGGATCTGCCATCCGACTTAATATATTAGTTTAAAGTCTGATTTGACTACTATGCATCAACTTATATATATTTTTACTTTCCTGTTATATTATTGTGACTTTACTTGTGGGTTTACATTTTTATTTGCTAATCAGACTTTGTTTTGTTTCTTCCTCATTCTTCTCACTCATCTCCCTGTGTATCGCCATCTTTTGCTCTCAGTCACTGACAGCTGGCCTCACCGCCAGTCAACCGCTAGAGAAGCTCCGTCCTCTGCCCCTCTGGCTGACCCTACAGTACCTCGGAAATGACGGCATCGTCTATAGGATTAGGCATGCGGTCGATCTGGTGAGCAGCAAACACAATGCAACACAATGATTACTCCTCTTTTGAATCAAGACATTGATTCAGCCGTTTGCTGTGTGTGAAAGGCAAATGAGTACTGTGACTCTCATTTGATATTCAACAAACAATTACATGTATTTATAATAGATTTTAGAAATGTCTTTCTTACTAACCCTTTCATAAATGGTATAAAAGACTACATAGCGGGCTGCTGCAATTAATGGATGTCATCGCACCATGTTATTGCACCCATTTGCATAGTATAAGAGTAGTATTATTATATTACACTTTATAATGGAAATGCTTAACAAGTCCTACAGCTTCAATAAATATGTATGCTCCTATCAGTAGGATGGAGGAAAGCTGAGGTATGTAATGCATATCGATAGCATCTGGCATGACTATTGGGATGACAGTGAAAGAAAGAAAGAGAAAGAAAGAAAGCAAGAAAGAAAGCAAGAAAGAAAGAAAGAAAGAAAGAAAGAAAGAAAAAAGCTTCCGAGACAGCAATTGTAAAACGCTACACATTTCACATTTCCTGGGGCTTTTCATGTACAACATCGCTAATTATAACGCTCACACTCAAGGAAGTGCAAAAGCAACAAAAAAAAAGTATCACATCGTAGGCTTTAGCCATAACCATGGGATAACACACACACGCACACACGCACCTTTCCACTTTGAATAATTGATGCATTGTATTGACTTTGAGACTGTATGTGCCAATGCTCTGCATTGGCACAGGGCATCAGTCACATCAGTCAAGAAAGTAAAGAAAAACATTTTACATAGAGGGCATTCTTTGGAAATATTAAACCATATGTTATTGTTTAATAGCTTTTGTTACGTCAATTAAAAAAAATAATAATCAGAAATAATTTGTTAATACGTTAAGGAATAATTTTTCCTTTAAGTGTTTTAAAGAGTGCAGTAGCATGTGGGTAGGGCTGTGATGGCCAGTCTGTGTTAAGCATTTGGTTTTGCTCTTTTGTTGTATACAAATCTTAACCTAATCCTATAACATGTGTTTTGTCTTTGCAGAGTAAACAGCTAATGGAGAGGCTACAAACTGTACCGTCCATCAAAACATCGGTATGTGATCTCCCAACAATGTTTCTAGCAATGTAATATTGATTGAGAGATGGAGTGAAGTTTGAAGCGCCTTGTTGTAAATTGCGAATTCAGTGTCTTGATTAGAAAATCATTCTTTAATTAACTAAATTGAGGACTAATGAGTGATGTCGTCAGCTATAAGAACTATTTTAATGAATAACCCCAAATCATATCTTTGTCTAATATAATGCAAAATGTCCATTATATCTCCTTGTCTTATTTTGCAGGATATGCTTGATACAGAGATCTCGCTCCAGGAGGCTTTGACTATGGTAAAGGTCCAGCTGATAAAGTCATTGTGAAATATCTCTTGTATCACTTCTTTTGTGCTCTTTTTTGGTTGTACTTTACCACTTTGGTAATTATTGATAAAAAATAAGGGAAACTGATTCATCTTAACAATGGCTGCAAGCAGTGGTGTGTTTACTTGCATTAGCCGGGGGCACATAATGCACAAAGATATTGATTTATTTGTTGATGGTTTGTCATGTAAAATTGCCTTATCTGGTGGAGTTAGTAGTGTCAGCCATAGTCAAATGTGATTCATCAGGCCAGACCCATGGTTGGTTGGCTAATCGTCAAATCCCACAATATATGTTGTATTATATGCGGCTCAATGATACCATATTTCTTGCGACTTTTGCATGGTTTAAACTCATTGGAAATATTCAAATTACAGTAACAGGTTTTCCCAAAGATGTTTATTGGCATGTTGCAGCCCCCCCGCTAAATTCACTTTTCACAATTGGACGACAATGTGCATGTCAGTTCATGTCAGCAACTGCATTCAATTTTACCGAAAATATGAGCTACTATTAATAAATATAGACATAATAAATAATATAGACAAAAAAAATATACTGTTATTAATATAATACATGGATTAAAAAACCATGGCCAGCCTCTATGGAGACGAGACCGTTCTGTCAGCACATGGTATTCACATCCAATTATGGCAAAACCCCCATCCCCAAGCCTTTGATTATACATTTCAGATAGTACATATTATTCATACGTATCAGCATATAGAACAAATGCAGCACCATTCAATGTGGCAGAATAGGGAAAATGCACTGAGTACTGACCTGTGCAAGTGTTATATGACAGCTGGACAGTGCCACTGCCATTACATAAAGGGCTTATCAAACAATATCAAATTTTGAACGCAAACCATAACACAGCAAATTGCAGAATGAGGACCAACCTCCCACCCCCACAAAGAAAATGTTGTCTAACTAATAGGCTTTTCCTTCTAGAAGACAAGCAATGCTGTGGTATCAGTCATTTAGCACTCATCCTCCTAATGGAGTAACATGCTGTTACACTCGCACAATTTTCCTGACACAAACATTTGACTGTTAAAGGCTAAGTCAGTCTCTTTCTCTTAAAGATTCAAGGTTACCCCTAAAGTAGTGTGTAGTTGTGCCACTGCCATATTAAGAACTTTTGTTCTATTATATTTATTGGGAAAGACAGAAAATATATGTATGCTTGGCATTAAACTTAAAGTTTCTACCTAGTAAGGAGAAGTAACAATTTGTTGGTAACACATTACTACGGGTTATTGGCACTTAAACCAGGTAATGGGTACTCAATGCATCCTTTTGTCTTTTTATCTGCGTGTACTACAGGTGGAGAATGATGTCCGCTCTCCTGAAGTGTTATTTAGATTCTTCCAGGAAACAAGCTCTGGTAAGGGTTGCAGCTCTGACCATATAAACTTGCAGAATAGAATTTGAGAATTTGAGAATTTAAGAATTTGTTGAAAACATCAATTTGTTAAAAAGGGTATGTTTAAATGAATACTACATTGAACTTTCATACTGTCAGGGTTGCTGGCACATTGCTGCTGGATCATGTGGGATTCGTCTGCTTCAGTTTGCTTGTCATAAATAGTTGTAAACTAGTAATTCAGTCATGTTCAGTCATGTGGTTTTCCCTGGTCAGGACCATGTAATGATTTGATGGAGGGATGCTGCACCAAGGACAAAGACATCATGGACACATTAAATAGATGGGTATGTTTTTGGTTCATTTTGGCATTATTTACATATATTTGTGAATGAGCAAATGTGTAACAGTAATAAGACAAAACAAAAACAAAGCCAACCACCAAGACAAATTCCTCGTAGGTGCGAACCTACTTGGCAATAAACATCTTTCTGAGTTCTGAGAGAAAGTAATGATACTTGAAATGAATTGAATGATTACATAAAAATCATTAATAAAATCTACACATTTTTGTAGCTGGGTGAACGCTTGGCACAACTCGTTCCCATCAGTGGTGTGGATGTGGTGGAGTTGGAGGATGACGGCACATGCATTCGCTTCAACCCTTTAATGACTGCATCAGGTAAATCCTACATCAGCAAATCAGCACTTTTAAGATTTCCAAATGTTCAGAATGGATTCAAGATTCAAGATTCAAGTAAACTTTATTGTCAGTTTTCATGAATGTACAGGCCATACACAAGAACCGAAATGCCGTTTCCCTCAATCCCTGGTGCAAGACAGCATGCAGTATAAATATAAATATATAAAAATATAAGTATAAAAAAATAAGAATAAAAATAAAAAATACTAAGGTGGTCGCGAGTGCAATAAACAGTAAATAGTAAAATGGCTTACATTTAGAAGAAATACATGTCCAGATTTCAGATTTCCATTTAGAGTTTTAGTTTTGTGAATGTAAATATTTTTATTACAATTGACTTTAAAAAAAATTGCAAGTGAAGCACCTGACCATGGTAGATAATAGCTATTGACTATATAACTGAGTCCAAAGCACTGATTACAATAATAAAAAGGTAATTCCTTTTTATTATCAAAATAAAAAGGTCATTCCTTTTTATGATTAAGGTAATTCCTTCTGGTCCTAGACCAGATTTGGAAGACAAGGGTAACATGATATAATGTGACTCTATTTTCCCCTCTTAACCATCAACTGTGTCAGTGCTGGGGACCAAACAGTCGGATGTAGAGGTACTGGTGGGTAAGCTGTTGGAGCTGGTACCTGTACTCACTTCAACACTTTGCCTCAGAGAAGACTTCAGGCAGGAGGTGCAGCGCCACTCCCCCTTCCTCAGTCATATAGAGGACCTCAACTGGCCAGGCCTGGGCGTTGTCAGGTAATACTTATCACAAGCAATGGCTATAAAACCAACCAAAACGACTTATGAAAGATTATTCAAGCTGGCTCAAGCTTGGTTTAACAAGTCCTTAACTTATGTTATTATGTGTCAAGCCCACAAAGTGCAAGGCACCTATTTTCGATCCCTGTTTTTTGCCTCTTGCACCCAATAATGTCCTTGTGGATTTTGTTGTACACATTTTTGGAAAAAAAATATATTTTCTTAAAGTTATCCTAAATTTTGTACACATGCGTTATGGGCATACCTGTGTGTGGCATTGAATTGCTTGAAAATGGCCATCGCTGGGGACGGCGGTATGTGGGCTGTGAATACCTTTGGGACTGCTAGTTTTTATTTTGAAACACCTATAGCTCAGCCCCCGATCAAGTTCTCAAAATTGCGTATAAACCAAATTTGCTCTTCACTGATGACCCGGTGTAACAGGCCATAGTATACCCCTAGTCCAAAATAAACCCAGGTATAGTTTGGCCTAGGCCAGACTATACCCCTCTAGGCCAGAATATACCCCTCTTGTGTAAAGAGGTTTTGATTGTATTCACACAAGAATTGCTTTTGTCGTTTCAGCTGTGTCATGTAGGTTAAGTGAGAAAGCTAACTCAAGTTTCAAGTTTATTGTCACATGCTAGATAACAATGTACATCATTACCAGCAGTGAAATTCTTGTGTGCTCAACTTTGCTATATAGATCAAATAAAATGAAAAAAACATGAAACAGAAAAAAAAAAACTGAAGGAGCATCTATGCAACAGTAAACCACCACAAATAAATAAGTGGAAGAGTAAGGCAAGGCAAGGCAAGGCAAGTTTATTTGTATAGCACAATTCAGCAGCAAGGCAATTCATTGTGCTTTACATACATAAAAGCATTAAAATACAATAAAAGCATAGCAAAAAATAAAAAATTAAAAAAAATAAAAAAATAACACATACATACATATACATATACAGCATTAAAAGCATTGAAATTAAAATACAAGCATAAAAAGGAAATTAAAACATGTTAAAATAAGCTTAGGGGAAGGCTGTAGCAAACATAAAGGTCTTTAATCTGGATTTAAAAGTGGTGAGTGTTTCAGCAGACCTACAACTTTCTGGCAGTTTGTTCCATATATGTGGCGCGTAAAAACTGAACGCTGCCTCTCCATGTTTAGTTCTGACTCTGGGGACAGTAAGCAGACCCGCCCCAGATGACCTGAGAGATCTGGATGGTTCATAGAAAATGAGAAGATCTGAAATGTACTTTGGTCCCAAACCATTCAGTGCTTTATAAACTAACAGCAGTACTTTAAAGTCAATTCTCTGACAGACAGGAAGCCAATGTAACGATCTGAGAACTGGAGTAATGTGATCCATTTTCTTAGTTTTTGTGAGGACTCGAGCAGCAGCATTCTGAATTAACTGGAGCTTTCTGATGGACTTTTTTGGGAGACCAGTGAAGATGCTGTTACAATAGTCGAGCCTACTGAAGATAAATGCGTGGACAAGTTTCTCTAAGTCCTGCTGAGACATCAGTCCTCTGACCCTTGATATATTCTTTAAGTGATAGTAGGCAGACTTCGTAATCATTTTAATGTGGCTGCTAAAATTCAGGTCTGAGTCCATGACAACACCTAGATTTCTTGCCTGGTCTGTGGTTTTTAACATTGCCAGTTGCAGCTGAGCACAAACTTTTAATCGTTCTTCCTTGGCTCCAAAGACAATTATTTCAGTCTTGTCCTTATTCAACTGAAGAAAATTCTGGCACATCCAGTCATTGATTTGGTCAATGCAATTACTCAATGCTTGTATTGGACCATAGTCACCTGGGGTTATTGTTATGTAAATTTGTGTATCATCTGCATAATTGTGGTAGCAGATGTCATTTTGCAGGATCTGAGCCAGTGGGAGCATGTAGATGTTAAACAAAAGAGGCCCCAGAATAGAGCCTTGAGGAACACCACATGTCATTTGCGTTCGTTCAGATGTATAATTACCTAGGGAGACAAAGTAATCTCTGTCTTTCAGGTAGGATTCAAACCAGTTTAACGCTGTGCCAGAGAGGCCAACCCAATTTTGTAGTCGATCTAACAAAATATTGTGATCAACTGTGTCGAATGCAGCACTGAGATCCAGTAAAACCAAGACTGAAATTTTGCCACAGTCTGTATTTAAATGGATGTCACTGAGGACTTTAACAAGGGCAGTCTCGGTACTGTGGTGAGGTCGAAATCCTGATTGGAAGACATCGAAACAGTTGCTTCTTGCTAGGAAGGCATTTAACTGTTGGAAGATAGCCTTTTCAATTATTTTGCTTAGAAATGGGAGGTTTGATATGGGCCTATAATTGTTCATTTGTGATACATCTAGATTGTTCTTTTTAAGGAGTGGCTTGATAACAGCCGTCTTCAAGGCCTGTGGGAAGATACCTGACAGAAGAGATGTGTTGGTAATTAATAAAAGATCTGAGGCCAAGCAATCATAAACACGTTTGAAAAAATTTTTTTGGAAGAATATCGAGGCAGCAGGAGGAGGATTTTAGGTGTTCTATAATGTCTTCTAAAATGTTGTGGTTGATCCGATTAAATTGTGTCATGGTGTATGGGGCTAATTTAGTTGGACAGCTGGCCTGTAGGTGCCCTGGACCGAGGGTAGAGGGGTGGATGAGTTGGATCAGTGGCAGTTGTGCAAAATAGTGGGAAAAAACTAAACAGTTAACAATTGACCCTCTCCAACGCTGCCCCACCGATATGGATGGGTGCGTGCCTCTCTCCCCGCAGCCTCCTGTAGTCCACGATCAGCTCCATGATGTCAGGGCTCTCAACTCCGCTCTGTACCCCGACTCGTCACTGTCGGTGATGCAGCCATTGATGGTGGTGTAATCAGCATAATGACGGTGTTGGAGCTGTGTGTGCTCGTGCAATTGTGGGTGAACAGGGAGTACAGCAGGGGGCTGAGGACACATCCCTGGGGGCACCGGTGCTAAGAGTAAGCGTGGAGAAGGTGGTGTTGCCGATCCGAACAGCCTGTGGCCTGCTTGTCAGGAAGTCCAGGATCCAGCTGCACAAGGTGGAACTGATGTGCAGGTCAGCTTCTCAACAAGTCTGGACGGCACTATGCTGTTAAAAGCAGAGCTGTAATCGATGAACAGCACATACGTGTCCCACTGATCCAGGTGGGAGAGGGCATTGTGCAGTGCTCCTCTGGAAGAGAAGCGGTCACCTCCCCCACACGGTAGCCCTTACCCTTATAGTCCTTGATGGTCTTAAGCCCACTCCACCTTTTCCCTGCATTGTCCCTTGGCTGTTTTTATTGATTTCCTGAGCTCGTACTGGGTTTTCTTGTACTCATATGGGTCTCCAGAGTGGAAGGCGGCTGTCCACACTTTAAGCGCCGTGGAGACCGCTCTGTTGACCCACGGCTTGCACAACGTCATCGATACATTTGCTTATGTATCCTGTTACGTACTCGGTGTAATCGTTAAATCGTAAAACCGGTGTAATCGTTGAATCTTGAAATAAGACCACAACCCTGAGCACATAGACTTTTATTACTTCAACCATGAAAGCCACAACCAGTAAAAATAAAAGACTCCACAAAGATCAAAGATTACTACCACAGTTCTCAGTAGTGTTCACACATTAAAATAAAAGCACAGACTCAAAACAACATAATGCAATTGTAACATAACTTTCTATCAACTTGACTGTTCATAGTGTGATAACAAACGAAACATCCTGAAACTTCAACTTCTAAAACTAGCCAAGTCCTCGCTACAATATAAATGTACTGGTAACAACGTCAAAATGATCATGCTTGTTTTCAAGATAAAGCGCATGTTCTGTTGTTGATTGAAGATTGAAGCTTGCAGGGTAGGTCAGCCATGGAGTCGCCGACTTTTGTGTGGATTATGATGTCACAACCCAACTGATTCGCTGTGGCTATGATCTCTGCCTCAGTTGCCCAGACTCCATCATGAGATATGCCAGAGGTGTTTCCATATTCATTCACATTTTGGTTCAAGTAGTCATGTAGTTTTTCTGTCAAATCACTGTTCATGTGGTGGATGACTTTATCTCGGAGAAGAGAGTGGTTGTCCTCTGATCCTGTAAGGATGTAGCTGATGGCCCGGAAGTAGCAGTTCCCATCAGCTTTGGTTTTACATTTACGCCGTGATTGTCCAAGGTCCCCTGTGCATCCATAGTACAGAACTTTACCAAACATAAGGCCAAGAGCAGTTTTTCGATACTTCCTTCCTGAACTTGGTATTGGTTTGAGAAGTCTTGGTCAGCTTGTGTTTCTTTGAGATGTGGATGTCATCATTATCTGATTCTTAATGCTTGCTTTGGGCTCTCATTGGCAGAGTCACTGGGACAATCATCAGGGGACTGGGGTGATGGTGAAGCCTCTTCATCCTGGTAAATCTTAAGGTTACTGGCATGGTAGGTGTTGCTCAGTCTTGCCAGTCTTATTGTTCTTGAGTTTTACTCATCTCTTGGTCAAGGATTCCACAACTGTGTAGGGTCCATGCCAGTGTGATTCCATCTTTAAACTCATGTGATGAATGCAGCGCTGATTCTTTATATATTCTTAATAACGGTGAAGCCAGCAGTGATTTCTTTGTTGCTGTTGTGTCGCCGATCAAAGGCAAGCTTCTGGTGTTCCTGGGCAGAGTGGATGTTGGTACTGACAGGTGAGCAGAGCTTCTTATGGATGGTTGTCAGTGTATCCAGCACATCAGGGTTAGCATAATCTAGAAGGAGCATGGGGTCCACAGTTACATCTTCTGAAGATTTGAGGTCCATAGGAAACTTGGCCTTCTGTCCATATATGACCTCAAATTGGAGTGCATTTGGTTGAGGCATGCACAGATGTGTGACAGGAAAACAGCACACCAGGGATGAACTGGTCCTAGTTGTTTCCTTGGTTATTAACAAGCTTACTAAGAGATTCTTTGAATGTTCAATTGTCACGTTTCCACTGGCCATTAGTTTGTGGGTGGTAGGCAGATGAAATGCAGTGATCTCTTTGAAAATGCTCTATCTGGTTGTCGATGATCGAGTCCACAAACTCTCTTCCCTGTTCGCTAATCAGAGTGTCCATACAGCCAAGGTGGAAAAAAATGGAGTACAAAGAATTTGCTACTGAATTGGCACTCTTGTCTGGGGCTGTTGCTTCAGTTCACTTGATCTGTCCAATGATCAGTGACAGAAACTATATATTTGTTGCCATTCAATGTTTTCTGAAGGGGACCGATCATATCAATCCTGACTAAGCTCCACACCTTTGCGGGCACTAGTATACTGTTGAGTGGTGGACCCTCCTTGCTGATTTTGGGTTTTATGACAAACATTTTTGACAGGCTTTGACTTGGTGAACATCGTTTTTTATCCCCTTCCAGTAATAACGGTCAGATATTTTGGCTTAACGTTTTTTCTTTTTTTAAAACCTTTTATCTCTTCCAAAATGGCCAATAGAAACAGGGTTGTCATGACGGGCCTTTAGGACACTTGGCATTCGGCCATTATTGAGAACCTCCTTTTTCCCATGGTAAAGAATCTCTCTCTCTCTCTCTCTCTCTCTCTCTCTTCTGCTCGATATGGCTTAGCTGTTTGTCTGAACTGGGACTTGGCATTTACAGGTTTCTCTGGAGGTAGATTGTAGATCCACTGGGGGAGCATCTCTGGTGGGTGGCAGTCTCTCTATGGTCATGCCTTTGACAAACATGCCCAAACTGAATTCATTGATGTTGTTTGTGTTGTTTGCACCATATAATTTGCAGAAAAATATTTCTGCATCCATGATGGTGGAGTCACCGAGTTCAGGACCTTCACCAAGCCCCTTGAGTAGATGGCTGTGCTGTCTAAACACATTCCAGTAGGTCTTCTTTGTGTGTCCTGAAATGTATGTCGTCGAGTCACTCCCAGTCAGTGCGTGGAAACCTGGAAGCAGCTCAAGGACCTCTTCTTCCATCTGCAGCTTTTCCACAACTGCATGAATGGGGATGTACTTTTTGTCCTTTGCTTTCATCCAGATTTGTTGGCATGGCATTCTGTGGAAGTAGGCGATCAGCAGAATCAAGACATCGGTGTCTCTTGCAGACACAACAATGGTTTCTGTTCTGCTTCTTATGCAGTGAAGAACAATTCTTGTATCTGCTTCTTCATGTTAAGCTTCCAAGCTGTCTGTGTCAAAGTTTGGGTCAGTAGCTTCGACCCTCTCTTCGTCGCTGAAACCAACTGCGGCAACTATGGTTTTGTTTGCTGGTGCCCTCAGAATCAGCTGTTGGGAGAGAAAGCGAGCCATGTCTGCCTTGTTGCCTTGGTGAGCAATGAAGTTCTCCCACTTTGCAGGAAGTGGTAAATCTCTGTTTGTAATTGGTCGTCCGATTGCCACTGAGCCTTTCCCACGCCGTTTCCTTAATCCGTCTTTGATTGTGTACTCATGGTAGGGATCGAACAGGACATCAATTCGCTGGAATTATGAGCCACTTTGAAGAACAGATTTAACAAAGGTGTCTGCCAGGTCTCCAAAGGTCTTGGCTTCCTGTGGTTTTCCAATGGAAATTATTAGAGCTTGTCCATCAATGACTTTCATTGGTTCACACTGTAGATCTGTGGCTTTGAGGTCACTGGGACATGGTATGTCAGCTGTCAAGATCTTGGCAAATATCGCCTTTGAACCTGAAAGTAGCTGCCTATTAACCTCTGCCAAAGATAGAGGTACAACAAACAGTTGCATCATTATGTTGTCCAGGTTGACTGTACGTACAGCTTCGTAGGCTGTGATGAGACGCTGTAGGATGTTCCTGTCTGCCTTGACAGTTTTTGCATTTCCAGTTTTGGTATCTGACTGTTTCACTTCAAAGAGTGAGGAAAAAGTAAAAAACTTGTTCTGTGTCAGTTTGTCCCTGAAGCTCACACTTCTCTCTTTAGATGGCATCAGCCTCTCCCTGACAAAAGCATCCAACTGATCTTGCCCTTTCTGTGGAGTGTTCAACAGGTCATCTTCAATATCCTGTGTAGCCAAGTCATTGTTTGCAATGTTTTGCAGCGTCTGGGGCAGATTAGTGGAAAAGAGACCAAATCTCTGCAAGACAGTGAGCAAAGAATTTTTATCTTTTGAGTCCCGTTTCATTCTGCCTTTTGTGGTTTCATTGTGGATGCAGTCGTCACCAGTTCCCAGACCCAAGGTCACCTTGGTGTCATGGGCAAGATCACTTTGGAGGTTGAAAGACAGAGCCCACCGACTGAGAGCTGAAGATGTCTTTGTGATGCCAATAATGCCTCCTCCCTTTTTGCCAATACAGCCTAGCCACTCCTGACTTTGATCTGGGTCCACTTGGTTGAAACATTGTGATGAACGTTTGACCACAAAGTTTCCTGCATCCAACTCCCTCTTGACTTGCTGTGGAAGTTGGTGCATTTCATTCAGGTAAATGGTCCCCCAGCGAGCATAGTTGGTGATTGTACCACATGAAGTAAGGTAACATTCGCTGGAATGCATAAAGGTGTAGGTCCCAGATCCCATCTCTCTGAGCTCGAATGAACAACAAAAGGATGTGGACCATCTGCATGTAGCCCCACCAAAATTTGAAGGTTGGGTTGTCATTGGCTGAAAAGTAGGCTTCTGTGGCGGCTTCAAACTCTTTGGAAGCAAGCAACGTCATCTTCTGCAGGGCCGGTCTTGGTCTTCTCCAATTGCTCTTTGAGGTCTGGATTCCTGTCTCCCAGAAAGCTAAGCAGCTCAGGAATAAGCATCCTCCACATGGATTGGAGAGTGATTTTGTGGGCTCTGATTCCCTTGTTGTAGGACTTCCCTGTCATGACTTGTTCAGCAGTGTTGGGGCCAAGTAGGTTGCTCTCAACCCATGCTTCTAACAGTCCAGATGATTTGATGTGCTTGCCAATGCCTGCCATGAATTTCATTGCAGTATGAAGGCCACCTAATCTGATGATGAAACACTCCATGTTCCATCAATTTACAGTACAATGCCTCATCTGCTGTGTTGACTATGTGATGTTGCCCTAGTTCTCTGGCTATGTGTTTGCATCTAAGCACAACCGTATTCAGTGTATCTAGGTCGTGAGCAGGTGCCTGGATGATAGGCATGTAACCAATGCTTGTTATTTCAGGTGAGATTTCACTGGTTTGCTAATGCTGGTTTACTAAGCTAGTGTAATGTTAGCTAGCTTACTAAGCCAGTAAAAAATACACTAGCTTAGTAAGATAGCCAACAGAGCTAGCAGTAGTAAGCTAGCTAACAGAGTACAAACATTACTACTAACATTATTTTGTAGTTAGCTAACTAAAATTCAAATGTCCTCACACAAACATGTTTTATGAGGAATACCTGGAATATGGAAGTGTAAAAACTTTTAATTTCAGAGATTTTGAAGAATAACAACCCTCTGGGTCATTTTTGACCCCACTTACCCTTAGATGCTAAGGGTTAAACAATAAAAACAATGGTCATTTAATGAAGATAAATATTAGAATATTAGTTACACAAAGAACAAAGTTGAATGAACTTGGGTTAGGTAGGCGATAAGTAAGTTATAGACTGGTAATGAAATCAATGAATTGCTAGAATTAACAATAGCTAGCTAGTAAATAGAAAATAGCTCAAATCTATGGGTAATCTAGCTAGCTATCTTTAATCTATTGAATTAATTGATTTCAAATAACTTAATTGATTTACATAAAAACATTAATCAAATAAAAAATAAGTGTTAGTTACCTTAGATGGATACCAAAAAAGTAATGAAAGCTGTCAGCATGTGTGTTGGCCTCTTGTCTGCAGTAACTCCCTAATCAGGTTCCAGGCTCACAGTAATCCCCAAGATTGTAATAATATGGTGATGTTATACATTTTCTGAAACTCCATAGGCAAGTCAGTATTGCAGTATCTGTTTTTTGTGTCGCTGGTGTTTCTAGGTACCACAGGGCCAAAACAAAGAAAATAACTTGGGCGGAATTTGTGAAAAAAAAAAGAAGTTCTTTGTGGTTTAAGGAGCTTTAGTGACCTCCATGTATGTCAGAAAGGTTCATTGGATTTGGAGTTGGATGAAAGCTACAAATGTCCCCTTTAAAATGATACCAAACACAATATTATTGAACATTGGGAAGTGCCCTAACTATTAGTCTAAACCAGGATAGGCAACAGTGTCTAACATCCAATTTACCATGGAGGGGGGGTTAACTCGGAGGAGGAAATATAGAAAACCAGGGGCCTTATTTGAAGGGCAACCGGTGGATTCTTGTTTGGGACACCTTGAACTTTCAAAAAATGCTGGTTGCCCACTTTTCCTGATTGGTGGGAGTTGTGCCGCAGCTCTCCCTGCAACCTTTCCCCACCTATTACCCACTTTGAAGCTCTAATAATGACCTCCATTGCCATGGTAAAAGCCAATGAGGAATGACAGAAATGATTCATTAAATGAACATTACCTCAGCCATAGAGTGCAACCCATAGCTTTCTTCTTAATGGAAACACTATCAGTTGGATATTGTTGGGACGGACAATATCCGTCTCAACATGTCAGTGTGTTAATTTTAAGCGGCAACCAAAGCATAACTGTTTCAATCATGGCTAATAATTGCATGATTAATACATATTGGTAAACGCCTTATAACCAGCAGATAAACCCTTTGAATTTAAGCTCATTATAAATCTAAGCTAATTGTAGTTCATCTGATTTTTTCACCTTGAGAACATGTTTATTTTTTTTCTCTTTTGATAACAATGGTTGGGAATGTGATTTTAGGTACAACCCTCAATGGTTTGGAGATGTGTTGGAGGACAAACAAATCCAGGAAGTGGAGAAGATAAACTGTGAGCTCATGAAAAAATTGCATGAGGAGGAAACCAACATCAGATTTTCCTCAGGTACTGTAATATTCCTGCATTCATTTTTCATGTATATTTTGAACTGGCTGTATTTATTTTAAGCAAGAAGATAATCAAAGGACTTACTCCTCTTCAGGCCCAGACTACGGGACAGTGAGTGACCGTATTTTTGTTGGCATGGTGACCAAGGAGTTTTCCATTGCCCAGTTGGTCAATACAATTGCTGCCCTGGGGAGGGAAATTGAGGAAAATGGAAAGGTAACCACAACTGACTTCAGAGTTAGTGCCTTGGTTTAATAATTGCTTTTTGCTAAAAAAATTATGAAACATATTACAGTTGGTGTATGTCATGCACATATATTGGCAAACATTTGCATCTGTGTTTCATTTGTCTTTCCCAATCTTGAATGTATTAGATGTATCATTTTGGAACAGGATGTGTAAAATATTACAATCCTGTTTTTTTGGCTTGGCACTAACAATCCATTTTACAAATCCTGAATTGATTGGTAAAAAAACATGATGAATGTGAGTATAAACTGTATGTATACCATTACACAGAGTTGGATTACTCAGCTGGCTTGTTTCCCTGCCTTGCAGTTATTTGAGAACATGGCTGAGGTTGTCCAGAGAGGCATTCTGGAAGCAGAGTTACAGCTGCAGAAGGACAGTGAGAGGAGAATCCTTGAAGAGGTGTGTTTATTCACCTTTTTTTTTTTTAAAGCAACAAATGTCTGTCATTTTTGTTTTTGGATTTCCGGCAGCCTTTGGGACTGTTCAACCAAACTTTCTTTCTTTAATTTACCCTACTATTTGGCCCAGTTTGCCAATTTGATTTGTGTTAAAATGTTGCCAAAACTGTGTCCTATGAGCTAGGGCTAGTCTTTTACTACTGAATGTAGACTCATGGACAAAGTGGTCAATGTTATATATATATATATATATATATATATATATATATATATATATATATATATATATATATATACACACACACACACTACTCACAAAAAGTTAGGGTTATTTGGCTTTTGGGTTAAATTTATGGAAAATGTAAAAAGTTCACGCTACTTCATATTATGTCATGAAAGTAGGGCATTTAAGTAGAAGCATGCAATGGTGATTTCCCCATTGCAAACAATTTATTGAAACAAAATCCAACAACAGTAGTGTGTATACCACAACAAAAAATGTCAATGTCTCAATAACTTGTCCTGTGCCCTTGAGCATCAATTACAGCTTGACAATGACATCTCATGCTGTTCACAAGTCGACTTATTGTCTGCTGAGGCATGGTATCTCATGAGCTGGAGCATTGTCGTCCATGCAGATGAACCTGTGTTGTTCATGCAGGGGCACAATGACTGGATTAATTATGTTATCCAGGTAGTATGGGCTTGTCACTGTACCATTCACAAAGTGAAGGGATAGCACTCTCCTTGACATCTCCAAAATCATTGGTGGCCATCATTTCTGCTCAATGTGAATCGAAAACAGCACTGAGGCACATCAGAGGACAGCACCTGAGGCCCACTGGTCCCTGGTCCAGCGTAAATGCTCCCTGGCCCATGCAGGACGATGACACCTGTGCCTGGTGGTGTGGTCGGGTACCCTTGCATGTCATCTAGCACGAAGACCACGCTGATGTAGATGGTTTTAGCATGGTCTGACGTGACCCTTGGGTGCCTCTCACCTCCCTTAAATGTGTTGAGTGGCATTCATCAGTGTGGGATGTGGCCAATTCAATGTAAATATACCAATTGAATATGTGCTCTCAAGAAAATGTGCATTATATCTATAATGTAAGTTTTCTAGACCATTCTTAGCAGCTCTTCTGTGATGTCGTCATTGTTATGGCTGTAAGGGCGTACATCTAACTGTCAGGTTATTGAAATGGACCATTCACTTGAATTAAATGTCATACTCAATCAAATTTGAGCACAAAATAATTTATTCACTATTGACCATATCATGATGAAAAAAGCAATGTCTCAGGTTGTTGTTTCTACTGCCTGTCCTGGTGTTCTTCTGAAAGATGGGAGACTAGCCAGTTGTTATGAAGCCCATATATTTTAACCTCCAGATCCAGAAAATTGCCATTTAAACTAATTTTGTCTTACTGGTTTGCCTCACGGCTTAATATTGGTATATGTAATGTTGGTGGTTTGCCTGGATACCATAAATCAAGAGACAAAGACGCATGAATAGAGACACCGAATGGAGTGTGTGTTAATGAGTGCACGATATACAAGATACGAGAAAGTGTTTGTGTGCATGTATTCTCATTAACGTATATACTGTTTGTACATTAATTACATGTATCATTTTACTAACCTTCAGGGACTGTTGAGGCAACTTCCTGTGGTCAGCTCAGTGTTGAATTGGTTTTCCCCTGTGGAGGCCTCTGTAAAGGGAAGGACATTCAACTTGACTGACGGTAAGCTCTTTTAGCTTATTTGTTGAAAAACTTTGACGTCCAGCACATCCAACTGTTTGTCAACAACACTTCAAATATGAATATAGTTCAGTAAATATCGTATTAGGGCTTGCTTTTTGCATTCCATCATATTTTCCATTGTAATGTTTTGTGTTCACTTGGGTGTTAGCTAACACACTGGGACCATAATCAGGCACACTGGCCATGGTCTTCTAGTAATAATCGAGTATAAATTGGGAGCTGCCGCTTGACCACTGCATGTTTATTTATCCTTACCACTGAATTAGATAATCTTATATTAAGTTCCTTAGGATCATTGGACTCTACTGAACCTACCTACTCCACTAAAGACCAAACAAGTGTGCTCCATCAGCCAGACACACCAACAACATTGTCCCAAAGACTGCCAGGTAGAGTTTTGCAAATAATGGGCTTCTCTTTGTTTTCTGGACAGACCTACACTGCATAAAGAAGCACTCGTGAAAAAAAGAAAAAAAAAAACAGGTTATAAAATTAGCTCAATGTTTATATTTTGTGTGCTTTAGTGTGTGCTTTTTTATGCTTTAAATATTCTACTTGCCATTCAATGTGTATTCAAACTGTAGTTCAGTTGTTTTTGTTTCAACCTTGAAGAAATGGGTCTGTTTTTAATCAACATTTTATGTATTCTCAGAGTAAAGTCCTATATAGGGGGACAATTTCTGAGCAGATGGATCAGCTTTTCAATTTTAGTGCTCACACACTTGTGCCTAATGTATAGTTACTTTTCAAGTAAACACACACTGTAGTCTCACAATGTTGTGTTTTGTTCCTAGGTCGCAAGTTATTTCTCCATTCTGAAGACCCCGGCACTGTGATCAATGCAGTCAGGGAATCAGTAGAAAGCATGGTTTCCATACCCACAGCAGCCACCACCACCAACAACCCCTTTACCCCTACTTCTCCAACTCCTCTTGAAGAGTGTCCCAGTGTTCCCTCTGTAGTTGTAGACAAGACCCATGAATCACACGTGGGGCCACTTATGCAGGAGGACGTTTCACTGAACTCCACAGAGGGGCGAATCGATCAAATCACCAGATAGGGTAACTTCTCTTTATTTTTCCCCACAATCAGTGGCTCACGTCTGTCAATATTGGTTTGCACCATTCTTTTATTTCCAATACGATCAAATCTCCAATGTAATGGTTCTTGTCTTTGAGCTCTGACTAGCTCATTGCAGCAATAGTGAATAGTGATACGTCCCTGTTTTGCCCAGAGGTCTATGTCAGTCTTTTTACATATTTTCTTCCAGTAATATACTAACTGTATTCAAGAAAAAGGGCATTACATTAATCCAAAATCTAGCATGTTGTAATTAGCCTTTGTCTTCATCACACTAAATTAAAACGAAGGAGTAATCTATTCAGGGGTGGTCATGTAATGTTTATTATTAGAGATTGAAACACAGAATATTTAATTGAAAATCCAAGGGGAATAAAATGCATAAATATTTTATTTTATTTGTTTCAAAAATACATGTACAGATAATATCAAAATATTGAATTGAGAAACCAAAGGGAAATAAATGGGAAAAAATGTATATAATTTGGGTTTCCTAGTTAACAATTCACACTTTTTTGTATTTTTTTGAGTAGTTTGCACAATAATTGTGAAGGATTTCTTAAAATATATATATTTAAATATTACAAATGTACTTTCTTACATATCTTGAAATTATTGTGTAAGTACTTTTTATAGTTATGTGGTGGTCTTATTTAATAAAAATCTGCCATTTCGATGATAATGGCAAACCAAATCAAGATTAAAAGTGCAATCATTAAACATATACTTGTGTCTTACTCAATGCTATATCCTTCCATTTTGTTATTAAAATGATCAAGGGTTTAGATAAGCATTCAACCAATGTCAATGCTGATATTTCTCAAATAGTCTACCCTCTCAAAAAACATCTATTAGGCCTACATGTTAAGTGATGTTTAGTTGTATGCTAGCAATGGTTAACCTATTGAAATGTTTGAAACTTGTTCTGGTGACTTTCTTACTGTATTAGCAGCAATAAAATTTCACCTTCTAATGACAAATGTACTCTTTGTAAGTCGCAATGGATAAGTGAGCACTAAATGCCTGCTAAATGTGTCTGCTAAATGCCCTAAATGTAATGTAAATGTAGTGATGGGGGTTTGTATGTCATTAAAGAATAAGTAGAGCATACAGTTGATTGAATACCACCAATGGCAAGCAAGTATAATGTAAAGACAGGTGTGCGTCAGGATAAATCTCAGTCCCAATGCCATTTTTAAGGCATTGGGACTCTTTCAATGCTGAAGTATAAGCTCAAACCAGCGTTACAAGAGGTGCATTCATAACAGTTTTCACTATGACCAACAGTGAGGGGCAGCAGTAGCTCAGTGGATAGAGTGGGTCATCCACTAACCAGAGGGTTGGCGGTTCGATCTCCACATGTCAAAGTGTCCTTGAGGAAGACACTGAACATGACTTACTGATAGTAAGTCGCTTTGGACAAAAAGCATCTGCTAAATGTAAATGTGATCATTTGCATCATGCTAGCTCATATTTTATTTGCTCTGGCCCCTCTCCTGAGGAGGGCCCTATGGGAGCACCTTTGAGGCATTTTCATAAACAACCAAGATGGCTGCCACTGATGTGTCACACTTTGCTCTGATTGGTTGTAGGTCCCTCTAATTTACATATGTACCTGTTTTCATCAATGAGATGAGGGCATATGTAATTTTCTTTTCATCAGAACATCCATGCCCCTTTGGGTTAAAAAAAAAACACAAGTGAGAGTGCAAAATTAGAACAAACTAGTGGCATGGTGCCTAAAAGTTGCCGTGTCATATTTAGCAAAGGACAGTAAAAGTAGAAATCTGTGGCTTCAGAAAGTGGTGGAGATGGGACACAAGGGCAGAGGGCAATCAGGATGGGCTCCTCTCATGTGTTGTGTCCAGATATATTTTGGTCCATTGATAACACCCCTTAGAAATCGAAAATGAACAGAGAGGTTCCAGACTAATATGCATTTGAGAATTGGTCTGGCCATGTCAGGCTACATATGGGCATATTAATACCTCAATTTGTTTATCCTTTTATTTAACCCATACATTCACTGCCAATTAAACATTTCTTGAAACATATAGGAGGGTCAGAGTAGATGTGTATGTGATTGTTTAAATACAACAAGACCTTTATGGAAATCTTGAGCGATAGTTTATGGAGGAAATTGCTTGTACCAGGTGACAATTCCGAATATAATGGAATGTAATTCTGTAAAGCTCGCAGGCATTCTGTATTTGCTTTGAAATATGTATTATGGGGTGGAGGGGTTGGGAGTAAAAAAAGACCCAATGCTCATTCTTGTGCGTATGAGTAATGTAGATTGTAGAATGCAGATTCTAAAAAAAAAAGGTTTCTGCATCTTTCATAGGGTGTAAAGGGGCATTTAGCAGATGCTTTTGTCCAAAGCGACTTACAATAAGTACATTTATGGGGTTTGACAGGTGGAGAGTTGAAGGAGGGGGATCAAGGGGATCGAACCGCCGACCCTATGGTTAGTGGACGAGCCGCTCTGCCCACTCGCTCTACCCGCTGAGCTACTGCCGCCCCTTTTTTATACAGGGGGGCAAATGCACGTCCTTGTCACATTTCTCACTTTTCATCAAGACCCAGTAGACGTAGTGTCATATCAGGTTGATCAATTTATCTGCCCCTACATGACCCACTTTGTTCGCTGCACAAGAACAAATGGCTTATTATTATACTGGTAGGACAAGCTGTTGTCACTGACTGCTGTCTTATACAGCAGTTTATGTTCAATAATGATGTAGCTCTCCCCACATTTTCCCTCAAATCCCATTAGCTTCACTCATTTTCCTCAGCTGTCAGTACCACAAACTCTGATCAGCTTAATATCTAAAATCAATTAGACCTAGTTGAGTTGTGTACTTTCATTATCCAAATTGTCACCAACAATCATCAAGCCCAGAGAAGCATGTAGTGTTATTCAGGGTAACTGTCCATTACACACGGTGGTGTGTCGATCATGTCATATGCCCTTTACCCCCTATCTTGCAGGGAAACACACAGAAATAGTAACCCAGTCCAGACTCAAATTATTGATATGGTATTTCAATATCGATCTAGCTCACTATGATGTGCTACTTTGACAAGTGGCTCGTGCCAGCCACCAAGCTAAAAATTGAGACCGCACAGTGGCGAGTAAACACAAGAATAAACTAAACTTTTGGATTTGGATTAGTTGGCACTTTTGGAGGAAGCTACCTCGACAAGGCAGTTTGCATGTGCTTGCTTGGGTTGGACAAAACAAAGATAAAACTATGGGAGCTGTGAAAGACTAATATGGAATATAATGGATGTTAATTGTATACCAGCAATGGTTAACCTAGCAATTCTAGGTTAACCATTCTGGTGACTTTCTTACTGTATTAGCAGCAATTACATTTTTCACCTTCTTATGACAAATGTACTCTTTATAGCTTCTCCTTGTGCTGCTTACCTTGTCATGGTGGGGAAGCTAGTGTGTCTCTATGACCTGGGTAGCTATACCAATGGGGACTTAGCCCCCAGCAGGTTCAACCATGTCGGACAGGTATCCCAGGTAGAGGCCAGACAAAAAACAGCACCTGGTCCCCCAGGTTGAGGGTTGGGCGTGGGGCCAACGACCCCATCCTGCAAAAACACTACGTGCTATGGAAACTAAGACAATCACTACTACCACCACGGACCTGGCAGTGGACTTGAGCTAACTTGTTGGCAGCATGAACTCTCCTAATGAAAGGCTCCAGCAGGAAGTCAGGAGAGGGAAAGAAAGTCTGCTCAGGCCCAAAGCTAAGATCCGCCTAGGTGCATGGAATGTCCGCACGATGTTTGAGACATCCAAAGCAGCACAGGTCATTGGGGAAATGAGGAGATACAAGCTGGACATACTAGGAATTAGCGAATGCCGAAGGACTGACTCTGGATGACAAGCAATGAGCGATGGCGCAGTTATTCTATACTCTGGGAATACCAATAAACACACTCGTGGCATGGCCCTCATTATCTCAAAGAAGGTTAACACCTGGCTAGAGTGGGAGCCTCTCAGTGACAGGCTGATGAGAGCTCGCTTCAATTCCAAGCACTGCAAACTCACCATCATCCAGTGCTATGCACCAACTGACAAAGCAGAGGAGGACAAAGATGACTGGTATGAGCAGTTACAGCAGACAGTCTCCAGAGTTCCTCAGCACCATATGTTACTAATCATGGGAGATATTAATGCCAAAGTTGGTGATGACAACTCCAACTGTGTGAGAGCTATGGGAAGACACGGATGCGGTGTGATGAACAACAACGGCGAACGCTTTGTTGACTTCTGCCTGAACAACGACTGTGTAATTGGCGGTACCATCTTTCCACACAAATACATACACAAGCTCACATGGAAGTCGCCTGATGGTTCCACAATCAACCAGATAGACCACATCCTGATCAATGGAAAGTGGCGCAGGTCTCTCCAAGATGTTCGAGCTTGCCGCGGGGCCAATGTCAATAGCGACCACTACCTACTAACTGCCGTAGTTCGGCTGAAGTTAAGGAAGGTGGTAAAGAAGAACCAACACAGACAACACCTTGATGTAGCAAAGCTAAAATGCCCTAACACCAACAGAGATTTGGAAATAGAGCTGAGAAAACGCTTCAGTGCTACTACAGAAGACCCAGACCCAGACATTAACAACAAGTGGGAGGCCATCAAAACAGTCTATGTAGAGGCAGCCACCAAGGTCTTTGGCTACAGGAAGAAAAACAACAAGGAATGGCTAACTCCTGGCACCTGGCAGAAAATAGAGGAACGAAAACAACTTAAGGCCAAGACGTTGTGCGCCAAATCACCCAGGCTCCTACAGTGGGCTCAAAAAGCCTACAACGACAAATACAGACAGGTGAAGAAGAGTGCCAGAAGTGACAAAAGGGCCTTCATAGAGGACTTAGCAGAACAAGCAGAGCAAGCTGCTATAAGGGGCGAGATGAGTACAGTCTACAACATCATTAAGAAAATCAGTGGCAAGTACACCAGCCAGAAGACCCCTGTCAAAGACAAGGATGGTAACATCATCAGAATAAAACAACAACAAACCACAAGATGGGTACAACATTTTCAGGAGGTACTCAACTGTCCCAAGCCAGACGATCCTGCTAACCCTCCACCAGCAGAGGATGCCCATAACATCGACACCAGTCCCCCAACTCATGAAGAGGTAAAGTATGCCATCCAAGCCATGAAGGGTGGGAGAGCTGCCAGCATAGACGCCATTCACACCGAGATGCTGAAAGCAGACCTTACCACTTCTACTAAGGTGCTCACAGAACTCTTCAGAAACATCTGGGATAAGGAAACAATACCTGATGACTGGGACAAGGGCCTCGTTGTCAAGCTTCCCAAGAAAGACAACCTCCAAAACTGTGACAAGATACAAGAAGTGTTTATTGTCATCACATCACAGGACATGACGAAATTACAGTAGCTACCACAATAATAGTGCATTCAATTTATTGTTTTTAAAACAAAACAATAAATGGAGAAGGGTAGAAAGGAGAAGTTAAGAGACCATAAAAATAGTTATATGGCCCACACATACTAAAAACCATGCACACACATACGGAATGAATGAGAATGACAATGAACGGAATGAAATGACAAATGAGGTTATTGAATTGAATATATGGTAAAGAATAAATAGATAAAAGATAAAAATAGAAAATCAAAAGGGACCTGAGGATAAATATAAAGTGGCTATATGAAATGACAATGTAAAGTGACAGTGCGTGCTATATTGAGGGTGAGGTATGAAGGGGAGGTGCTGAGTTCCGTAACCTCTGGCCCAGGGATAGAAGCTATTCTTCAGTCTGTTTGTTCTGGACCTGAGGGACCTGAGTCTCTGCCCTGATGGTAACAGATTAAACAGATGATGACTGGGGTGTGAGGGGTCCTTTATTATTTTAGCGGCTCTGCTGATGCCGCGGGAGCTGGTAATATTCTCCAGGGTGGGAAGAGGACAGCTGATGATTTTTTCTGCTGACCTGGTGACCCTCTGCAACGCTTTCCTGTCTGCAGCAGAGCGGGCAGTGAACCAGACGGACGTACAGTACAGCAGCACCGCCTCGATGGTGGCCCGGTAGAAGGATACCAGTAGTTTCTCCTCTAGCTGGTTCCTCCGCAACACCCGGAGGAAGTGGAGTCTCTGCTGGGCCTTCTTGATGGCAGCCGTCGTATGGAGGGGGATCACACTGTTGTCGATACCATCAAAAGTCTTTTGTAGGATTCTACTCGGCAGAATTGAGTCTGATGTTGACAAAAACCTGAGACAGGAGCAGGCTGGTTTTAGGAGAGAGGGGCTGCACAGATCAGATCTTTGCTCTGAAGAACATCATCGAGCAGAGTAGAATGGAAAGCCCCACTGCACATCAACTTCATAGACTTCCGGAAAGCCTTTGATAGCCTTCACCGCGGCACCCTATGGAAGATCGTGAGAGCATGTGGAATTCCTCCAAAAATGGTCACACTAATGGGGCTGTTCTATCGCCGCTTTGAGTGCGGTGTCATTGTCGATGGAATACCATCAGACTGGTTCACCGTAGAGTCAGCTGTGCGCCGGCAGTCGTGGTTCTCTTTGTTAAAGCAGCGCTGGGCATTTACATTATCACTTCACTTCACGCTCTGAGAAGTGTCCTCTCCTCTTTTTCAACGTGTCGAAGAAGAATGTCTTCATTTTCTCAGCCACTATCCCACTTCTGACACCACTGTAAAGACTTGAGGTGTTGTGATAAATGCACTTTCAAAGAAACGTATGTTATGTATTGCTTTGCAGAATCACACGAAGTCGCTCAAAACAACTATGTCCACATTGGAATACAGGAGCATCCACAAAACCCCTACTTCCTGTTCCAAAATCTTAAACTGCCTGCACGCAGCTGAAATAGAAGGAAAATTTGTCATAAACTTACATTACCTAACTTCTTTTTTTCTGTGATGGTGGTCGATTTTTTTTTTTTACAGTTTGGGGTTTAAACATTAAAATAAAAATAAAAAACCAGTTGTAGAAGGCTTCTTCTAGGCCCACTACAAATTGGGTCCCTTGAATTGAGGAACCGCTGTCAACCACTGACGTAAATTGTCGGGTTTTTTCTTATAAAGGAAATGTAGGTTTCTTCGGGATATGTAGTTTTCTACAATTCCACGGTATCCACCGCCTTTAGCATGAACTTGCAAGCAGAACTCAATTTCCCAGTGCTCACATCGGTCTGGTCAATCGATTGACGAGCGTGAGCAGCTCACGCGGACTTTCTCTGGAACTATTGAGTCTTCTGTCCCGCACGCTCGTTTACAGACATAAACCGTCTGTTTTAACTCAATAGAATAGTAAACATTAGACTAAGCGATTGAGTGACGAGGAATTGTTTTGCTTTGAGGTTCAAGATCAACAGCGCTTTTCGGATAGACTACGACGTATATTTCGAACTGCGTATCCGAAGTCTCACATTAGTTTCAACCGAAGACCTGTGATGGACCCGAGAGACTCTGCCCCTGATTCATGGGAACAAGAGGACGACGTGGAGGCCACAGTCGAGGGTCCTCTCGAATCTGCACTCTCAGAATTAAATGTGAATGCCAAACAATTTGTACCGAATATAAACGCTGCTGAGTTTGTTCCGGCCTTCCTTGTCAAGAAGCCCTCGGAAAACCACGACCACGACGACGGTATGTTTCAGTCACGTTGAGGAGCTATGTTAGCTAGCGCTGTTTGCATAGCATGTAAGCTGACTAGCTACTCAGAAAGACACGCGTCCAAAAACACTTGAACACTGCTCAATACAATGGTGTTATTTCCACCACAGCAATAGGACTTTTCAAAGTATGTGCATAGATCTAGAGAGTTGTCGAGCAAGCCGGCTTACTCGGTGAAAAATGTACAATTTGCCTCAATGTTGGTACAAAGTCGGTATGGCTTCGCAACGTTAACCTCAGTTAACGGTCACCAGCTGATGTTTGCCTTTATAATTACTTAACCGTTATGTTTAATAAGGGATAGCGTGGCAGAGCGTGTTGCTCAACATCGATCCGCAAAACTTGAAATGCTAGCGTCCCTAATATCGAAATGGGAAACACAATCGAAACAGCCACCAGATCAAGATCTTTTCCTTCATATGGAAGATCAGTTTATGATCAAGAGCTATCCTATGATTGTGTTATGAAGTACGCGGTGGCTCCTTAAGCCAAACTTTTAGTTTTTTTCAGTAGACTTTAAATCTAATCGCTGAGAAATAAAATAAAATGTGTGCCTTGTGTAACTTGAAAGCTTTTATTAATGTATCAATGAAGAGATTTAGATTAGATTTTAGAGATTCACAGTATTTTTAGATGGGAACGAAATGTGTTATCTGCATTTGACCCATCCTATGGTACATAGGAGCAGTGGGCTGCTAGGTTGTCTTGTTCTCGCCATATAGCCACAGTTATTTGGTGTCATATGCTAATACAGATGTACACATTAACACGTATTTCCGCGTGAGTAAGTTTGACCATCAATAGTCTTGTAAAAGTAACGTTTTGAATGCACATTTCCTTTTTTAACTATGTATTTTAGGAATTGCTATTGAATATGCAGTGGTCAAATGTTGAACATTGTCTTTATCGATTAACTTAACTAACCATTTTTTTGAAGTTGGAGATGGAATCATTCTATGTAAATCTGTCTTTATGATGTCTCTTTTTAGCGTGCATTGAACATAAAACGCTCTTCTGTCTCCTCATAAGACCAGCACCGTTTGTTTGTAGTCCACTGCAGCCATCTTTATTATAATAATAATAATAATAACTGACATTTATATAGTGCCTTTCAAGGGACCCAAGGCTCTTAACATATGAAGGGGACAAACGAGAACAAAAAACCCAGGTGACAGTTAATTGAGGCCATAGGCCTCTTGAAATAGGTATGTTTTTAGGTGCCTTTTGAAACACAGTTATACAGATTGATTGATACACACTGTCTTTGGACTGGAATTCTGTTGATGTGCCTCGTTTATAGACATCTTTGTTGCTGTTGAAAAGTTGACAAAGGATCAATTATAAATCGTTAAAATGTAACAATGATTTATAATCGATATCGATATTATATATATACAGTATATATATATATATATATATATAAACAAGTACTGCTTCAAATATAGAAATGCAGCTTTGAGACATTCGCTTCTATAGTACCCTTATATGTCTATCTATTAAGTCCTTAAGGCAAAATTATTGTGCTTTTTTTGTTAACAAGTCTTTTTTCATTTAGGAGCAATTGAAACGATTGCCACGATGGAAGGGTCAGAAACTGCTGGTATGTAACATGTTTGTTGTGTGTGTAAGACTTTCCATCCCAAACAATTTAGTTTGATGGCAAGAAAACGGCATTAACAATATTGCATAATACTAATAATGATAATTACCCTGATTTAGCCCTTTTATCAAGGACAGTGGTGCTAACGACGGACAACGTACATATTTTGTAATCATCAGCAAAGTTGGCTTTATTTCAAAGAGTTTTTTTGCCTGTATAGCTATGGTGGAGAATGGGGATACAGAGATGACTACAGAGGAGGCATGGGACCTGAAATTGTCAGAGCCAAATGAAGCTGAACCAGGAGGCGGGCCTGAGCCTGATGGGGGACCAGAAGGGGTAGAAGTCACAGCGATCACCACAGAGGTGGCTGAGGAAGAGGAGGAAGTGCCAATGCTGAAGGTTACACCTTCCCAACCTGATGCTCCAAAAAAGGAACATGTCAACGTTGTGTTCATTGGCCATGTAGGTCAGTGGTCACATGCTCATTATTTTATCCTTCTATGATCTATGAAAGCTAGTCAATCTAGAACGCCCTGTGCAAAATGTCCGAAAGATTATTTCAGGTATGATGTTGAGGTTTAACATACCATAACCCATTAAACTGACTGATCTTGCGGTCACTGTGATGTTTTTCTATAATTTATTGCAGTTTGTTTCCAAAATGTAATAATTAAGTTGAAATAGGCAACAATAAATAGATTATTCCAATAATTGGCAACAGCTACATTATGCCAAATTAAATGCATGTCTGATTTTGTTTCTTCAGATGCTGGTAAATCTACCATTGGCGGCCAAATCATGTGAGTACTATGTTCCATGTTACCTACATTTTTTTTTTATGTAGGTGCTTTAAGTGTTCATTTGTAGTCCTAAACATGTATGGTGGTTGTGTGTTGACTTCAAGTCACCACATGTCACAATTTTTATCCTCCATGCAAGATTTGAGTGTGAAATGGAATTGACCAGTGTTGCATAACACAGCCATAGCTGTTGATGATAAAATTAGGTGCCATGTGTCTCGTTTCATTAGCAAATAACTTCTGTGTTGTTTCTTAAAGAGCTTGAGCTGACTGTTTGTTTCATTTTCTTCCCTGAAAGGTACCTGACGGGAATGGTGGAAAAGAGAACTCTGGAGAAATATGAGCGGGAAGCCAAGGAAAAGAACCGGGAAACCTGGTAATAATATTGCTCTGAAATACCATGTTTAAAAGAAAATGTGGGTGTTCATGCTTGCCAGTTATACAGTGCTTGTAGCCATGTTTAACCGATGTGTTTTTTGTGGCTGATATCTAATGTTCTTAAATGCTAAACAAATGAAGCCAAATGAAAATAAATAATGATTCAGTGATACTTTACAAATTAGATAAAGAAGTGGCGGCAGTAGCTCAGTGGATAAAGTGGGTCGTCCACTAACCATAGGGTTGGCGGTTCGATCCCCTCCTCCCCCCCTCCAACTGTCTGCATGTCGAAGTGTCCTTGAGCAAGACACTGAACCCCAACTTGCTCCCCGGGCTCTTAACATAGCAGCCCACTGCACATTTCGTTCCATATCTAAAAAATACTGAGAATGACCAATGAAGACAGAAAGGTCCTCCCTTCTCTTCCAAGTAATTCACTTTAATATTTTCTAAAATTGTTCTTTTTCTAAACAAAGAATTAAAGAAAAATCCCCCACTTTCCTTCACTATATTTAAGATTGGATCAGTGTGTATCAATGCACACTGATTAATAAACAGATGTTAATCAAATTAAGTAATTTGAATGATAAACATCATGCATGTACAAATAAGATAGACTGTGTTCAGGCCTTAGTTTTATGAAGCAATTAGATTTTAGCTTAATTCTGTTATTGGTCAAATTTATGAAGGGAACGAGAGCTGATTTTGGTTGTGGCGTCAAAGTTACGAAAAGGCATTTTAGCATCACAAAGGTAGTTGCCTGCATTTAAAACGGAGTGGAACGTTCAACTGTTTAGCGGAGACTGACAAAAATGTTAGATTTAATTCCTGTTTTCTCGCCTGTTTTCTGTGGTCTTATTTCACTAGCAGTGATAAAATTGGGTGTTTTACTACGTTGACAATCATAAAAGATGTATTGCCATGTTTAAAACAAAACGAACGGTTTTGCGTTCACTGGCTCCTTTAATGCAAGATTCAGTCCAACTCTGCCAACTGTATCTTGTGCAGGTATCTGTCTTGGGCCCTGGACACAAACCAAGAAGAGCGGGACAAGGGAAAGACAGTGGAAGTTGGAAGGGCATACTTTGAGACAGAGAAAAAGCACTTTACCATTCTGGACGCCCCAGGACATAAAAGTTTTGTGCCCAACATGATCGGTGGAGCATCACAAGCTGATCTTGCTGTATTGGTAAGTCTAAGACTGCCATGTCATTGATTATGAATAAAATGTAATAAAGCTTCATACATATGATAATTATTATTAATTTTGAATTACTTATTGAGCTGGCTATAATCCTATAAACTCTGCTTGATACCAGGTGATTTCGGCTAGGAAAGGGGAGTTTGAGACAGGCTTTGAGAAGGGCGGTCAGACACGGGAGCATGCTATGCTCGCCAAAACAGCCGGGGTGAAGCACCTCATAGTCCTGGTCAACAAGATGGATGATCCCACAGTCAATTGGAGCCTAGAGAGGTAGGTGGAGAGGGCTGGGTGGGGTTCTGGGTTCATCCTCATTCTATAACGGATGATTCTGTAATATGTTGAGTACTGCTATTAAAGATTTATTGAATTGACACATGTTCTTGTGATTCTGTGCATTGATGTAATGTAGTTTTGCATAGCGTTTACATTGAAATTACTCCTGAATAATTTCTACTTGTAGGGCTGATTGACAGTAACATTCATTGTATTGCCTTGCATTTGAGAATGGGTCACTTTATTTGTTCACGGTAGGATTCCTCCAATGTATGAACAGGTATGAAGAATGTAAGGAGAAACTAGTGCCATTTTTGAAGAAGGTGGGCTTCAACCCTAAGAAGGATATCTACTTCATGCCATGCTCAGGCCTGACTGGAGCCAACTTGAAAGAGCCTGTAGAGGCATGCACCTGGTATACGTGAGTCCCCTAGTCATACTGGTACCCCACAAAATGTGCAAGTGTCGTATGATGGATTAATGTGGATAATTGTACGACAGCTCAATCTATGTGAAAACATAAAAAAAAAAAAAAACATCCACATCCATTTGTGGAGCTGGTGGTGCAAATTCTTTCCCTCTAGATTTGTTCCTTAGAACTATGATGAATAATGTACATATCACATTACCAATTACATTTACTTAATAGTATTTAGAGCCATGTTTTGACCGCAGGAAATGTCCCCAGGAACTAGGAACTTTTGTAGGAACTCGCTGCTGGAACCAGAGTCTAAAGAAAGTTCAGGGGAAAAATGTGATGCCCCAAAAGGTCCCTGCTCAGGGGTTTAATTGGTTAATTACAGGAACTTTAACATCTCCAAAACATGGATGTATTAAAGAATGTAAATTCACATATTATAATGCCCCTCCTTTACAAACTGCCCTTTGCTACACTATTTGACACTTTTTTTTAATTAAAAACTATTATGGCGTTTGATTAAAAATAAAACTCGATAATAATTTAATCTTCTAAATGTATAGGATATTTTGATGAAAGCACGGAGCATACGCTTGTTTTCACTGGCTTTTATGAGGTGAGGGTTGAACCCATCTGTATTTCCTATTAGAAAATGCTGCATATTCGCTTTGTAACTGATGTAAATAGTTGACGCAATGTTGTTGGTCTGAATTTTCTCATTTCTCACTTTGTCATATCCTTTATTCATTTTGTGCCTGATTGTAAAAGGACCTTAATTTGCCAAAGCTTCGCGGGCTTTAGACCATTGTGCAAATGCGGACAAGGGGCTGAAGGAACCTTTTAATCCCTTGAAATGTAGTTCTTGGGAGCAGAAGTTAACGTTGCAGATCAGGTTGACCAGTCTGTATTTGGGCAATACTGATTGCGCATTTGATTTGGCTAGTTAAGCAGGTCAATGTTTCTATGTATCTGTTCTCACGTAAATAATGTTGTGCTGTGATTTCAGAGGGTTACCGTTCATTCCACATCTGGACAGTTTGCCAATTTTTAGCAGATCAAGTGATGGCCCTGTCCGATTACCGATTGTAGACAAATATAAGGTAAGATCACCAGTTCATGCATTGTGCTGTTATCAAAACATAGAATAGCCAATGCATGACCTTGGAGTTTCAAAGTGTATTCTATCTATTCAAATGTGTGTGTAAGCCAATGCTTCCTCTACTTTTGACAGTATGACTGCTAATGTTTTTTTAGATTTGTATTAGATTTGCAATACATTTGTGACCTTCTTTTCTACATTAATGATGCTGTTAAAAATAATGCACATATTTTGAACCCCATGTTTTCTATGTTGTGTTTCTCGCAGGATATGGGCACAGTGATTCTAGGCAAACTAGAATCGGGGTCTATCTGCAAAGCACAGCAGCTGGTCATGATGCCAAACAGGGTAACATTTGCATTATTCTAGGCAATGTCAAGTTAAAAATTAAAAGTTTAAAATGTTAGGGAGGCTATGCAGGGAGGGGAAAAGAGCTAGGACTGCAAGCAGTCACGAAAGGTATTCACAGCCCACGCACCGCCGCCCGCAACGCCTTTTTCTCACGGTTTACGGGGGCACCGCCTGTCTTGCTCCTTAAAAACACACACACATAGACTCAAACACAGCGATACACGAACACACACACATCAATTCAGAGACACGTATCCATGCACACACACCCACAAACACACACATACTCACACAGACACGCACATAAACGAACACACACACACATGCACAAAGACACAGCCACACACAAACACATGTACACACAGACACACACGCAAAAAAAACATTAGGCGTTTTTATACAGGACATTCTTTTTTGCGGCTAGGTCCGAGAATTTCGACAGATCGCGGTAAATTGGGGGTACATTTTAGCCTGGCAATATCAGGCCAAGGAGAGTACAGTTTTTGCCACGTCCATTGCTATGTAAATCCAAGCCGTCGATGTCCCGGCAATTGCGTGAGACGGGCGGAGGTGTCGATGATGTACATTGTTGTGACCCACAGCTGGGAATTTTTAAACCAGGAAATAGCTGATCAACTGCATCCGCAATTGAAGACATCCAAAAATGTGCAGTGCATCAGGCCAAAGTTTTTCTTGTTCTCCTGCCATAGTTGTTTTGAAAATGACACTGGTGTCACGGGGCTAAATATTTTTCCAGCGCATAAGTTCTTCGTCACATGTTTACACCTACCCCAGTGGTTTTTGAAAAAAAGGAATATTACACCTCCAGTTCACAGAGACAAGACGGCAGATTGCAGCCTTTACCTCAGTGCAAATTTGGCACATTTTCTAACTAAAAGCAGCTATTGTCACATTCACCCAAACAGAAAATCGATAAATAGCTGCTGGTGTTTATTTGAAATGTTGTGCCCTCTACAGGCGAAGCGTTGCATTATGTAAAGACAAAATACTATATTAAATTAAGGCCTGTACACCATGTTTCAGAAAAGTTTAGGATTCTGGGAAGCGGGTTTGATCGTTTGAATTTGACCGCAAATTATAGTGCCCCATATGGGCGACACCGTCCCATATTTTTGGGGGACACTCTTCCCATATATCTATTTGGTGGCCAAATTTCAAAACTTTTTACCTATGCAATGCGGAGATATGGATGCTGAAATTAAAAAATGATAATGCCTAAACCCTAAAGAAACAATGGGTATCCACAGATACTGTGAATGTGAACATGTACTATTTATTGTACTATTTATTAGTTTCCACCTAATGAATATACTGATCGAAAGTCAGTTTTTCCTGTATTGTATACAATATAGGCTTTCAGACCAGAGATGCATTTTGCATCCTTTTTATTTGTAATGATATATCCATTGGGATCATTTTGAAATGGTGTAATTACATTTTAGTTTGGCTATACTTTAGCAGGGTAGCCTGCCAGTTGTGTACAGCTTCCCACCGTACACTTCTTGTAGAGGGAGAAATGCTTCAGAGAAAGAGGCAAGCACTAGGGGCTGTACCCTGAAACGTGAATAGTCAAATCATTGTCATAAAGGCTGCCGTTGGGAGTATTGGAGTTGGATAGGGATCAGAAGAAAGCAAGGTTTTGAAGACAAACCCCCCCCCCCCCCCAAAGTCCCCTCCCTCCCCAAGTTCCTCTGCCATTGAGAAGTGTTGCCTTCATGCACCGGTGGTGGAGCTTAGTTATTTGTGATTGACAGGCAAGATGGATTCCTCAAAACAATCAGAAGAGATGCCCTGATTGGCCAGAAATTAGGCAGGAGCGGTCTAAAAGCTAAATTGTCTCATTGTCGCACATGCAGGCAACTAGAAAAACTACTTTTACAATTGGCACACCAATACATGACGGATGACAAAATATATTCAATTGATGGCCGTTACATCACTTTAAGATGTTGCCTACACATTCTAATCGGCTTAAATCATCTGCATTTGGCTAACATAGGTTATGAACCATGGGTAAGAGAAAATAATAATTAGCCTGTATTTGATTGAGTGAGAGATCTACTACTAAACTTTAATGGGCACCGCCCCAAAAAAAGTAACATAAAATGTGTTACTATATTCTATAGTTTGTGCTCTCATGCTTTTTTGCTGTTCTGCTATATTGGATAGTGCCTCATTCACATGTATTTTAAATGTGCAATTAGCCCAATACAGGTTTTTTGTGGTAATACCATGTGTAATCAGACAGCCGAGGCCTCCGACTCCACACACCAGCCATGGCCATGGATTAATTTGATAGATTTAGATTAACCACAGTTATGTTAGCCAATATTATACTAAATTGGGCTATTGGTAGCCTTTATCTGCTGTCAAATTGACTGCAGATGATCAAGTAAACGGACACACACATTGTCATTTTGAAAAGTTGATACATAAACTGCTATTTAACCTTCATTGTTGTGAATATTGTGAATATTTTAATACATCACAGTGGTGCTATATTGCTATTCTAGAGGGACCAGAATGACCATTCTGGTCATTACATACGGATTACTAGCGAGTTAAAAAAAAGTTTACAGAAATGAAGGCAAAAGTTGTGTGTATATATATATATATATATATATATATATATATATATATGTTGCCAATCAGTCGAAGCATTTATCACACCGTAGCAGTGTTTACGAGTGGAAACCGGAAAAGCGATCTCCAGTGAATGAGGTTCGCGAACCAATCACAGCCAAAGCCGCTGCGTTGGTGTTGCGTCGCCTCGACGCGCGTCTAGGATTTTTGGGAGGTGCGCGTCTAGGATTTTTGGGAGGTGCACGTCAAGGACGTAAATGGTCCGCAACCCCCCAGCGTTGCGTCGACGCGGAAGCATAAACGAAGCATAACCCAGCCTTAACGTTTTATTTCCTTTAACATAGGTCCTCTAACAAAATTGGCAGGCAGTCAATAATGATAGCTAAACAATTATTGTTATTTCCTATCACACGCCATATGCACCCTTGGAAAAAAAATAATAAATACAAATAAATGCAGTGTTGACGGTTATGAGCCCAATCCCCTGGTAGGCACAATGTCACAACGGTATTGCGGTGATGCGGCTATCATCACAGCCCAAACTGAGCATGACCTTATCCTTATGTGGCCTAAACTCCACAAACTAGATGTGAAAAAATAATGTGACACAATTCACATTACCACACATACTAATATTTACAATACCAATAATTCTATGTATAGTATTGTATCAGACTAGTGATCATAACAATACTATGTTTGGTACCAATACTGTATCATACTACTACTACTACTACTTGCCATACTAATACTATGTGTCATTCTACTTTTACTTCTGGTAGGCCTACTTATCATGCTTATGCTACTTCTATTCATCATACCAATACTACTATGTACAAACCTTATCACTTTAATGTATTTAACTCATTTAAACCATTTCAATAGTGTCACATCTTTTTAAACAGAACAGAGTTCTCTGTTAGTCTTTTCACTTTGGTTGAACTATTCAACATTTCTATACACCTTAAACCATTAACTTTTAGTTAACATGTTCAAGCTCCTTGTACACTGTTGTACAATTTTTTAATTCTTAGGCTTTATTATTATTTACTTTATTATTCTCTACAAACTTTTGGACCTCTCCTTCCACATTTTTCCATTCCTTTCCAATGTCAAAAATGTTTTGCTTGGTATTGCACATCCATCCATTCCATCCATCCATCCATCCAGCTATGTGTGACGCTACTGTAACCAAGGCCTGCTTTAAAAGCTAAACAATTTGGATGTCATGGAGCCTTACAATTAAATGATTTAACCTGACACAATATGAAACTTAAACTTTATGGTGGTTTTTGACTTTGTTTCACTTGATTGTAATATAAAAAGGGGGGGGGGGTCATCACACATAAAAGCCCAAAGCTGAACAAGTGTATTTCCAATGGGTCCCAACCTCAATAAACTAGACTAAAATAGTTTATTAGTTTATAATAAACTAATGACAAACTTTGTTATTGTCATTGTAATGCTATATGATATATAGTACTAATACTACTACTACTTATCCATTTTCTTTGACATTATTGAAGTGTTTTGTATGTTTTTACTGTTCTCCATTCAGACTTTAGAGCATTTAACATTTCTAAATGTTTTGAACCATAAAGCTTTATTTAACCAATTTAACCTTATTTTTCACAACAGTACTCACATTTTCTGCAGCAAATGCATTCTCTAGTTTATAAATGCCATAGTTAGATAAAGCATTTTTAATGATAGTAAACACAATGCATTGATCACTCCATGTTTGGCCTCTTAGACTTCCATGTGCTAAAGTTTGCCACATTTCTAGCCATTTTTTAATTTTTGTCATTCACAGAATGTCCAGTTTATAACAACAAATGCACCACTATGCATACAGAAAAAAAACCTTTTGTGCTTTAAGTGTTTCTTTAATAGCTTATATTGCAATTGAAATATATATTGCATTAAGGGTTTCTATATTTTTCTTTGATGCTGCAGCATTTGGTGGAAGTGCTGAGTCTTCTGTCAGATGATGTGGAGACGGATGACGCCGTGCCAGGAGAGAATCTCAAGCTGCGCTTGAAGGGTATTGAGGAGGAGGAGATCCTTCCAGGCTTCATTCTTTGTAATGCAGATAACCTCTGCCACTCGGGAAAGACCTTCGATGCTCAGGTTAGTTTCGTTTCACTTGGATCTATACCCTGGGGCTCAGCTCATGGGGCTCAGAAAATGCTGCTTTGATTCACTGTCAATGGAACAGACCATCATTAAATGTTTCTTTGTACATTAAAAAACAAAGTGTTCAAAGAATGATGGGGAGGAGCTTTGAATTGAAGCAAGAATTGAAGCTATGATTTTTTTTTTTGGTTTGGACAGAGCTGGCAGGTAACTAGGACATCATAGTTTTGAAGAATACGTATTATTGTCCTGCATGTGGAAAATGGAAATTTGAAAAAAATTAGCAACATATTTATTTATTTTTTTACTAAATGTTCTCTTCCAACTCTTAATTTTACCATTTGTAGATTGTCATCATCGAACACAAGTCTATTATCTGTCCTGGTTACAATGCAGTACTACACATCCACACTTGCATTGAAGAAGTGCAAATTACGGTGAGCATGTCACTTCATAAACTTAATCTAACTGTTCTTATCATGAAAATGACTAGCTTCTGATATAACACTGTTCGGTAAGTTTTGATGTGGCCAGTTAATTGTGAAAATAGACTGATTGAATTACATGGGGAGTTGGGGCTGTCAGCTGGACCAAAAAATCTAATTCACATATTGTATTGCAAAAAAATTAAAGATTGGAATACTTATTGTAAAGTATACATAATTTCTGTTGTTAAATCAAATGCATAATTCATGTGTGTATGACCATAATACTCTTTGGCATCTTCTGAGGTAAGCACTTGTCCACGGGCAAAAGTGACAAAATATATCCATTAATATCCAGACTAAAAAATACATACTAATCTTGACTATTCTATCGAAAAAGCTCGAAAAAACAAAGGGGAGAAATAATGTGTTCCGTGCTTTGCTACATTTTAGAAAGTGATTCTAGTTCTTCTGTCATTCCTCAAAATGTAAACATAAAGGCCAATTTTAGCCTTCTACATAACCTAAACGTAGGGAACGTACTCAAAAACGGTTGGAAAACCGGTGTAAAATTTATATATTCATTATGTCACCACTAGACCTACTTTAGATTGGCACATGGAAGTCATTCGTGTTATACCTGCTCGATTAAGCAGCACTGCCATAAGCCACAGCAAGCATATAGGAGATGCATTGTTTTTGGAATAACAATACAACAAACCAATCATGCATACAATGATAATTTATCAGAGCCCTTTTAATCTGAACACATTTTTGCTTTCAAGTCTTCAGAGGGACACAAAGCAGTCAAGTCTTGAGGTAGTCAAGTCTCACAGCTGGCTAGTCCAAGTCAAAGTTGCTAGTACCGATTTTTGCGTTACTGAAGCCTGAATTCTCCAGCTCTGCTATTCAGTCAGTATTTTCTCTCAACATTGTTTTTCAAAACCCTGTTCACCGTATATCATTCAAGGATGGTGTTTCGAGACTGAAATGTATAGCTTACAGAATGTTGTCATTGGTATATACAATGATAACTAAATACAACCTCTTTACCTTTCCAGGCCTTGATCTGTTTAGTGGACAAAAAGTCTGGTGAGAAAAGCAAGACGCGGCCACGCTTTGTAAAACAGGACCAAGTGTGCATTGCAAGACTGCGCACTGCAGGAACCATATGCCTTGAAACATTCAAAGAATTCCCCCAGATGGGACGATTCACCTTGCGAGATGAAGGTAAGAAAAACCTTGCCTGGTTCCAGCCCCTGACATTGTTTTATATGCATTATAAAAAATCTAATATAACATGTTATACAGGCTTAAGACACATGAATATTACATATTAATCATGGAATAGACCCAACTCTCCAGAAGCATTAGCCCTCCTGTAATCATTATTTTCTAACGAGAGTCTGACAGATAAAATGACACCTTGACAGAAAAGTGCCGCAAAATAATAAAGCTATCTAGACCATTGTTGTAAAAAGACCTGGTCATGCTGTACATGTCCTGTCTGTCCTGTTCTATATGGAATTGATTGGCTTGATTATATTCAACACAACACAAGGATATGTAAATCGGCTCAAATTCCGTAATATAGCCCTCTTAAGGGGGGATACTAATGAGTAAATCCACAGTCGGTGTAGTGGTGTTAACTGAAATCAGGACTGCAAATTCAATGTGCTTTGTTTAACAGGTTACCGCGTAAAAAAGGTTTTGTTTTTAAATCACAAATCGACGAATAATCAATTGCCGATTCTGATTGGACTTGGAAAATTCTTCGTAGGGTACCGATATAATAAATTAAGCAACCTCTACTAATTTTGCGGGGGAATTTTAGAACAGACAGAAGATGAATCATTAAAGTATTTGCTGCCAAGTGGGTTGACGTGCATCTAATGGGCTCATTGAATCAAACAGACATCGAATCGAGCATGGAATCACAATCAACTGACAAATTGTAACTGCTGGAGACCAGTTAGTTCTTTTTACAGGATTCCCTTGCTCTTGTGTGCTCAATAACTAGATCAATTATTTTAATGTGCTGGGTTTAGAGTAGTTCAGAATAAGTAAATATATGCTGTAATTATATGCATTTTCTTTATAAAATGGCATACAGCCTTCTTCAGGGTGATGAAGACTGTATACCGAAACGTGAAATAAAGACACAGCAAAGTAGAGATTGTGCAACCTTTTATCTTATTTATGTGTCTTGTCCCACTCAAGCAATTGTTATTTGACCACACTGTTATTTAATGGTAACACTTTGCCTATAAAATAGTTCCTTTGTGTTCATTCTTGGTTCCGTTCCTACAGGTAAAACCATTGCCATAGGTAAGGTGTTAAAACTGGTTGCCGAGCGGGACTGAAAAAACGGCAACTACAGCGTCGTCCCTGGGATTGGAAGGCAGGGGGCCAGCATGTTGTTGTCAGTCAGAGCTTTTTAGCAGCCGAACAACTGCAAGTACCCTGCAGCACCCACTTCTCATCAGTGAAACCATGGGTGGAATCGGCTTTTGGAGGTTTCAAACAAAAAAAGACCTCCTGTGTGAAAAGGAAAACCTGTTTTTTTAAGCAAAATGGAAAATCCTAAGATGTCTTATTCTACACAAGTCGGCTTTCTCATATTGAGAGCTCAGTTATGTTTTTTTCCCCATTTACTTTCTCTGCTCAATTTATGATTCCTCAAAAATGTTATTTCCATTTTTTTAAATCTTTTTTTTTTTTTGATCAATAAAATAAAAAAATAGCTGTTCCAATATTGGTTAAACAGGACCAGGTTCTGCTTGATAATAACAGACATTCATGAAATTGAATAAATGGAAATGTAAGCAGTTGGAACCAAATGTTAATCTCCTGGCTAATTGTCTTCCTTTGCTTTCCTTCATGTTTACTTTCTTATGTGTTCTGGCAGTGTTTTGGAGTATGAACATGAAATAAAGCAAACTAGTATGACAATTAAATGGGAATATTTATTTGAAATCAAATGAGTAAGTCCTATGGTATCCATCTTCACAAGATGGATTGTGGGTTTAAGATTTTGTAATATATGTAATGTTATTCAGGCAGTTATAGCTAATATATATGAACTGAACAAAATAACTTACATTTTGAAGTCACTGATGCCTCCCAGCTCTTGGGAGGCATCAGACAATGCTGATGTTTTTGACAATTGTGTGTTAATCTATCAGACCATTGACAATTATGAAATTTCTAATGTATTCCCAGTGCCCATTTTCCAAAAAGTGAAATTAATCCAAGTTCATGGGAACTACTGTTGAGCTGTCTCACTAACTACATACAGCATTAACATTTTTTAAGACATTTTTAAGAAATGCCACCATTAGTTTGACATTTTTGCTTTGCTAACTGACTAGTTTGATGTATGTATGTAATATAACTGGGATTTCTTTGACTCTAATATAATTGCCTATGCATGATTTCAAAGTTTAGGAGATTATAGTCACTGGTGCAATCATAGCATTCACCTTGATTAAACTATTGTCAGGGCCAAGTAACACGAACAGGTTGCTCAAAGACAAGGATAGTTATTTGAAGTTGGATATAGAAGTTTTCAGAAGACAAAGGGGAAGATTAACATTTCTCCTGAAACTATATAACAATCGTTTTTTTTATAAGTTGCAGTTTGGCATCATTCTGGTGAAATCCAGCATTTGAAGGACCCTGACTTCATCGTTTAATTTGCAGTCTGATGCATCTATTAATTTACATTTAGTCATTTAACTTGTATCGATTAATCAGAACAATGAAAGCCAACAATGAGAATGATAACAAAAGTTGAAAAAGCAACACATTAGTAGGTTGGTAGCGTTTTTTTGTGCTATTCAAGTGTATCAGAGGGGCAGCCACAGCCTACTGGTTAGGGCTTCGGACTTGTAACCGGAGGGTTGCCGGTTCGAACCCCGACCAGTACGAACGGCCGAAGTGCCTGTGAGCAAGGCACCTAACCCTTCACTGCTCCCCGAGCGCTGCTGTTGGCAGCTCACTGCCTCGGGATTAGTGTGCTTCACCTCACTGTGTGCCTCACCATCACTGTGTGCTGAGTGTGTTTCACTAATTCACGAATGGGTTAAATGCAGAGACCAAATTTCCCTCACGGGATCTTCTATCATAGGAGTGCATCTCCTACGTACGATGCAATACGTTCAAACACATTTCTTTTGTGAAATTGCAAGTTTTCTTACATAGATGTTTTGTCAATTAGGACAAATGAAGCACCGTTTTACAGATGTACATTTTCCATGCTTATGGGCAGCTACATGAATATGGTGGTGACATGAATTGGTGTGACCTGAACACAACACATATTTCAAAATATTTTTATGACACTGCCTTTAATATAATTATTGTTTTGCCCATCTGTAATCCAGAAGTGCAATCAATGAGTGACTACCAGCTACACCTACCAGTAGAATATGTATTTTAACATCAAATGCAGCAAACAGTTCTACACTCAAGTACTCTACACTAATTGGACATAAACTAATAGTAAATACTAAACTCAAACAAGGAGTGCAGTGTAGCCCCAATAGATGTAGCAATGGTACAACGGTCAACATGGTCTGCTCATCTGTATTGTTGTCATTAAAATTATCTTCATCCCATTAGTCCAGATTTAAAATACAGATATACTTTTTGAAACTGATCATTGTAATTGCTCTTTCTCCATTCTGATTATTATTTCCTCATTCATCAAAGAGGTGAAACCTCTCCTGCTATTCAATCAACAGCTGGTAGCTATTGGATATATCATCAACAAGGTACGAAGACCATAATGAATACATCAATACCATATTAGTACTAAGTAGATGCATTGTATTTACATGTTGCATGCTAAATGTGTTGGTTGGTGAACATAATAGATCTTATCTATTATCTTCCATATTTTCATAAAAGAATAATCATTTATAGTAACATTTATATTATGTTGTTCCCATTTAATTGTTTCTTATATAGGCCTATTTAAGAGCAATTATTTTGTCGAGTCTTCGTTGGCCACTATAGACAATTTTGGAAACGTAATTACCAATGGTATAAACACTTTAAGGGCTGTTTTACATCAAACAGCCCAATAGCCAACCCAATTAATCAAATGAATGATGCAGTAAAAAAATCACATTGATTGAGGGCATGGTTGTATCTTTTCTGTAATAGTCGACCAAGATGTAAAAACAATAATTGAATAATTAACAGCTCATGCTGTCTGCTGTTCTAGGGTCTGAGTCTGGGAATAAAAAGTAAGTTTAGATGCCGCCTATTTGAACAAGCGAGGCCTGTTCTTATTTAACCGTCTTTGTGGTTAATGGTTAACCAATGATAAGGAAGCTTATTGTTGCTTTTCCCCACCTAGTCAAACTAGCACAGATTGCTGAAACTAAACAGGAAACAAAAATACGCTGTTATTTATTACAGGCAAAGAAACATGTTTAAAACTTAAGTAGATGCTGGAAGAGGGACATGAACAATGTATTAAAATGAAGGGCATAAATATTTAATTTTTAATGTTATTTATATGGAAGATGTTTAAACATCTAAGCAGCCTACATACCGTATTGTGTTTAGTATAAGGTACGTCCCATTGCGTAGGTGAGTTCCTTACGGTCCATGTTAGCCAACCAAGGCTACACCATTTGTCCATAAAGTTATGCTGCTTACCAGTTTCAGCAGACACTTTTGATTAAAAGTACAAAAAACACCTTTGTGGCTTTTAGACATTAGGAATAGCCTCTAATGTCCGAGTGTCAAATTCTACACACTCAGAGACTGTATGCACATCCTCGCGCGGCAGGGTCGTCAGAGGTGCTGGTGAGCCCACAGCCGACTGCTGTTCATCCCGGGGAGAAGGTGTGTCGCCAAGGGTCTTGGCAGTGCGGTTCCTGAGAGAATGCAATATCCCGTGGGAGAGACGCCTGGAAAGACTCCCCACGGTGCCCTTGATGCCCTCGTGTTTTTTAGGAGGTAACCCAATATCATCCTCAAGTTCCTCGGGTGGCACCTCGATGTTACCCGTGTACCAGAAAACCCACCAAATGAGACTAAGGAAAATGATAATGGCGCCAGCATATATTAGAAAGTCGCAGAAAAAAACATTGGCAAAAACTCCAGTAAGAAGAATAAGAATGCCAAATATGTCGAAGGCTATAGCCAGCCAGAACGCACACGCACAGTACCCTAGTCTCCGGTAATTTGATTCCATCTTAAAACGATAGACCCAGAAAGTGATCCGTTCACCTGTGTGTTCCACCGCTACCCAATGTGTTGTTATTTATCCATCACACCTTTTCCGGTCAAAATTGTAGGTGAGGTATTGACCGCGATGTCGTTTGGTCAACCTGTAGGGTAAAACGTCACTGGGGGGGAGTGGCGTGACGGCCAGGTGAGCGTGAGGGACTCTGTGTCGTAATGCAAACTGAGGGCGTGCAAGTTACCGTTCGTCTTAGGAAACTCATTACGCTCTTTTAGGCGACTAACTTTTACACATTAGGCCTATGCTGCATACTTTCTTTAACATTGTAATTTCTCACTTACCATTGATTCGGACGATATAGAAATTAAATAATTCAAATAATTTCCACTACTAATATGGGCAATACCTTTCTACCATTCTTTCCATTTTCGCATTTCATAGACCAACTCTGCATGGGTAGGCCTATACCAATATTCAAATGTTAATTCAAATTGGAAATTCATTAATTTTTGTGCTTTAATTTGTATTTATTGGTCTGAAGTTTAGTGAATTTGAATTTAGTGGTATGAAAAAAAAACAGCTGGCGCAGAGGTATTTGGGCTAGTCTAGCGGCTATCCCTACCATCGTACTGGCCAACGTATGATCGCTGGACAATAAACTGGATTATACTACTCCGGACATCTACCAAGACTGTGAGTGACTGTTGTGCCTTTGTTTTTGTGGAAACATGGCTTACTGACAGCGTCCCGGACTGCCATTCAACTGGCCAGGCTAACATGCTACCGGTCGGACAGAGCGTTCGTCGAGGGGGGGAAGATTCGCGGCGGGGGACTCTGTTTTTACATCAGTGATGCCTGGTGCCGTGACGCTGCTGTGGGTTGCACACACTGCTCAACACTGGTGGAGTTTATGGTTATTAAATGCTAGCCATTCTACCTGCCGAGGGAATTTAGTGCCATATTGCTGGTAGCAATATACATCCCCCCTGGCTCCAACAACAACAGGAGCGAGGCGCTGTATGAACTCTACCAGCACATCAGTGAGCAGCAGACAGCCCACCCTGATGCTTTCCTCATCCTGGCTGGGGATTTTAATCATCCAAACCCCAAGAGCGTGTTTTCACAACTCCATGGACACATCAACTTTCCCACACATGGAAATAACATCCTGGACAATGTTTACACCACACATAGAGGGGCCTACAAAGCCCTCCTCCTGCCCCACCTAGGAGCCTCAGACGACACCACCACTATATTAATGCCTGCATACAGACCCCTGGTTAAAGTCATCAGACCAGCAACAAAGCAGGTACGTGTGTGGCCTGAGGGGTGTTCAGAGACACTCCAGGACTGCTTCCTCATCACCAACTGGAGCATGTTCAGACGGGCAGCCATAAACAACATGACAGACCTCCAGGAGTACACAGACACCGTCACTTCCTACATGAGGAAATGCATTGACGACATCACGGTAACCAAGAACATCCGCATTCGGGCCAACCAGAAGCCATGGCTGACAGGGGAAGTCTACAGACTCCTGAGGGCTCGGAACACTGCCTTCAGAGCTGGAGATGAGGTGGGCCTGAAGGCAGCCAGGACCAACCTGGCACATGGTAAGAATGGAAGGCCAAGAAAGGGTACTCCAGGAGGATCGCCGACTGCTTTAGCAACAGCAGAGACACCAGGAACCTGTGGCGAGGGATCCAAACCATGACGGACTACAAGCCCTCTCTGCATGCCAGGCCAACACCTTGACTAGTTTCATCTGTCGGGACAACTTTTTTTCAGACAGGCTATTTTTTTATTCAAAAACAATGTTTAGGCTCTGATCACATCACATGGTTTTTCCTATCCCTGTTATGCGGACGACACTCAACTGTTCCTCGCCCTCCTCAGACACCCGATTGCAACTCGCATCTCAGAATGTTTGGCAGACATAAGCACTTGGACAACTGCGATTAATGTCAAGAGCAAGCTCGCAAAGACTGAGCTTCTCCTCATACCGGGAAAAGACTGCCCTCGCATTACAGTATGTGCCTCACCAACCGCGAGGAACCTTTGCGTAACACTCGACAACCAACTGTCCTGCACTGCAAACATCACTGCAGTGACCCAATCCTGTAGATTTGCTCTCTACAACATCTGCAGCATCCGGCCATTCCTCTTATAGGAAGCGACACAACTCCTGACCCAAGCACTTGTCATCTCCTGCCTCAACTACTGCAACTCGCTCTCAGCCGGACTCCCTGCAACCGCAATAAATGTACACAATGTTGAATGATGGGTCTCGTCCAGGTCTAGTCCTGACGTGACGTCTATCAGACAGGAGTTTGTTAAAATATTTGTTGGACATCTATAAACAATATAGGTATAATAGTACACAGATAACCGAGTTATATTGGACCAAAATGGGTCAGATACTGACGTGACATACTGTATATCACACCACTGTGCTGCAATCAGTAAATGCTTAAATGTGTCAAATAATTTGGACCCCACCTCCACCCCTCTTTAACAGAACTTAAAATGCATGTGCATATTCAATTATTTATGATAAATCTGAATATTCAAAAGAAATACAAAGAAAGGACTGTGAATCTAGCCACCAATCAAATTTAATTTTATTATAGCTATTATAATTACTTATCATTATATAGTGGATCAATAAAAACAACACAATATAGATGTTTTAGAACTTTTGATATTTCTTGCAGCCACAACTGGCCATCAAATAAATCAAAATTAAATTATGCTTGTTAAGCAATGTACTAAATACCATAAATATACAAATAAAATATGAAATAAATCAAACTGTTACACAACTGGAAGACATTCTGGTAGACATTCTGTCTACCAGTTCTCTACAAGTATTCTTCTATATTTCTTAATTGAAAAAGTAAACAGTTTAACAATAAGTAATGCTTTCAACATTACTGAAAAGTGCAATGAATAACAAAACTAAGGCAGATAATACATTCAAAATAAATCTTTCTCTGACCATTGACAATCTCACCTCAAGAGGCCGCAGCCAGCCAACAAATAAATCTAAATGAAATTATGCTCTTTATGCAATGTACCAACATTTTATACAAAAATATATACACACGTATTAGTGCAAATGTAATAAGATGTAACACAGCTCCAGACAATTGGTAGACATACGGTACTTCAAGTATTTTCTTCTTGACTATCTCAACTTCAGCTCCTGAACATTCATTCATTCCTCTATCTATCCAACCATCTTGGCCATCCATCCATTCTTCCAATCCATCCAAGCCACCCTATCTACCTACCTATCAATCCAAGCTATTAAACCAGTAGTTGTATCTCAAAACTAGAAGCTTCTCAAACTTCTGGTCAGAGAGCCTGTTCCTCTTTGGTGTCCCAGCTACTGGGACGAGAGAGAGAGAGAGAGAGAGAGAGAGAGAGAGAGAGAGAGAGAGAGAGAGAGAGAGAGAGAGAGAGAGAGAGAGAGAGAGAGAGAGAGAGAGAGAGAGAGAGAGAGAGAGAGAGAGAGAGAGAGAGAGAGAGAGAGAGAGAGAGAGAGAGAGAGAGAGAGAGAGAGAGAGAGAGAGAGAGAGAGAGAGAGAGAGAGAGAGAGAGAGAGAGAGAGAGAGAGAGAGAGAGAGAGAGAGAGAGAGAGATTATTATGAGCAAATTCATGAAAATTTCTTTCCCTATAAATACATTAAGAAAAAGGTGTATGCCTATACATTGTATTTCTTTACAACAATGCTCTGCAAGTGCATAATCTGTCATAATATCATATAACTGTAAAGGCCAGAACAGAATAAATTAGTAATAATAGTTGGGTAAGGCAATTGTCATTCGCAGTTGCTCAGTGGGTAGAGCGGGTCGTCCACGAACCAAAGGTTTGGGGGTTCGATCCCCACCTCCAACTGTCCACATGTCGAATCCCACAAATGTATGACAAATGTACTGATTTTAAGTTGCTTTGGGCAAAAACGTCTGGTAAATGCCTTAAATGTAAATGATTGTATTCATAGTCACACTACCCGCACATCAGCTCTCTGATGTGTCATGTACCACAGCAATAAGCGTCCAGCAAGACTTGTCGAAGTAGGCAAATACAATTAGACACAGCACATCCTACTCCACATTGTCGGATAGACGATGACTGCACATCTCAAAAGAAAAGCTGCTGCAATTAATAAAAAACAGCTATTGGAACTGAATTAGGAGTGGCATGTTGTCTACGAATGCAATGAGCATTTGATAGATGCTCATGTATCGGGTGATGGTATTGTAATTGAGGACTGCATGGTTCAATAGAGTGATGGCGTTGAAACTAAGAACTGCTTGGTTGGAGAGATAAATATTTTGTTACCATTGTTTAGCATTTTGGGGAGGTATATGGAATGCAGTAAATGTCATACAAAATTATTTCGGCCATCTCAAAAGACTTGTCAGGTAGCCACATTTCCCTGCAGCTCAAATGATTAGTTGCTTCTCAGAAATGGAATGCAGAATAATAGAAAACATCTGTCAACCAATATCATTGTTTAAAAAAAGAACACAATTGTGGGCCTTTACCTATTAGCATTGGTAATGATATCAGTCATCAATCAGTACAGTGAAATATCTCGGGAGAGTATTTGCATTAAAACGTCTTAAGGTGACAATTGTGTTCGCATTGGTGATAGAATGGCTTTTGTGGGAAACTCTTGATGTTGAGGGCACAGTGGTCTTGGTTTACAGTAAGTAGTAAGTAATTACTTATTTACTGATTATTCTTCGACTTCAGCTCATTTGGGGATATTTCTGCTTTCTGATCTCAACTCAACCTTGTGACAGGGCTGTAGTCAAGACCACCTTTGTCGAGTCCAAGACAAGTCCAAGACCAGGACTAGTCAAGACCAAGTGTAAAGAGGTTTGAGTCCAAGACAAGACCGAGTCCAAAAATATTTGAGTCCGAGTCAAGACCAAGTCAAGGACAGAAAAAACAAGTTGTATTTTATTATGGCAGAATTGGCGGACATCTTAGTGTGTGAAGATCAAAAGCCATACTTGGCAAGACCAGCGGCAGAGACCGAGACAAGTCCAAGTCCAAATACCAGCGAGTCCGAGACAAGTCCGAGACCATAGAAAAAATGTCTTGAGTCCAAGACCGGACTCGAGTACTACAGTGCCTTGTAATGTACAAGCCTGCAGTTGATTTAGTTTGTGAGTATGTACTGCTTCAAGTTAAGGATGATTTTGTAGGAATCTGTCTGCTTCATACCTGTGGAAGCACCTGTATGAGGATTGTCACTTGTTCCAAAACATGCAGTTAACTGTATTTGGGAAGTATTTTTGTTAGTTGCCTATATGATACTTCTGTGGGCTTTATCTGTTATTCCAATTAGTGGGCTTAAGCTGGTTGGAAGCTGCATTCTAATGTTGTAGGAATGTCTTGTCTTGTTAACCAACATTTACATATGGGTTAACTCAACACATTGATGACAGTAGCAGTTGAATGAAAACACAAAAGGAAATTAAAAAAGGTAAATTCACAAACTGTATTTGTTAATTGTGAGTACGTATTTATGAAATTATTGTATGTAAAGAGTATTTTCTTATTAAAGTTTATGTCTTATGTCAATCTCTTTAAAATGTATAAGCAAACTATGTGAAAGGGTTTTGTTTGTTTGTGTGTGTGGTAAAGGGAGGGCTAAACTCGTTTGCAAACCGAGAAACCACAGCAGAAGGCGGGCCTAAGGGACAAAGCTCTTTAAAGATGTAGTGTCAAACAGTCTCTATTATCTTAATTAGGGGGGAAGAAAAAGACGCCAGCTTCCGCTGCTTCCCATGGCCCCACCAGAGGACTGGTGTCCCCTCGCTGCCTGGTGATGCTGCTGCAGTGCTGGAGGCAGTGGTCTGCTGCTGCTGCGGTGGGAGCTTGAGCTACCTGCTTCATGCCAGCCTGGCGAGAGGAGCCCATGAGAATAGGCCTTCTCACAGACACACTGCTGATGGGTGCGACCCGAAGAGCCTATCAGTGGCCAATGGGCCCCAGATGAGACCCACCCTGTCATAGTCTAGGACCAAAGTATGGGACAGCTACATCGCCCATCGGCTGGCACCAGGATGCCAGGAGAACCTGGCCACCTTCTCCACATTGTCTGGGCCAAAGGACTCTGTGCCAACTGTCATGGCTGACAGGGCAGAGAGCAGGGTGACATTACTGACAGTGGCTGCGCTATGTGAGGCACAGATGTAAGACTTCAGAGTGGTGAGCTGTCTTTGAAGACAGTTGGGAGGCAGCGGCTTCTTGTTCGGATTCCATCCGGTTGGTGCCCGGACAGAGGAGAGCTACCAGGGGAAGCTCCAGGTGAGGTAACCCCCTCGCCTGTGTGTTGGTCCACCCCAAGTCGGTGAACGCCTTCACTGGCACCTTCAGGGAGGATGAGTCCTCATCTGCTGGTCATTGTTATTTTTAGTATGATTGTTTGGACCACGGATAACAGCGCTGGGCTACCCCATGATTGAAATGATTTACCATGTGCCTGTTACCCGACCCCCGTTTTTTCCCGTTTGTTTTTTTACCCATATCCGTTTCCCATTCTTATGGGATAAGCCAGTCTCTTATCCACTCTGTCGTAGCCACTCTGTCTATGACTTTCGGTCAGATCATCACATGTCTTCTGCTTGGGATTCTGTTAAGCCGTTTCCACGTCCAGTTATGACTTTTTAGTTGTTTTTCTCCTGTGTTTGTTTCTGAACGGATCTGCTTGGTTGACTCTCATCTGCACCTTGGGCCAATCTCTTTGAACACTTATCCTGAGAAAAGGTTGCTGTAGTCCCAGATGCTTGGGCCTCTGATGGAATGTGTAGCTGGTCCCCAGACAAACATGGAAAAGACATCAGCAAGGCTGTGATGCAGCAAGAAATTCCAAATGCACACTGCAAAAATATACAGTCGTAGTGAGATGCACTGTCAGGGTCCCGCGTCAGTCCCCTAGTTAGTTTTCGTTTGTGTCTGTTTGTGTCTGTCCTGTCTAGATGTTGTAGGCAGGGGGAGTACCTGCTCCGGTTCCCGGGAGGCTTCAGCCTTTTCCCCCTCTGGTTCCACAGACCTGAGGGGCATCAACAATTACTTCCTGCAGTTTATCTACACCGGTCTTCCACCCACTCATCGCCAGATCGTCAACTCTGTTCACACAGTTAGTAGTACTCTTGGCAAATCTGTATTCTGTTATCTTACCTATCCGAGTCCTTGTTCCTGTGTTCTCGTTAACCCCTGTTCTCTTGTGCTCCCGCTCTTCACACCCCGTCCCAGCACTCTGTCGCCGCAGTTTGTCGATTCGCCAATCAGACTGACTCTCCTACGGCAGCCAGCGTCACAGAGGTTGATCACTCCATCGTCGCGCTCCCACCTTCCCACGGCTCCCGGCTACCTGCCGTCTACCTGGGCTCACACACCACTACCCATACCTTGAATAAACCCGTGTTATACCAGAGACACTATAGAAGGAGGAGACACATCACAGAAAAAAATCACCCATTGAAATGCATGGTGAAACTTTGTAATGCCAAGATGGCAGTTGTTTGCACATACATGTCCCGCCTCTTTTGGTGCCGTTGCTCCAATCATTTTGCAGGTCCTACGCAGTGACGCTTTTTGCGACACTTGGAAGTTATTTTCAATCAGGAGGGAAGAACCAGCAGCTGGAGCAGCACAAGCAACATCGACTGAAAAACTTGACTTGACTACCATGGCTACCAAACTTGACTACCATGACTACCGTGTTGTTATGTTGTAGATGAAAACAGTGTCGTGAAGCATTGTGCATGCACAGTCCAAGATTACCTGTAAAAAAAGTAACCACTTTTTAAAGTACCTGTAAAAAAGTGCTTTTAAAACGTTGATTTGATACAAAACCACCAAACCCTTTCAGCGATTTTAGTCTGTTTTTCATCGTGATTTTTTTAATGCCCTTTAGACCTCGGAAAATGGAGATACAGCTCACCCCCTATACATTTACATAGGGCCCTGGTCTTGCTAAGACTAAATAGCTGCCCGAAAGGCGTGGCCAATATGGCCGTGAGGGAGAGGACTTGCCTAGAAGGACTTTGGTTATACTGTATCCTCTGTCTGCAACTCTGTATTGTGCATTTGGGTCCACGTCCACTTGATCTTTGACATGCACAAAAGGTACTCAATGTCAACATACCTAAATGAAACCATGAGCAAATATCAATGCCATCACTCATTGGCTAATCCATCTGCTATTTGATTACAATAACCTATTGTTTGCGGTATAGCAAACAAATTTAATTCTATGCTTGTGACGGCCCTCTGGCCTTCGTCCTGTCTTAATGCCTGTGTGTGTTCTTGTGTCAATCAGGTGAGTTGGTGCATGCTCATCAAGGTTGATTGGACACTGGTGCACAGGCGCCCGCACCCAGTTAAAAGAGCTTCTGCTGCACCCATCGAGGAGCTGCAGAGCCAAACACCTGACGGCTAGTTATCCCTTGGTCTTTGTTGGAATACTGACAGCTACCGTCGCTCCCTTTGTTTCATCGTGTTTGTCATTGTGTTATGTCTTCTGGCGTGTTTGTCATTGTGTTATGTCATCGGGAGTTGCGGCGCAGACGTTTTGCGTGTTTGTGATTTGTTAAACATTGCGCGCTGGAGAACGGTAAATAAAAACCATCGTTTACTCATGGTAAAACCCTACTCTGGCCTACTCATTTATGGTACATCCTTTGTGGTTGTGACAATGCTATATGACAGTTCTGATCACAGATTGGTTGACACTCAGTGGCTGTTTACATGCATGGTTTAACCAAGGTTGCCATATTTCAGTTAATGTCTTATTCAGGTTAAGCTGTTTATATGCACATTTGATACCATGCACCTATCCTTGTTTCCATTTGTATATTTACTGAGCATTGTGAGAGTCTGAGCCACAATTCAGAATTCAGCCATGCTGTTATATAATGCATCTACCTTTTGATTTGGCCGTCAGATTCATACAATGCCAAAAGGCCTAAATTATCCTTTGCTGAGCACCAGAGTGATTTACAAACAGAGGATGATGACGCCATGCCATCATACAATAGACCAAAGGAAGGTCATTTGTTTTCTATTAGCCAATAAACTACTTTCCAACAACTGTAACATGAACGTAAATATGAAGCCGAGATGTCGACACAGAACCCATGTATGTTTATTATCCCAACACCTCCTCACAAGGAAAGGCTAAATAACAAATGGGGACAGTACATACAAATTTACACTGATGGGGCTCAAGACCCAACAACTGGGAAGTCTGGGTTTGCTTTTTGCATCCCAGATTTGGATATTGTCAAATATAGGCGACTGTCTGAGGGGGTTTCAGTTTACACCACAGAGCTGCTTGCAATAATCTGGGCTATGCAGTGGGTGGAGGAGGTCAGGCCAGGGCCAGTTGTGATATGCTCTGACTCTGCTTCAGTGCTGATGACATTGCGGGAGGGAGGGCTTGGAGCCAGGTCGGACCTCATGGTGGAGCTTCTTACCCTGATGTACAGGATTGAGCAGGCGGGAGAGTCAGTGGGGTTCATGTGGGTCCCAGCTCATGTGGGGATAGAGGGGAATGAGCTAGCTGATGGGGCAGCAAAAAGGGCTTTAAGAAGGGAAGATGTGGATGTAAAAGTGAGGCTGGGGTTAACTGAGTGTAGGTCAATCATCAAAAAGAACATCATGGCTGTGAGGCAGGAGGAGTGGGATAAGGAAAAGAAGGGGAGGCATTACTACAGCTTGCAGAAAACAGTAACAAAAAGCCAGTGTTTTTTGGGAAAGGAAAGGAGGCACACAGTCATGATGACCAGACTGAGGCTGGGGCATTGCGGACTTGCATGGGACTTACAAAAACTTGGGAAACATGAAAATGGACTATGTGGAGTGTGTGACAAACAGCAAACAGTAAAACATATCCTGATGGAATGTTCTGGACTCACTTGACAGAGGGAACATCTGTATGCAGCAGCCTGGGCACAACACCGGTTACACTAAAGAGCCTTCTAAATCCCATTGAGAATCAGCCTGGGACTATAAAAGCTGTCCTGGATCTCATAACGGCCACTGGATTATTCCTATGGAAATAGGATGGACTGATTGCATTTGAAATTCATTTCTCTGTCCTGTGGGTGGCAGCAATGTGCCGAAAAGGCATACAGGCTGCCGGAAATTAAAAGAAGAAGAAGTAGTTTACCACCTCATGGGATCCATAGGCGACATGATAAATAATACTTTGGTCATCTGATGGTGTATTGGTTCCGATTGTGGATGACCGTTTCACTATTTCGTATTTTCTACTGAAGCTCAATAATGTATTTCATGGCAGGGGACATTTTCAAAGTAAAATGGGATACCAAAGTAAATATACACGACTAGTTGATTGGCAGGCACTGCAATTTATTTATTTTGTCTTTGCAAATGAATAGAAACGAATATAATATAGCAACGCATTAAGTCGTTTATAAATGATGGAGAATGATGGTCGGGATTTCCTGAACACTCCTATGAAGATCGTAAGGTTCGGAGGGAGTGTTGTTGCTACGTTAGCTAAATACAAACAGGTATGCCAATTCTCCTTTTATGTATGTGCCAGTAGTAGCGTGATATTTACAGCTATTAAGCATTGTTAATGTGCTAATTCTGAATTGCATTTACATCATTTTTTGTGGAAGTGTATGTCTGTACAAACGGCTACATCATTTATTACGAAGACGTGCTTTTGTGGCACGAGACTTTTGTTATTGAAGATTATTTAATGAGAAAAACACATTCTAAATGAAGGGAGACTCTGATGACTACGAGCTACTGAAGCGCCAGTTGGCAGATCCAGGAATCAAGGTAAATAAAACTTGTGTCAGTCATAAACTTTTACATTTGTGACTGGTGCAGTTTCACCTCGATTTAATGTATTTTGTCTTCCAGGATGGGCAAATCATCAATTGGCTACAAGAGTTCCGTAGCTGTGTGACATTGCTCAGCAAAGACCATGAACACCTTATCCACACAATTTTGGTCAGTAATATTATTCCCATATACACTGTAAGATTATTTCCATATTTTACAGTACAAGTCATTCTTAATTTATCCTGCCTATCATTTACATAGAATATTGTAAACCCAACCTCCTAAAAACATGTTGTTTTGGACCAGATCTCGAACTTCCAGCAATGCATCACCAAGCTTGTTCATTCATGCTCTTTCCAGTCATGAAACAACAAAATTAAAATGTAAATTATCACCCAAAGATCTGGAATGACGAATTGATTCGTTTTTATTCATACCATTTTCTCACAGACTCCTGTGACTCCATTTTAACCTGCCTTAACCAAGCTGCTCTGACTCACCTACAGTTGGTACAAAATGCAGCTGCGAGGCCATTCAGAAACCAAGCCATAGGTCCCATATTAATTAACTTTTTGCCTTACTCTATTGGGTCCTGTGGAATTTAGCATAGATTTGAAAATCCTACTCATCTAAGGCCCTGGAAGGCCTAGCTCATGCATATGTTAGTGGGCTATTGATCCATTATTTGACCAGTTGATAAATCAGATCTTCAGAGGAAGGCCTTCGATATTCCTCATTCCAGCCTTATTCAAAAGGCGACTATGCTTATATCGTGGTGTCTGTCTGGAACACTCTCTCTGAATTAATTAGAGCTGGTCTTGATGCAGTTTTATGCCTTTATGGCTAATTTGTTTACTTGTCTTTTTCATTTGGTTTAACTTACTTTTTGTTTGTATTCTCTGCCACTATTTTGTTATGTAACATTTTGTTTTAAAAACTTTACTTGCTAGGTTATCAAGCTTCTAACCATTCCTCGAGGAAGAATATGGAATCTGTTCCATCTCAGACGTTCCTTATTTTTCCATAATTCACACCGTCGAGTGGCTAATTGTTATTCTAAAACTGTTACCAACGCGGCAATATGAAAAACCATGTAGCAATAAAAACGCTTTCGTTTCACTAATAATTCACTAGATGCGCAACAAAGTAGTTCCCAGATACAAGGAAGTAGTTCCCGGCCAGGTTGCAGAAACAACACGTCGCTTGCAAGCAATCACTTCATTTTTAACAGCCCCGTTCCACAAGCAGTTTATCGACCATAGTTAGTCCATCCAACAAATCGAAGTTAACTTTCCATTCCATAACAAAGCAGAAAAAAGCCGGTTCCGAGTTTCTTTATTGTCGTCGTCGTTGCTATGCGCGGAGTGATGCGGTGAAGCGGTCAGCAGCAGCGTTGGATGGGGACAGGTGTACTTTATCGTCTCATAAAGCACACCTATCAGCCAATCAGAATCAAGCATTGGGACTAACAGTTTTAGAATGTAAACCTAAGAATGCAGTAGATTATTTATGGAATAAATAAATAAATTAAATTGAGCATATTTCTTATTTACAAACCCCAATTCCATTGAAGTTGGGACGGTGTATAAAATGAGAATAAAAACTGCAGACAACGATTTGCAAATCTTTTTGACCTATATTCAATTGAATACATTAAAAGACAAGATATTTAATGTTGAAACTGATAAACTTTATTATTTCTTTAGAGATATTCACACATTTTGATTTTGATGGCTGCAACACGTTCCAAAAGAGTTGGGACAGGGGCATTTTTACCACTGTGTAACATCACCTTTCCTTTTCACAACACTCAACAGGCGTTTGGGAACTGAGGACACTAATTGCTGAAGCTTTGTAGGTGGAATTCTTTCCCATTCTTGCCTGATGAACAACTTCAATTGCTCCACAGTCCGGGGTCTCCGTGCTCGTATTTTGCGCTTCATAATGCGCCACACATTCTCAATGGGAGACAGGTCTGGACTGCAGGCAGGCCAGTCTAGTACCCGCAGTCTTTTACTACGACGCCAGGCTGTTGTAACACGTGCAGAATGTGGCTTGGCATTGTCTTGCTGAAATAAGCAGGGATGACTCTGAAAAAGACGTCGCTTGGATGGCAGCATATGCTGCTCCAGAACCTGAATGTACCTTTCAGCATTAATGGTGCCTTCACAAATGTGCAGGTTACCCATACCATTGGCACTAACACACCCCCATACCATCACAGATGCTGGTTTTTGGACTTTGCGCTGATAACAGTCTGGATGGTCTTTTTCCTCTTTGGTCCGGAGGACACGACGTCTATTATTTCCAAAAACAATTTGGAATGTGGACTCGTCAGACCACAGAACACTTTTCCACTTCGCTTCAGTCCAACTGAGATGAGCTCGGGCCCAGAGAAGCCGGCGGCGTTTCTGGGTGTTGTTGATATATGGCTTTCGCTTTGCATAGTACAGTTTTAACTTGCACTTGTGAATGTAACGCCGAATTGTGTTAACTGACAACGGTTTTCCAAAGTGTTCCTGAGCCCATGCTGTAATATCTTGCAGAGAATGATGTCGGTTTTTGATGCAGTACCGCCTGAGGGATCGAAGGTCACGGCCATTCAATGTGGGTTTTCGGCCTTGCCGCTTACGTGCAGAGATGTCCCCCGATTCTCTGAATCTGTTGATGATGTTATGGACTGTAGATGATGATATCCCCAAATTCTTTGCAATTTTACGTTGAGGCACGTTGTTCTGGAACTGATGGACTATTTGCTCACGCAGTTGCTCACAAAGTGGTGAACCTCGACCCATCCTTGCTTGTGAAAGACTGAGCCTCTTGGGGATGTCCTTTTTATACCAAATCATGACACAAACCTGTTTCCAATTAACCTGTTCATCAATGGAATGCTCCAAATAGGTGTTTTTGGAGCATTTCTCAACTTTCCAAGTCTTTTGTTGCCCCTGTCCCAACTCTTTTGGAACGTGTTGCAGCCATCAAAATCAAAATGTGTGAATATCTCTAGAGAAATAATAAAGTTTATCAGTTTCAACATTAAATATCTTGTCTTTTAATGTATTTAATTGAATATAGGTCAAAAAAGATTTGCAAATCGTTGTCTGCTGGTTTTATTCTCATTTTATTCACCGTCCCAACTTCAATGGAATTGGGCTTTGTAAAATAACATAGATGCTAAATTTAGAATAACCATGCTTACTATGTTTGTGCATGTACACATGACATTGTATCGTGTATGTCTTTGTTTGTGCTTTATCCCCAGAGGCTACCCTGGCTTGGCCGTAGTCCTGCGGTTATAGAGGAGTACCTTGCTTTCCTGGGTAACCTGGTTTCAGCCCAAACAGTCTTCCTCTGTGCCTGCCTCAAAATGGTCATCTCCCACTTCACTCCCAGTAAGGCACCCTTAGTTTTTCAATCTGGCACAAAAACACGTGTAGCTTACTTTGAATGTCTGAAGCATCTTAGTTGGATGTCTTTTTTTAATGAAAGGGGCATTTTGTAGAATTTAGCGGCATCAATTCTCAATTTAGGTGTAACTGTACCCCATGTTTCAGCTGGAATTACACAAGATTTAGAGAAACGCGTTGTGGGCTTAGAATTGGAGGAAGGAGAGGGACGTGTTATGTCCATGGCAACAACCCATTTACTGACACTTTTTAAGCACCAACTTTGTGCAGGGTCATTGTTAAGAGAGATGTTGTATATGAAATACTTATACTATATATTATATACTATCCTATAAACTAAACTATAAGTGTCCGAAAAACGTAACCCTCTCACGGAACAGGACGTCAAAATCAACTGCTGGAAAACCAGACAAAGCATCACACATCCACACACACTTTGTTGTAATACATACGTGTGTGTGTGTGTGTGTGTGTGTGTGTGTGTGTGTGTGTGTGTGTGTGTGTGTGTGTGTGTGTGTGTGTGTGTGTGTGTGTGTGTGTGTGTGTGTGTGTGTGTGTGTGTGTGTGTGTGTGTGTGTGTACAAACAAAATGTGTGTTTCAAATAAGCTCTACTCTCATCAAGGCCAGACGGAGCTCCACACAAAACAGACACACCACATGAATGTATCTTACCAGTATTGCTTCAAGAAGAGGACTGCAGTTGCCTCCACCAGCATGTGCAGTTGCCTGATTGAGATTGTTATACTGATTAATATGCAGACTAGAGTGGTCCACAAAAAAAAGGGTCAGTTTTTTATATTGGAAATTATTGGCAACGTATGAATATTTTGCTCTGCAAATGTTTCACCACTGCCAACACCCAATTTCATTCAGTTTCTCTCAGCCCATCATGTTAGGCTTGACATCGATGTAAAGACAAAATCCATAGAAGAATTTTGTACTGTATACCTGCCCAACCCTTATACTGCACACACATCAATTCCAGATCCAGATTAAATTATTTTGGTATCTTGATCGATGTTTTGATTTTGATACATTTTGATACCTATCTTTTCTGAATGTGAACTTTGAGCTATCTACCTTTTTTATTTTATTGGTCTTGTTGATGCCTTACATTGCTTGCTGATTAAACATTTCTTTCATCTTTTTCAGAGAGAGTTACAATAAGTGAAGGTGGCGTTGACATCTCTGATTCAGATGATGATGAAGATGAAAGTATGTTTAAAGCTTTACTTCGATGCATTTTCTCTGCACATGAAAACAGTAATTGATTACTGATTGATTATTATTTATTTATTTATATTTATTGTGGGGCTTTTGTGATCAATAATTGTTACGATAACAAAAAAGTTATTTTTTTTTCAGTAATTAGATTAGATTCAACGTTATTGGCATTGTGCAGAGAACAAGTACAGAGACAACGAAATTTAGTTGGTGTTCTAACCAGAAGTGCATAAGGGCGATTAAGGTGCAGTATGTACATGAACTGTCATATAGTACAATATAAGTAGTAAAGTAAACTGGTGCCAGAAGATAACAGTGCAAGTATGTAGTAAGATATGTACAATATATACAGTATAGTATAGAGCAGCATAGATGGGATATGATTAATGATTAATGAATGATTAATATATGGAACATACATAATCAGTGAACAAAATGGGGTTAATTGCGTTAATTGAACTCTATGGTAACAAATGCAATATCATTCAGCAATACATGGTGATATTTGTATTGGTTAAAAGGTTTTTGCATCTGATTTCATCTTTTTGTTGATCTTTTTGTTTAGACCTTGCCAGAAATTTTGACCACTGCCACCAGGCCCTGCAGGTCATCATCAGATATGTCCCGTGGTAAGTTCCATTTGTTTTGGGCCCAAGGCATTGCTGAATATCCCTCATCTGTATGTTGTTGTTTTTTTTTTTTTGAGATGATTCAGTCTTTGTCTTTTCTCCCCTCAGCACAAGTCACTTCCTGGTTCCCATTTTAAATGAGAAGTTCCCTTTTGTGCAGAAATCGACCAGAACCTTGGTGAGTGAAATATGAATAATCTTTAAACATACTTTTCATTGTCATTAATAATGGTCATAATAATTTTTTTTTTCATTTTTCTAACCCTTTAATGTTTAATGTTACTGATTTCTCTACAGGAGTGTTATGTCCATAACCTTCTGAGGGTGACTGTGTACATCCCATCCATTCAGAGAGATGTATTGGAAATCGTAATTGGAAATATGCTGAAACTAGATGTGAGTCCCTGTGCTCTGTATTATCCATGTACTGCATGCGCTGATGTGCTTGTCACTTGTCTGCACACAATAGTCTGTACCACCAACATTTGCCTTACTATGTTAATATCTATAAAAACCTAATTGAGTTTCGATAAATGCTTGGAAACATTTAACCATTCTCACCAGTGTTTGAATTTAGACAGTATTTCCGAGCTAATACATTATGGAAAACAATTTGTGTTCAAGTGATTCATCAGTGGCAATAATTCTGAATAGCCTTCATGTAAACATTGGTGTT
>JAXIVH010000036.1:742393-778204 GCA_036785325.1 Urophycis tenuis | reverse complement strand
ACGCAACGTCCGCCAATAGCCTACCATAGGCCATTAGGTCATATAATGTCCAGGTGACGCGCATTGGCATTCTCAATCGACAGTATGGCAAGTCCAGAGAGACGAGACTGTCCCATTGAGCTCCTCAGGTAGCTTTTTATAGGTTTACGTTTCGAAAATGAACGCTCTGCAGATGCCACTGTCACTGGTATTGTCAGGAAAAGCATGAGAGCAGTGCAAACTTCCCCTAAACTCGCAGTGGTGCAACTGTTCTCAATGATGAGCATCTTCGTCAGCTCTTGCACTGTCTTCATTTGTGAAATGCGGTCTTTCAAACATGCACAGAATGACAACAATTGAATGGGAAAATCAGCAGTTATGTCATCTTTGTAAAAATCCAGAAAGCCACTTTTATGTTTGTACTCCTCCATTGCTATCTATCGCTATCGCTAAATAAAGTTAAATGTGTAATGGCTGCCAACTGAGCTATGCACGCGCACGTTCACTACCATATCCCATAATCCCCAGTCGCAATGTAAAACAAAATACACCAAAATGCATCGTTGTTAGCAGCATAAACAATTTAATGATCACTAAAATATGTTGTCAATATTAATTCAAATATGTTTGCGTAATTTAGATGGATACGCTTCCAGGGACACCATGGAGTAGAAGTGTGGTGAGATTCTGAGGGGTTCATTTAAGGCCCGATTCACGTGATTATTCAGTATTGTGCCTCAGATGGATGCCAAGGAGCAACTCGACTCCATTTACTTATCGCTGGATGAAGGGACCGGTCGGGAAGATAAAATTATTGTTGTGGGTGGAGCCCTCCAAAGATAGACGGGCCCCCTGATTGGCCGGGGCCCGTAAGCGACTGGAGTCGCTGCTTACCGATAGTTACGCCACAGCACTTGACTAGGCTACTTGATGCTGCAATCTGCAACCTCACAGCTAGATGGCGCTAAATCCTTACACACTGCACCTTTGATGGTGGTTGTTAAGTGCCACACGTTCAAAATGCCCACATCACTGCGGTGACATGGCGGTCGTGCCTGCAGGTGTGGGAGGGGCAGAATGTGGTCCAGTCGTCTCGCAGGATGGTGGGCCCCACCAACCCAGCGGAGGCCCCCCCCGGGACGGTACGCGGGGACTTCAGCCTCCACGTCAGCCGGTGAGCTCAGGACCGCCGAGTCCGTACTGATCTGTGTATGGTAGCGCTCAGCCCTGCGGGGTGATGGGTGTCCGCCAATTGATTTTTTTTACAGGCCAATGTGCAAAGACATGCAATGTTGTTTGCTTGGTTGCAATTGCTGAAACAAGTTGCCAATTGGAGACAAAAGTTGCTAAACTATTTCAAAACCTAGTGTATAGTGATCATAATGATATAGTACAGTGGTTCTCAAACTTTTTCTGCCGGGCCCCCCTTTTGTAAATTAAAAAATATCAAGCCCCCCCCCCCCCCCCCCACCACACACACACACACACACACACACACACACACACAAGCGCACATAAACACACTCTCAGACACATCCTTTGCTTGCACATGCCTATAGAATTTATTTAAAACATTGTCTGTAATTAAGACAGAACTACAACTTCACTGTGTGACATGTTATTGAAAAAAATAAATAGGAACAAGCCACCTTTATAGCGAAGCACTAAAAGTCACACTGCAGTATACATTTTTCTAAATTCAACATTCTCAAAATTGCCTCTGCACAAAACTGGCAATTTTACCAACTCCCTGAGACTAAAACTAAAACGAGAACAAAATGCATCAAGAAGAAAAATGCATCATTTATATTTAGCCTTGCGTGCCACCCCCATTCATAACTCCAGCCCCCCCCAGGGGCCGCGCCCCCCAGTTTGAAAACCACTGATATAGTTGTATAGTGGTAGTCCATCACACACACAGTATGGACTACAAGTCTAGTTGTGGTTACTGGTTAGGTTCAGTGTGTCCACATTCAGTCCAACCAACATAAAAGGTTACCCAGCCTAAAGTGTCTACGAAATACCACTATAAATGTCAAATAATACTATATTTGGGTGGGAGTTTGTGTACAACTGTGTTGTTTGTTGTTCTACTCTTGTAACAAGGAATGTGGTCCATGCCAGTGACTCTGTGGAGGGAGCTCAGAGGGAGATCCAGCTCTGGTTTGAAGGGAAGGAGCTGCTCAATTGGGAATGCTATGACCACCGTTTAACCTACAAAGACGACAAATAAAGACAACCCAATGAAAGAGAGATAATGTGAAGAGAGAACGATGCAGTGTATTAGCTCAATGGCTTTTTTGTCAAAGCCTCTACCTTTTGTAACTTGCTGCTGTAATTTCAGGAATATTGTGTTGATTATTCTCGCTGTACAGTTTTTTTTTTTTTTATTGTGTGTTGCTGATGTTTATGTATCACAACGCATTATACAGTGAGACATACAGTGAGGTAATGTACGTGAACTCTTAACTTTAGCCGCTGTGCCTTACTAACGTTTCACCACTGTAGCGGTGGTGCTCGTCAGCGCCCTCTGCTGGCATGTCTCGACACCAGCAGTTTGAGCATAGCTTCATAGCTTATACAAGGTGCTACCTTAATTAATAAGGAGACAAATGGGAGATCAGGTGGTGTAGTGCAGATGGTGCTATAAAATTCAATATCGAGTTGTGTTTTTGCAGTTCTATGCAGTTCTGTTAAAATAAATGTGATATTTGTATTATTTTTAAATGAATATAAGTAATTGGTGGCAGTCAAACCGAATGAATTTATTCACAATTGCTGACAAATAGTATAACACATTTACTACTTTTTACTTAAAAACATTGTGAGTGCCTTAACTGTAAAACCTGAGGTATTTTTTGCTCAAAGTTACAATGGGTGAACAGTTTAAGAATGATTGTTATCTGTTAAACATTTATTGATAAAGTGGTTACATGAGAGCTGTTGTGATCATACCAGAAGTGCCTTCATTTACTTCTGACCACCGTTGCGATTTCCTACATATTCATTTGATTTAAAAGTGCAATTTTCCTTTAGACGGGACCCTCCATGTGCAGGGGAGGAGTTTGTTATCGCGGCCTCCTAGGTTAGCAAATGTACAAATATAAATGTATTTAGAATGTACATGATGAAAACAAAAAAACAAAGAGGTTAATCTGCAACTAAAGATGCAAAACAGTTTGCTACCGCTGCTTGACCGCGAGTTGACGTTGATTGACTGGTTTTATGAATACAGGTTCCACTGGTTTACTATAACACTAAATCTTTCCATGAACATACAGTTGGGTATCTTGCCCAACCAAATTTCCTGTACATTCTGTGTTTTGTGTTAACGGTGATTTCCTTCATTCAAATAAATCAAATCGCTCACAGAGTTATCACTCACAGTGTTAGCGCACAGTTGGTGAGTTACCGAGCAACCCCCATTCAAAAATATAACTTTGGTGACGGTGTAATCCTCCACCTCTCTCCACCTCTGCAGTCGGGAGTGTTGCTCCGGCAACCTGGCTCTCTTAAGGTAGACTGGAGGGATACGCAACGTGTATCACTCTTCTGTGATGTGGCTTCCCCGTCCTTCAGCACTTTGTTCAACGCTACAGCTTTTCGCTTTCTGCCTTCAGGTCCGCCTTGAGTTTCTGTTTCTCCATCACGGCCTCCAGCTCTGTGGTTTTATGCACGTCCTGGAACACGCGCACACACACACACACACACACGGGTTGGCTCAGAAGGGATTCTGAGTTAGTTCTTTACTCTGTGACCAAAGTACCGTGTACAAAGTATATTTGCAATGACCGGTATAACAGGGATTTTATGCTCTGCATGAGATCTGTTTTTTTAATTTTGCTACTACTACTTTTCCAGATTGGTTAGGTATTCAAATAAGAGTTCAACTTAAGTGTTCTCCGTCGACTGCTGAAACGTAGCTGAAACGCGCAAGCACATGCACGCACACACACTTAATACATGCACATGCACACATATTTATTGTGTCTTGTTAGACTGTTCTGCATGCATACTCACTCACTCACTTTCTCAGACACACACACACACACACACACACACACGGGTCCGGTACCTCCAGCAGGGCCTTCTGCACCATGATCTGGCTGTACACCCTGGCTCCCTCCTGGGGCGAGACGGTGCGCAGCTCCTCCTTGTTCAGGGAGAACAGCTGTGCACCAGAGAGCACACTCAGACACCGCACCGTCCTGACGACAACAACAATACCATGAAGAGAAACAATAACACGGAGGAAAACAGCAACAACAATGAATAATAAGCAACGAGAACACTGACATGAATACAAATAACACGCATCATCATCAACACAGATGTTCAGCATAACAACACAAACATGCTGACCCCAGCCCCAGTGGACTCACTCTTGGCTGAATCCCTTGGCGGAGAGCCAGACCTCCACCTCCTGCGGGGAGGAGTGGTAGTCCAGGGGGGCGGAGGTGCCGACGGTGCGGGGGATCACCAGGGGGCGCCCCGAGCCGGCCCGGCCAGCGGCGAGCCTCTCCAGGAGCTCGTTGTTCACCGTGAACCCTTGGAACATGCAAAAAAGCGCAAACACGCGCGTGCACACACACACATTCGCATGTCAGGTGAAGGGGCGGGTTAGACTATAGTTTGACTCCCAGCCAAAAGGTTCGGGGTTCGACTTCCTCACCGTTTACCTGTAGGCATCCCTGAGCAAGGTGCCCAACTCATGCAGGCCCGTTACATTTATATTTTGGGGATTTAGGGGTTAATTAATGACCTGCATCCTTAATATAAATCATCATGAAGCCCCTTGGATGAGAGCATCTGCTGTTAAATTAAGGAATAGCGAATAGATGTTTCGGACGACGCATTTGAGTTTGAGGATCCAAAATTTCGACCACCCGGGTCAAAACAGTGGGAGTCCTGGCTACCTCAGAATCAAACTCGGATCTGCTAGATGGTAAGAACTACCTCTCCCGCCGTCGTCCCCCGGCATGGCGCCGGGGGGTCCGAGCATGCTCCGGGGCCGGTCGCCGAGGCTAGCGGAGGACGGGCTGGGCGGAGCGTAGGAGAAGTACTTGTCGGCAGGAGGACTGAGGGGCACCTTCTGTTGGACGCAGACGGGAACATGAACATGCTAACTGTTATGGTGATTGAGTAAAGGTTGGCAGGGGAGGCCCATTGAGGTCAAGGAACCAAGACCAAGATAGCAGCACAGTTGTAAAGCATGCAGCGTAGAGGTTTACAGATTTAGTGCAAAATACACCAAAATAAAGAATATTTAATGTGTCTACCTAAAAAAAAAAGACAAGTGCTAAAGGAGTCATTCTTAAGTGGGCTTTAAACTCAGAAAAAGCCTTGAGTTTTGAATGTCTTCAATGCAGGCCTAGTGGTATAAAAAAAAAAAAAAACTCAATTCCTTTGGATGGAGAACATACCTTTGACTCACTCCTGGCCACTGGGTTGTTACTTAGGGCTGACAGGGGCTCCAGGATGTTGAAGGGAACGAATCCTATCTGGTCAAAACGGTTGCGGCACCTCCACCACCTCTTGGAGGACTCGACCACCTGCGGAACGGTCAGGATAAAGCCCTTTCAGCTTCAGCGGAGGACGATGCTCGTGCATATTTTTGCGGGAATTACTGGACTGTTATGGGACCCTACGTACCTCCAAGGTCTCCCCTTGGAGCACTGAGAGCTCGCTGCTGTTTCGCGCCACAAAGTCGTAACTGCAGGTGAACATTCTTTGGCCCTCCGGTGGCAGCGTGCTGTCATCCCTGACGGATCGACACGGAGAGACAGCGCGTCAACACCGAGTATGTTTACTGGTACGTCTCGATCTGTCACTCCGGATTTGACTTACAATTCGTCGCTTTGATGTGGACCAGAGAAAGACTTTGCTGACTTTGGCAATGCAGGTTCCTGGGCACAGCATGTTTGCAATTAGTTAGTAAACGTCCGACCTGTGTCACTGAGTCGGCCGTTACACTGATATCATGCTCTCTACCTTCGCCACTCTGTATGGTCATCATATTCTACATGTATATTCAGGCATTTCGCAGAGTCCAAAGGGACTTCCAGTACATGTGAGGCAGCAATGAGAACAATGAAAGCATGCAAAGGAATACTACAAGTGAGTGTGCTGCATGACAAATTTTCTAAGAAAAACATTACAGGGCAGATAAGCTATAGGAAACAGAACACAATGAGTCTGTATCGCAAGCAACCCAGTCATTTATCTTCTAAACAGCAGGCTGTGAACCACATAATATGGTGCACATTCCACATTCCATTATAATAGGAACAACAACAACTGGTTCCTTGGTTAAGCTAGACATTTTGGTCAAGAGGTACCAAGATGGCTGGCTTGAACTTCTTTTTATGGAACTTAGGATCCCATCATCGAACCACTCCTATTCACAACAAAGTGCTACGACGGGTAAGTACGCATGTCAGTACCTCCACGGCCCTCCGTGCGCTGGATGCATCTTGTCTGTGCTGCACCTCAACTGGGTCTTCCCAGGGCTGGCCATCCGGGTTTGCTGGTTCCCACCCATCAAGGAATACAGGAGTGTAGGGAGGGACAGACACACCAAGCTGGGAACTGGCAGCAAGGGCAGAGGTGGCTCGTGGAAACGGACAGCATGATAACAAATATATACATAATAATACCTTTAATTTATAGAGTACTCTTGTAAGCACCCACAGACACCTCAGAGATAAAGCCATAGTCCAAATATCACAAGGAATCATACACCTCACCGAGCCTCTATTGGGCAGCATTTATCAGGGTTTGTCGTGTAATTAGGGCTGCACAAAGCAGCTTTAGCTCTCGTTTTACTGTCGTTGCCTCACAGTCACCTACGTGGCTTGCACATACAAGGAATTTGACTTGGTGGTTGGTGCATGACAATAAACAATAAACAATAGACCCTGTCTGAGAACCAGCCATGTTAATTGGTGTTGTGACCGAATGGGACAGTAAGTTTTAGGGGAGTGGACAGGAAGAAAATAGCTTAGTGCAGGATTGTGATCAGTTTACATATCAGCTAGAAAGCTATGTTGTAAGGAAGCTAAGTGATAAACACTTTAGGGTTTAGCTAGCCAGATAGTTACCGGGGTGAGGTCCAGTTGTGTCCCAGTGTATTCCACAGTTCTTTCTCCTCCTGGGTCAGGTGTTCCTGTAGCAGTGACACGGCTCCATTGGTCAGGGCAGGACTGACCACAGAGGCCCCCAGCCCTGGTCCTCCGGTGGTTTTGACCAACTGTGAGGGAGCGAAGACCACCACAGTCAATCAGTCAGTCAGTCAGTCAGTCAGTCAAACTGGGAAATCCGACGGAAAACTCAAGTTGATTTACCAGATCCAGTGGAACAAATACGTGGTGCAGCAGTTCTGGGGAATTGGGTTCTCCAATCAAAGACTTGAGACGGTCCTGAATAAACACCAAAAAAAAAAAGGTTCTGTTGAAATCGGACAATTTCACGCATTATTTTTTTTTTTCAATTCCCAATGATTAACAAGCATTAATTTGTCCAAGGTGGAATAGTTGATGCTCACCAGAAGGCTGAAAGAATACTTAATTTTCTGAAAGATGCCCACAAATTCCTCCTCGGCTGGTGGGCAAGCTTTCATGGTCAGCACATTTTCTGCTAAACAAAGAGAATATGTCTGTATAACTTTATGGTGTACTCCGAAGTACACAAATATACCGTAAGGTCACTTGTAATATAAAAGGTACACTTTTTTAAAGAAACATACACTGACAACACCAAGACAATGAAAGAGATTTGGGCAAAAAAAAAAAAAAAGCCTTCCTGTTGCCAGAGCGAGCCAAAGCGTTGTCATTCATGAAAACATACGGACTAACCCGAAATAATAGATTGTCATGTCGACCCCTTCAAACGGAGACGCATTCGCTCTCAGGTGACGTACGGTGACTCTTGTTTTCGGGAGTTTTCGGCGCTCGTCATGAACGACGAGCAGGTTGCACTTCAAGGTATCTCTGGCTGCAGGAATCCAAAACACGCTCCACAGAGGGGGCGGTGCTCCCCCCTCTCTCTCTAATGGGCGTCCACTTACCGTCTTGATCTTCCTTCTTGCTCTTCCTGCTGCGTTTCTTCTGCTTTCTCCTCTGGTTGAGGATGCCCTGGGCTTCCGCCGTCTGCTGCAGGCGGCCCATGAAGCGCTCCACGTCGTCGAAGCAGTGGTTCAGGATCTCCTGGACGCCCGGTGAACACACGCACACGCACACGCACACGCACACACACACACACACACACGCACACGCACACGCACACACACGCACACGCACGCACACACACTGCTGCGTGACATATGGTGGCTTTCATGGTGACATGGCACAGTAGATTGACCACATATTGTCAAATCCATTCATTCATAACTAAATGGCTATTTCGGGGGGGGGGGGGGGGGGGGGAGGGGGGGGGGTTTCTGGACTGTTAGCAGTAGTAGTAATTTGAGTACTTGGGTGGGGAAATGGCTGGGTAATTGAAACCTATTCTAAAGTTAAACATTGCCAGTGATGGTAGTAGTTGTAGTAGTAGTAGTAATATAACAATAATGATGATGATGATGAATACAACAGTGAACGCGACAGGTTTGGCGGACAGGTGTGTGTGAGGCGAGAGGAATGGTTAATCCCTGTTATCTTTGTATGCGTGTGGTTGGTTACTCTCACCGCATTTGCATTTTTAATGGTTACTGTGCGCATTTTGCAGCATGCGTGTTGTGGGTGTGGGAGGGACTTGTGCATCAGATGGGATGTAAGTAAGCAGAGCCCAGAAGTGTTGCACTGAATCTTATGACGTCGCACTGGTCAGTTCTGACCTCTGACCTGTGATGGCAGACACTCCAAAGTCCGAAGTCCGCGCCAATACACGGATCCGTCATCATTCAAATCGCCAAACCCTTTTCCCCTCTTATCGTAGGCGCGGCACTGTGTAGTTATAAGCAGCACTGGGCGCAACACAGTCGAATGTGTCATTTTGTTTCCCTTGTGTCTCTGTGTTATCTTGTGTTGCGTGCGCTGTGCGTACGTACCACCTCTCCGCGTGGATTCAGCACGGACGGCTGGGGCTCCGACACACCGCTGTTGGCTGCACACCGAGAGCACAGAAATCAGTGCGGGCCTATGGGCCGATGCGAGCCCCCCCCCCCCCCCCCCCCCCCCCCCCTCGTGCTCACGCGTTAAAACCCTTGTCGGACCTGTGTGTGAGGGAGTGCGTTCGGACGCTGACGTCCGAAAAGGACCGGGAGGTGGTTGGTTCCTCCCTCACACACACACACACACACACACACACACACACACACACACACACACCCTAGGTAAAGGGGTCACACACAGCCAGGAGGCCCCCAACAGTATAGCCTAGCCCCAGGTACGTACCCTGGCTGTAGGCCGTGGAGTACATAGGACCGTTGTCTGCAGGAAGCCGTTCTCTGGGCATCATCATGACCCGCACCCCGGAAGGCTTCCGGGCCACCAGTGGTGGAGGGGATCTGGAAGACATCTAGTGTGTGTGTGTGTGTGTGTGTGCGTGTGTGTGTGTGCGCGCGCGTGTGTGTGTGTGTGTGTGCGTGCGTGTGTGTGCATGTTCATGTGTTTAAGTGAACATGGAAGAAAGTAGCAGGAGACATAAACAGAGAGAGAGAGAGAGAGATGCAAATACAGCAAGAGAAATGTAGTTATAAATATACAACAAAACAAACAGAAAAGGATGATGATTCAAGGCCTCGATGGCTTTTACATGTTTGGTTATACTTCTCAGTAAGTATTTGCACTCGTCTTAATCGTGTTGTCAAGGTGCGTCCTGGGGATTTAAAGATTGCGCAACATTTATGGTGACCTGTATCTGCAGAGAATCTGTGAGTCATGAGTGCCTTGCAGACCTTCTGCTCTTCATTCAATCATTAACATGACATCATGTGGCAACCAGCCGCCTGTGAGTCAATATTTACCTGCTGGGGTGTGTGTGTGTGTGTGTTAAATTGGTGGATTTGTTTGTATCAGGCAAATATCACGCGGTCTATGTACTGTGTGCAACATACTTAACAGCAACAAAAGCAACAATGTAGATGGAACAGCTGACAACAGCAGACAGTAATCTGTCTGTCTCGCGCTCTGTCTGTCCCGCTGTCCCTCTGCCCGTCTGTCTGGCTGTCTGTGTGTCTGTCTATATCGATCTGTCTGTCTGTCTATCTGTATCTCTATCTAAATCATGAATCAATACAGCCGTGTGAACAGTCAACGCATTACAGACAGAACAGCTACAAACTTGCCAATGTCATTTCTAATAATATTTATTATGCAATATTACTGTAGATGTGAGTTCTCAGCAGACGTAGTAGTGTGTTACAGACGTGACAGGAAAACCCCAAGACAGCCAAAGACAGAGGCTGCAAGTGCAAAACGGTTGTTTTAATTTTAATTTAATGGAAGTCAAGCCAAGTTCAGTTTCGGTTTTCTTTTTCTGAAACATCACGAATCAGGACGAGAAACGGTTTGACCATACAGGGGGACGACACCCGCTTTCCAAGACTGTATCGCATTCTAGACGCACAGTTCAAGAGACCAACACCTCCTACAACCCTGAGCGGTGCATATGTCCCAAACTCTCGCTCTCTCTCTCCGTCAATCTCTGTCTCTCTCTATCTCTCTCTATCTGTGTGTGTGTGTGTGTGTGTGTGTGTGTGTGTGTGTGTGTGTGTGTGTGTGTGTGTGTGTGTGTGTGTGTGTGTGTGTGTGTGTGTGTGTGTGTGTGTGTGCCCCTCTTCATCAACTTGTATAAAAGGTGGGACATAGAATGGACAAGACACATCACAGTACCTTGCCACGCAGTTTGAGCGTCTGAGTCCACCACACTGGGAGAGCCGACCGATCCTTCTTCTGATGTCCTCTGTGTGCACAGAGCTTAGCCGCGTCGGTAATGTCGCACCTTTTACAGATATGCAGGAACGAGAAAAACGGGTCCGTGGCTCGTGAAAACCGTGCGTGGCTTTCACTCTCTTCTGGCAACCACCGGCACACATGCGCAACTGAGCGCGCGCGTGTGTGTGTGTGTGTGTGTGTGGGGGGGGGGGGGGGGGGGGGGGGGGGCAGAGTGTGTGAGTATCGGAGTAGAAAAATACACGCGCGCACACGCGCGCACACACACACTCACACTCCGTTGCGCATGTGTGTTGGTTATTGCTGGAAGATAGTGAAAGCCACGGTAAGAACAACAAGGATTTTATAAACAGTATTGTTTTATTAACAATTAATGAGTATTCCATTAACAGTGAAGCTGGCCGGAGGCCAGGGAGGGGGGAGAATGTGTGTGTGTGTGTGTGTGTGTGTGTGTGTGTGTGTGTGTGTGTGTGTGTGTGTTTGTGTGTGTTTGACAGTCAGTCTTCAAAGAGAAAAATACACGCACACACACACACACACCTCTCTTTTCTCTGCCCAGGATGACGAGGAAAAAATAGTTTCATGTACTGTATATGAATATTTTCTCAACTTTTTTATCTTTTTATCTATTTTATCAACTTTTTATTTATATTTTCATGCATATTAATTTCTAAATTGTATTATACAGAATTCAATGTCAATAGGCCTATATACCAATGATAAAACTCAAAATAATAATATTACTATGAATAATATATTTATTTATTTTTTACAAATAGGCCTGATAATTATACATTATTAAATTATTATTTAAGATATAAACTTTTTTTTTTTACATCCAATTCATCATGGACTTTCCCTCAAACATGAGTGGCACATTATTTCTGAAACATGAATTGCAGGTGTTAGGTATGTTTTGCAGACGCCAGGGGCCAGATGAGTCGCCATTCCACAAGGGTTCTTATTCAAAATTCTTCCTCCTCTGCACTTTGACATCCATCTTTAGAGACACACATGCCTGAAATAGGCCGGCAAGAGGCATACCTCACAGGACAAAGCAGAGTGTGTGTGTGTGGGTGGGGTGTGTGTGTGTGTGTGTGTGTGTGTGTGTGTGTGTGTGTGTGTCTGGGGGGGGGGGGGTTACTATGTAAAAATAAAAAGGACTCATGAAAGTGGAACCATTCTGTGCGATGAGTTGACAGCAAGATTAGACATGGATATACAGAAAACTGATTCTGAAGAGATTCTGGACCTGAAGCAGGCAAATTACACCATGTTTGTGAGTCAAAGATAACGGACAAGCTATAGCGCCCATTTTCCTTGGAGCCGTTCCTCAGACCTCAAAGCTTTTGTTCTTTGAATCAACACAAAGGATCTTGGCAGAGAAGACTGAAAGTGTATGCCTATGTGTGTACCTGTTTGCACATATTTGAGAAGGAACTGTGCCAACATGTTTATAAAGACTTGAAGATTTGAAGGGTGAATGACAAAGTCCATGTTATGAAGTACTTCATTTCCCATTTTGGCAGAGCTGTTAATACCATTGTGATTTATTTTGTTAAGAATGTATTTTTTTCCCCTGTGCACAATGAAATAGCTGTAGCCTCATGCATAATTATAGGATAATACAATGGCCGACATACTGAAAGATAACCACACAATAGGCACCACCGCGCCTATAGGAACAAACCTTTGTGTTAGATTGGCGACTTGTGATTTAATTCAATCTACTTCATTAGTTTTTATGATTTGCCACCCGATTTAGGCATCAATTAATGTCCTCAATAGATGTCTTTGGTGAGCATTGTTGGGTCAATAACTGAGTCAAGAACTGACACTCTTATCTTTGTCTTTTTTTTTTTGTCATTAAAGTTTTTATTTAATTATTTAAACACACCTAAACATACAGTCAAACTAGAAAACAAACACTGACACCAACATCAACAGACAGTATATCCAGCTTACAGCCATGAACACAAAGATCTCTTGTACATAAACATCTCTTTTGTTGTTGTTTTTTTTGTGTTTTTTTACACTTTATATTTTGCATTCATCAGCACCATATCTACAAATTTTCCATTTTTTATACCTACAAAAAAATACGTTCCCAGGCCCTCCTAACATGTTCCTCTTCAATGTTAATTCTAGCCAACATGCGTTCATATGATACAACTTCTGACATCATTTCCATCCACTTTTTAACATCTGGGGCGACTGTACTCTTCCATACTCTGAGGATTGTTCGAGCAGCTGTGACCATTCCAACTTTTAAAATCCCTCTCTCATATTTAGATATATTTAGGATTTCTGTTTGGTCTCCTAGTAAACACAGTTTTGGTGATACAGGTACTGCCACACCCAGCCATCTACTCACATGGTTCAATACGTTCTCCCAAAACGGTTACACTAGTTTACATCCCCAAATCACATGTAAAAAAGTCCCTATTTCACTCTGACATTTCCAACATAAATTATTTCCTATTAAGCCCATTCGATGTAGCTTTGAAGGAGTAAAATAAAATCTATGAATTATCTTGTACTGAATAAATTTCCCCTTCGCCTCTCTCATGTGTTTCCCTGTATTTGATAAGATATTTAACCAGTCCTCCTCACTTAAATCACACCCTAGGTCTTTCTGCCAAATGATCCTCAGATTTTTACATGTATCTTCTCGTAAACCATTAAATGTTTTGTAGAATATGGCTGCTCTGTGTGCTATACTGGGTAGTTCCAAAACTTCCATCAGTGTATTCTTATTGTAACTAAATTTACCCTTTGTGATACAGTCTCTTATTTGCAAATACTTCCAAAAAATTACCTTTATATTCCAGATTATATTTTTGCATAATGTCAGTAAACAACATTAATACTCCATCCACACACAGGTCGCTCAGTTTGCGTATCCCTCTTACAAGCCATTGATTCCAATAGATGGGTTTCTTCCCAATACAGATGGCTGGGTTATGCCATATAGAGGCGTAAGGTTCTCTCAAGTGGGAAATACTATACATCTTATGAATTTCTCTCCAAACTGTTTTAGAATAAGACAACACTGAGAAATAATTATGTCCAGGAATTGTTACACCATGTGAGAGAACATCCAGAGGTTCAAACGGGCTAGTTAGTTCCCTTTCAATTTTGATCCAACTCAACTCCTGATCTATCCCCTTCCAATGTTTTATCAATCTAGACATTTCAAATGATAAATTATATCGTCTTTAGACCCATACCTCCGATCTCCCTAGGTGACCGCATCTTCTTAATATTAATCCTTGGTCTCTTTTTATCCCATAAAAATTCTTTAATGATTCTATCGTAAAGTTTAAACAACTGTGGTGCTATATTGACTGGTAGCATCATGGAAACATAATTGAATTGTGGTGCAACCACCATTTTAATTACATTAATTTTCCCCCACAATGTGAGCTTCAATTTTCCCCATTTATCCAGGTTCATTTTTATTTTCTGGAGGAGTGGTTCCATATTTGAGAGCATTATGTCGTCAAGATTTGAATTTAGTTGAATACCTAAATATTTCATACCTGAAGGTAGAAACTTAAAGCCATATGGAGTGATAACCCCAGAGTGACATGTATGCGATATTGGCATACATTCGGATTTATTCCAGTTTATTTCATAACCTGATAATCTAGAATACCGTTCAATACATTCAAGTAACACTGGCAGGGAGTCCCCAGGATCTTCTAACACTGCTAATATGTCATCGGCATACATGAATAGCTTGTGCTCTCCACCACCTGCCCTCACACCCTTAATCCTCACATCAGCTCTGATTGCTACAGCTAATGGTTCAAGTACCATAGTAAAGAGCAATGGAGAGAGAGCACACCCCTGTCTCGTCCCTCTAGAAAGACAGAAAAAATCAGATAGCAGCCCATTTGTTAGAACAGCTGCTCTCGGGCCAGAGTAAAGTATCTTCACCCAGTTACAAAAGCCGGGACCCAACCCAAATTTCGAAAGAGTCAACATGAGGAACTCCCACTCCACCCGATCAAAAGCCTTCTCAGCGTCAAGTGAAAGAGCTGCTACTGGTACCGGATTAGAGCCATTCATGCATCAGATGTATGAGCCTTCGCATGTTATCAACCGAGGACCTTTTTTTAATAAAAACCTACTTGATCCCCATGTATAATGTCTGGCAATACTTTCTCTAAACGTGACGCCAAGGTCTTTGTCAAAATCTTACAATCCACTCCAAGTAGACTCACAGGTCTGAAATTAGACGGATCAGAGGTATCTCTGTCCTTTTTAGGAATAAGAGAGATTAAAGCATCATTAAACGTACCAGGCAGCGAACCCCTCTCAAACGCTTCCATATGCAATATGGGGGCTAAGATATCAATACATTTCTTATAATATTCAACCGGGAATCCATCCAAACCAGGTGACTTCCCGGTTTTCATGGATGAAATAGCAGCCCTAATCTCTTCCTCTGTTATTGGAGCATCCAATATGTCTTTTTGCTCATTAGATATGGAAGGCAGATGAATACCTGAAAAAAAAGTTGTTGTTTCTTCTGGGTTAGGAGCACCGGAGGATGTGTAAAGATTTCATTAAAAAAAATTAATTTTAAAATTAATTTATTTTGATGAGGTTACTACCCCATTGTCCTTCTTAATTATTTGAATGTTGTTGGAATTGTCCTGTTGTCTTAATTGTCTCGCTAATAGTCTGCCATTCTTTTCGCCGCCTTCATAGAAATTAATTTTCAGCCTAAATAAGGCATACTCAGCCTTTTTATTATATATATCATGTAGTTGATATTTCATATTACAAATTGTTTTGTATAAATTTTCTGAATAGTGACTTGCCAATTATTTCTCTAATTTACGGATCTCTTTGTCCAATGTTTTTTCTTTCTTTACATTCTCCTTTTTCATTTTTGAGGCATGAGCAATAATTTTCCCTCTTACATAAGCCTTAGATGCTTCCCAAACTGAGGAAATTGTTTCTGTAGAACCAATATTAATTTCGAAAAAAGATTTAAGATCCTCTGATAACGTATTGCTAAATGACACATCCTGTAACCACATAGTGTTAAGCCTCCAACGTCCTCTTTTCACCTTATCTGTGTTCAAATCAACATGTAACTCTACTGTGGCATGATCACTGAGGGCAATAGCCCCTATCTCACAATCCACTACTGAGTCTATTAATGAGTTAGACATCTGAAAAAAATCGATCCTTGAATGGGATTTGTGACAGTGGGAGTAAAAGGTTTTCCCTCTCACATGGGTTCACCAACCTCCATATTTCCACCAAGCTCAAGTCCTCTGTCAGCATATGAATTGCAGCTCTGTCCTAGTGGGTGAACACCTACCACTGGGTTTACTCTTATCAATTAGTCCATCCATTACCTGGTTGAAATCCCCCGCCAGTATGACCTGGCCCTGCATGTTTCCTATCACTCTATCTAACTTCATGGAAGAAATCAGGTTCCTCCTTGTTTGGGGCGTATATATTGCATATTACTGTCCTGATTCCATTGATCAGGGCTTCAATACAAATAATTCTACCCTCCTTATCATTGTGTTGTTTCAATATAATAAAGCTTAAATTTTTATTAATGAGTATCATCACCCCATTCTGTTTACTAGAGTATGAACTATGAAAAACCTTCCCTACCCAGCCTCTTTTAAATTTTCCTGCCTCTTCATCTCCCATTATATGAGACTCCTGAATAAATGCTATATCTGTATTTTTAGATTTCAAATATGTCAAAACCTTCCTCCTTTTAATGGGGTTCCCACATCCGTTTATGTTCCATGATATTATATTAATGTATCTCGTATTAATGTATCTGTTAGCCACCATTTCTCAACATGTAAATGCTATTTGACCTCAGTTCTCTCCACATGGATTCAACAATAACTAAACACGTATTCAAGAGGCTGTTCAAAACGTTAAATGTTCTCAGGTATACCGTCTTGGTGCAGAGATAAAACATGAAAAACACAAACATAACCCCGGTTAAAGCAACCCTGAACTTGGTGCTTTTAACTAACCCCCACCCCGCCCCCGGATTAACCTGAACTAAATTAACCGTGTCGGTGAGGCGCGTCCTGTCAGATCGTGACAACACAGCTCTTCCTGCCTCCCACAAACCATCATCAAAGTTACCTTATTCCAACAGATTAACACATACACTTCGTCTGGTTTACATGAAGTCCCCCGGTCCTCTATTCAGCACTTTGCACAAACTCCTCCGCTTCCTTGCTGTCTCGAAAAGTTTTCTTCTGCCCTTTCCATGTGAAGATAAGTGTCGCTGGGTAGACCAGCCTGTGTCTCACATTTAGCGCATGCAGACGTCTCATCACTGGAACGAATGCTTTTCTTTTCTCCGCCAATTCTCTGGACACATCCTCAAAAAAGGACAGCTTACAATCCTCCCAGTCGATCCCACGTCTCTCCTTAGCCACCTGCAGCACCTTGTCTCGGGCCGATGAGCGTAGAAAGCGCATCAGTATGGTCCTGGGCGGTTGGTTCGGGCCCGGTACGGGAGCCAAAGAGCGGTGGGCACGTTCCATTTCAAACTCGTTGTCGGGCAGCCCGAGCCCCTGCGAGATGATCTTTTCCACATACTGAATAACTTTGCCCGTCTCCTCCTTGCCCTCTTTCAGTCCCACCATTCTTACATTATTTCTCCTGCTGCGGTTTTCCAGGTCCTCCACGCGCGTCCACAGTACCTCCAGTCTCTTGTCACATTTCTCCATACTTTTCTCCATTCGTGTGTTTACGTCTTCCACGTCCGATATCCGTTGTTCTGCCTCTCCCAGTCTCACTTGTATGCTCTGCACCGCATCTTTAAGCTCTTTCGTTGTCTCCTTAATTGAGACAACATCCGTCGCCACCAGCTGAAGAGTAACACTCATTTTGCGTATTTCCTCCAACATTGTTTTCTCGTCAGACACTCCAGGTGTACGGTCGCTATCACTTGCTGTTGTCGGCGATGTGGAGGTGCGTTCACGTGTTAGGCTGATCCTTGAGGCTAGCTTACTTCTCGTAGCCGCACCTTTGAAAAAGTTAGCTTTGCTGTTGTTCGACATTTCGCCGGGAAAGTACAAATGTCTGGTCGGAAACTAGTAGTTATTGTTTTCCTGAACACGGGGCCTCACTTTTCAGACTAGGAACGAAGTATATGTCTACAAATTTACATAATTAGTTGATGGTCGTGAGGAGCTCTCCTACTGTGCTGCCATCTTCCCTGCGGTACTCTTATCTTTGTCTTATCTTTGCTGGAATTTGTCTTTTGGGATTTTCTCTTTTTTTACACTTTAAAGGTCAATACATGTATGATAATATCTCAACTATAAAGGTAAACAACAACATAGCCATAACTCGTTAATCTCGTGGGTAGGTCTCATGGCAGTGAATGGAAGGCCAGCTCTGAGGGCCCCCGAGACCCTGCAACGGCTCACCTCACCATGTGGCAACCTGTTGCACTAGTGCGCCCTCTGGTGCATTGGTTGTGAAATTACACACCGCTAATGGGAAATTCATAAGGGGACAATAGATAAATGGTAATGGCAAGTAGGGAGGACAACCGTTACGTTTCTACGTTCCTTTTTTTTAATCTAATCTTGCTGATGAGTTAGGTCGAAAATACCATAACGTAATAGGATGAAATAAATAAGAGAGAGAGAGAGAGAGAGAGAGAGAGAGAGAGAGAGAATGCTTCTGTGGCATCGGCCCGGGAGAATAGTTTGATTAACTCAAGCCTATCCCGACCGTTAACTCATTATATAATATTCTAGTATCACTTTGCACTATAGATACACGTTTACATTCATATCACACTGTATGCTGTATGATTATTTTTGTTTTACCTATTCTGCCTACAGAGCCCTTCGAGTCCCGAGTCTTGAGAGAGGGGGGCTGTCCTCTCGACCACCCGGTGGTGTTGTATAGTAAAGAGCAAGGCGGGGCGTAAAAGTTTGGCTTGAGCCTCCTCTCCCCTCCATGTGTTTCACTCGGTGATTGGAGCGTGACGGGTAACAGCTGTGAGAACCTCCTTGACGAGCAACATGTACTGAGAACGAACCCAGCAAACGTAGCCTTTTGTCGCGGTCAAAGTTAGGACAGTCCTTCAACGGCGTTCAAAGGGATAAAAAAGTACCCGTGGCGGAGGGTGGGGGTGGGGGGGGGGGCGAGGGAAGACCACATCTGAACCGCACTGTTTAACTGATTTACTGGCACGAGTTTCCACAGCACTCGCAGTATGGTAAGTGAACCACGGATGCAACTTTTTTTCAACCACGAGCATGCATCTCCTATCTTAATGCCTTGCAGGTCTACTGCCAATGTATGTGTTTTTTTTTTTTTTGTTTTTTTTTTTTTACTTGCATGCGTTTTTTCTGCATAGAAGTTCGCGCTACGTGTGCAGTGGCGTAGTCCCGAGCCAAATTGGGGTGGTCTACCCACCCCCAACAGAATCACGCAGCCTATAAAGAAAAAAAAAACATACTGTTTAACATTTTTATATGTCGAAAACATGTACTAATACAAGTGGGTTTCTCTTTTTTATAAATCCCATTTCAGCAGGATCAATGTCCAGGGCACGTGAGTGTTTAATCCTCGCGTGTTCAAGCAGTAAATGTAGTTGTAAATGTTTTGCAGTCATCATATAAACTCACCATCCACAAACTGTATCACATTCATCATGGATCATGAATTTAGTTTAGGCTTTCAAGAGGGATACTTGGTAAAATCTTTCAAACAGTTTATTTATTCATATTTTTAGTATATATTATATTATATACTATTATAGCTATAATAGTATTTCATTATATACTGTGCATGTTTTGCTACATTTTGTTTTAAAGAAGCCACTAAAAATGCTTCCACATTATATTTTGCGCTGTTATAAATCTTTTTGCCAAAAGGTGGCATTGGTGAATGGGAGAACGGTGGAAAACAGAAACTTGGAAAGCAAATACAACCTGGTTTGGATTACGTTGAGCAGCTTACCTGAGCGGCTTTCTGATTCAGTGACCTTGACTCTGACGCCGACATCAGAGTGTCTTGATAACCCAGCAATCAGTTGCTGTGTTCAAACACTATAGGCCTACGTATTTAACATTTACCGCACAGATTGCACATGTAGGCTCTATTTTCACAAACGCGGGAGACTGATATTCATCCACACTTTGCTGTTATTGTTATTTCTCTTTCCTTTGCCACACAAAGTGACTTCCTATCCAGAAATGTCAGAGCAAGTCTACATTTTGGGGGCGAAACCTCAAGTTATTTTGGTTAAATACAGAGTTTGCAGTATATAGGCGAGTAGGCACACACACAGACACATACACACATACACACACACACACACACACACACACACACACACACACACACACTAAGCAAACATTGGGCAATGTTAAACATGATGTGATGTCGGGGAGAAGTACATACAAGCCGGGCTGAACAATGTGCTGGGATTTGCCGCAACATGTGATGTGAGAGAGCCGCGATAATCACCTGGTACAGTCAACATGCGTTACGAACCACCCACAAAACGCATCAGCCTCCAGGTTCCTTCCTCCTCACCGCGGAGACCGTGACGTCAAAATGCACCGCCGGTGTGTGTGTGTTCGTAATGTTATTCTCACGCCAAGATTGAAGAACGCTGGGAGAGATTATCGAGATGTAGCCTACCGCCTGGGTATCCAGAGGGGAACAACCCCGTAACCCCTACCTGCTCCGTAATGACGCGTTTCAGAGACCACCGCTAGCTAAGTAAGAGCAGCAAAGTAGTAAATGTGCATCCCAAGTTCTAACCCCACCCACCCCCCCCCCCCCCACCCCCCCCCACCCCCCCGCTTCCTACAGGCCCTCTCATATAAAGGGTAAAGGGGGGCATTTAGCAGACGCTTTTGTCCAAAGCGACTTACAATCAGTACATTTGTGGGGGTTCGACATGTGGACAGTTGGAGGAAGGCGAGGGGGGGATCGAGGGGATCGAACCGCCGACCCTACGGTGAGTGGACGAACCCCGCTCTGTCCACCCGCTCCACCCACTGAGCAGCTACTGCCGCCGCCATATCCCGGTTTTGATCGTGCCACCGATCACCGCCGTGGAAGTCACGGCAGGCCGAGCGCTGAGAGGTTGCACGGTGGGACGTGGCCGCCGGGACACGTGAAGGCGACGGGCCTCGTGTCAACAACACGGCTGCCAGTCCGACACCACCTCCCCTCGTGTCACCCGGGCACCCTCCTGTCCTATATTTACACCCGGGCCGAAACACGTGCCATTGTTGAGCTACGCGCGTCCGTAACGTGAGCGCAAAGGGGACACGCGCTCCGCCCCCCCCACCGCCCCCCCCCCCCTCCCCGCCTGGCCCAGAATCACCAGGCCCCCCCCCCGATGCGAGAGATCTTGGCACCACAAGTGAGTGAGGAGGAGAAGTATGTATTCTATGTATTCAACGTAGAATGTAAACACAGGGAAACGTTAGACATATAAGCCCCACCCACCCCCCAATGGTCCTGTCCAGCACAGCGGATAGAGTATAGTGGAAGAACTTGCAGCACTATGGGCTAGTGTGCAGATTACCGATTACTGCATTGCTTTTGGGGGGAGACTCCAAATGAAATGCAATTTTTATATTCATGCACGCATTGCATTAAAGCCCGATTTGAACACGTTGTGATCTTGATCTTTTAGGATCAAAATCACATGAACTGATTAAATAGATACACATGTATTTCAATGATCCTAAGGGTTTTTCAGCTCCCGTCGTCGTGTGAACAGTGGTTATGTGTTCGATTCCCACTGGGGCAACCCATGCCAAGAATGCGTGCGCTCACTGATATTGGAAGACCAAACAGCTAACAACTAACGTTCTCCATGCATGGTCATAACTTGGTTATTTGGCAAAACATCCAAATGGACCTGTGGGGATTTTAGCTGCAGGTCGACGAGGAGCAAGTGGTGCACTCTTTAGCTGCAGGAGTGTCCCGAACCAAATTCAGCCAGTGCTGGGAACCAAGAGACAAGGGGACGGCCGGAAAGTGAAAGTATTCAGTATGGCGTCGAGTTGCGAATCTGTGCGTTTTTCTTTTTTTGTCGCCACGCATCGCGGGGGCATGCTCCCTCTGCAAGCCCTGGCCGATAAATAATGTAAAAGGATTTGGAAAGTCTGCATCAGTGCATCACTCCCCCCCCCCCCCCTCCCCCCCGCCCCCCACCGGCCCTGAGCTGACTAGTCCTCACATCGCACATCTTGGTCTGAGTGCTAATGTGGGATATTTGACCTGACATGCATCGCAATATGCCAGCACACTTCAGCCACTTCCAAGTATTCACTGGGGTCTGGTGGGTCCGTTTCAGCTGCGAGGAGGCCCTCTGTGTGCTGGAGTGCTCCACTATTGGTTCGGCGGCAGGGCCGACGGTATCTGATATCTGATACCATCTCCCTGTTACTCCTATCGCCCTGTTTATCGTGGTTTATGGACTACCTACGACTACTGCTGCTCTTGGAACACCGTATTACCACGTTATAATGTGGCTTCTGCTCTCACCCACCCACCCACCCACAGAGCTTCTCCATTGTCATGGTGTCCCCGGTTCTGTCATTGTCAGGACTTTATTCTCACTCATAGGTGGCATTCTGAGTTGTTTTAGCTCTGGTTGCTTTGGCATTTACAAGCAGAGAACTCCGCTAGTTGTGGGAGGCATGGGAGGGTGTTGGGTGGGTGGGATACTGTTTCCTGTCATGTGATCGCTGGTCAACTCAGTACTGAGAGTGACATCTTGGACTATAAATAGAGATGGATGAGTAACCAGAGTCAAACTTATCAAAACCATTTTTTACAATATTTGATTCTGGTGTGAAATCTTTTTGAACACAGTTATAGTTAAAGTTTGTGACCCTTGTTTAGTCATTTAAATATCTAATTTTTACCATGATTTTTATGGTCAGAATTGTATCCCATATGAACAGAACCATAGATATTCAGATTTTTCTGTTTTACCATTTGTAGAACATGTCAGTTGGAGCCTTATCTATTTTATTGCCATTAAATGTTGGTCTAACACCACATTAGCACCACCCCCACCACCAACCAACCATAACCCAAGCATCCCGTTTTGGAGAAGCCCCCCCCCCTCCTCGTCTGGGTAAAGACTGTAAAGACTGTAAAGACTGGGTAACAAAGCTGGTGTAATATTCAAACGGTCAAGCAGAAATCACGAGCGTGTCCGAGCGCAGACTCGCTGAGGACAAGTGGTGAACGGATGCCAAGCGGACATGTCCTCGGTTTATTTAATCACCTTAAAAACGTACGCCAGCAGCGACCCTGAACCCCCCCCCCCCCCCGGCCACACACACACACACAACCCCATGGGTATTCCAGGTTTATCAATGACCAGATGTACAGGTCAATCACTTGCATTCACATTAGGACAATAATAATACGACTACATTTCGCAACTGTGACGACTACATTAGCCCAACTATGGGTTAATTTTAGATCATTTAAATTAATTAAAATGAACAAGTTTATTAATCGTTATTTCTCTCTCTCTCTCTCTCTCTCTCTCTCTCTCTCTCTCTCTCTCTCTCTCTCTCTCTCTCTCTCTCTCTCTCTCTCTCTCTCTCTCTCTCTCTCTCTCTCTCTCTCTCTCTCTCTCTCTCTCTCTCTCTCTCTCTCCCTCCCCCCGGGCTCCCCTCCACCACTCACTTGTGGTGTCATGGTGACGCCCACATTTCACCAAGTATTATTATGTTCTCTCTCGCCCACCCTAGGTGTGTGTGTGACCACCTGCTTTATCTGTCTCTCTCTCTCTCTCTCCCCCCCTTGGCCTGTACGTCGGTATGTACTTGTGCAAAGTCACAGTACTCTCGGCTCCAACCTTTTCCACTTCACTTTGACGTGAGCCATGCCACGTATCTACCAACCCGGACCTCTGCAGTCAGCCATTCTCACCCCTCCACCACCACCACCACCCCCATACATTTTTTTGATCCAAGTTTGTTGCCAAATTGTGCTTCTTGTTAGCTTAGCATTTCCCCTGGATAGCTCCTTGAGCTTTCCGCGTCGTCCACCCACCCTCACCCCCTCACCCCCTCACCCCCCACCCGGCCCGTATGGAACATATATCCTATGTTTATTTATTACATGGAAACGGCCGTACGTCCTGCTGCCATTCACATGGGATTTCTGGGGTGCTAGCGTAAATAGAAGGCTAACGTAGCTCTACCTACAAAGAAAATAGACATGTGAACCCTTCCTTCCCTGGCCCCCGTTCGGACATGTTCCCAGACGCATGTTACCGTGTTTGTTTTGTTATCCCCCCCCCCCTACTGAGGCACATATAGAATGATCAGGTAAGGGTTAGGCTCTCAATTCATACGCGTAAGGTAAGGGTAAATACCCACAGGAAGGTGACCTCACTGCCGCTTATCCTATCAGCAACATGGTGTACAATAACATGTTTTCGCCATAGAAGGACAATGACTTGAGTCAGACTTCTGAAGTCTGATTCAAGTCATTGTGCCTCATTTCTGAAATGTACACAACAGGGTTGTCCTTTTTTTAAACTGCCCAGTTTATAGGAAGGGGAATGCAGTGTATAGGAAGGGGTTACACATTATGGATATTGCATATTGGGATCATTGTGCAAGGTAATTGTGATTGTCCAGTATTTTTTTTTTTTGCGTCAGTTTGTATTTGTGTTTCTGCAAAGACAGAACTTTTTTTTTTTGCCCACTGATTTACCAGCTGATGACCCCAGAGCTTTGGTCTTTATTGGCCTACTGTTGTTGCTTGGCAGAAGCACCCTGGCAGAACAGAAATCTGTAATTTACTTATTACTATGTTGTTATGGGTCATCAAGGAGTGGATTAAGCATCACCAAACTATCAGGTTTCAGATCATTTCAGTTTTAAGGTCCATCGGTGATGTTTGATTACCAATTACCATTCAGCGCAGATGAATGAGTGTGTTTGTGAAGGATGGTCAGAGCTGGGGTGAAGGAAGCAAGACATAACTGTGGTTGATCTTTGAAGAGAGTGTGGCATGTCCTCTTCACCTGCTTCTTAACACTCCCCTAATGAACACAATGTGAATAAAAGCTTTAGCATAGTGCTGAAGGGGGGGGGGGGGAAAGCCAGCCAACCAATCAAACCCAGCCTTTCCCTCTGCGCGCTCCAGGCCGAGAAGCCTCCCCTGCCCACAGACGACGGCCACGAGGGCCACTGGTTGGACGAGGCCCCGGGGGAGTCCCAGTTTGGGGCGGGGCATGCGGCCGGGGGCGGGGCTGACGGGCAGGACCGCCCGGCCTGGGACTCCAAGCTGCAGTACGTGCTGGCCCAGGTGGGCTTCAGCGTGGGCCTGGGGAACGTCTGGAGGTTCCCGTACCTGTGTCACCAGAATGGAGGAGGTGGGTGGTTTTGTATGGGTTTTTATTTATTTATTATTATTTGAATCCACTTCAAGATTGTCAGTGGTGTTCTGTTATTGTTTTTGGTTGAATAAAAATAATTTTCCCTTTCGGTGGACACGTACATACACTCTCCACAATGCGTGACACGAGAAGCGTTAATGCCATGCTGCGAGGAGGTGTGTGTGCGTGTGCGTGTGTGTGTGTGTGTGTGTGTGTGTGTGTGTGTGTGTGTGCGCGCGATCATATAATAAATGAATGATGTCAACATCTCCGCCTCCTCCTCAGGTCAGGATGAGGGGGAGTGTAAACAGGACTTCAATGTTTCAGCCTCCATCCTGTGTGTGTGTGTGTGCGCTCCGCAGGGGCATTCATGCTGCTGTACGTGGTGCTGCTGGTGGTGGTGGGCGTTCCCCTCTTCTTCATGGAGCTGGCGGCGGGCCAGTGCATCCGTCAGGGCAGCATCGGCGTGTGGAAGCACATCTCCCCCAAGCTGGCGGGCATCGGCTACTCCAGCTGCATGGTGAGGGCTTCACAGCGCGCCGTCGCAGTCCCGGGCTTTTCGCGCACGTCCCCAATAGAGGATGGATACCCGACCCAAGCCCGACGGGACCCGACGGTACCCGGCGTGCCGGGTGGGGTTCGGACAAATATTTAGAAATTATGCCAGGGTTCGAGTCGGGCTCGGTCACATTTGAGCGATTTTAAATTTTTAATTTACCAGCGCATTAACCAGCGTGTTAACCCGTGCATGGTGCGCTCATCTGTTTATTGACATGAAAAGCTTGATGCCTGTCGGGCTCGGGTCGGGTTCGGTTACTGTTCTGTCCCGATCCGCACTCTAGTCCCCAATGCCGGCCCTTCCTCGAACCCTTCCCGCCGCACACTTTCAGGCCGTCCTCCCACTCCTCCCGTTCCGTTGCTGGACATGTCGGGAAAGAGGCCATCTTGGTAGGTCACGTGTAGCTGGGAACGCGCAGGGAGTTTGTAAACGCGGACGCGTGTCCGTGGTGCCACCGGCTGGGTAGTGTTTGAAATCCAAAAGAAGTTGTGTTTAGTTTCGTTTTTTTTTTTGTTTGTTTGTTTGTTTGTTAGTTGGATTAAAGTTTTGCCGTCATGTTTTTCTGGCAAGTGTGTGCGTGTGTGTGTGTGCGCGCGTGTGCCTTTGCGCGTCTGTGTGTGTGTGCGCGTGTGTGCCTTTGTGCGTGTGTGTGTGTGTGTGTGTGTGTGTGTGTGTGTGTGAGAGAGAGACCCAATGTGGTGTCATGAGTTATGTGTCGGAACTCTTGTTGCGCAACGGGCAAAAAATACATGGAGCCAAACAGAGCTGACACGTGGCCCGGGAACACAGGGAGCAGCAGCGACACTGGCACTCACAGAATGCCATGGTTTGGACTGCGGTACTTTGTGTGTGCGTGTGTTTTGATCAGCTGTGGTATTGTCTATACAGTATACCATCAGTGAGCGATTGTGTTTTTCATCTCGCAGAGGGTGGGGTTCATTAGGTCACGATGAGTCGTAAAAAAAAAAAAAGACTAATAGAACTAGCCAGTGGCTTATCACAAAGGGCAGTCGGCGACATCTTAAAGCGGCTCTCCATACATTTTGGGAAACGGTGAACATGTGTAACTGGGACCCCGCGGTGAATCTATGCCCCACATGTGGCCTGCATGACTGCCTCTCACGTTACATGACCGTTTCCGTGTCCATGTGTCCGTTCACCCTGGGTGGTGAACGGACACAGAACGGACACCCTGGGTCGCACAATGGTGTTGGAGATCAAATTCAGACCACAAGTCGGTGTTATGGGTTAGAGTGCTCGACTCCCAGGTCCTGGGTGCAGTTCTCCAGTGTACACCAGCCTACCTTCAACAAGATGGATTAATACTACAGTCGTAAATGTCGTGCTCACTGTCTCTCCTCCTTCAGTAGTAAATGCTACTCTCTTTCAGTAGTACCTTATGGTTCTCCTTCAGTAGTAAATGCTATACTGACTGTTTCTCTTTCAGTAATAACTTGTGTTTCTCCTCCTTCAGTAGTAAATGCTATACTGACTGTTTCTCTTTCAGTAGTAACTTGTGGTTCTCCTCCTTCAGTAGTAAATGCTGTACTGACTGTTTCTCTTTCAGTAGTAACTTGTGTTTCTCCTCCTTCAGTAGGTAATGCTATACTAACTGTTTCTTCTCTCTCAGGTGTGTTTCTACGTTGCTCTCTACTACAACGTCATCATTGCGTGGAGTCTCTTCTACATGGGAAACTCTTTCCAGTACCCCCTGCCTTGGGAACAGTGTCCCATCGACACTGCTACCAACAGCACAGGTGTGTGTGTGTGTGTGTGTGTGTGTGTGTGTGTGTGTGTGTGTGTGTGTGTGTGTGTGTGTGTGTGTGTGTGTGTGTGTGTGTGTGTGTGTGTGTGTGTGTGTGTGTGTGTGTGTGTGTGTGTGTGTGTGTGTGTGTGTGTGTGTGTGTCTGTCTGTCTGTCTGTCTGTCTGTCTGTCTGTCTGTCTGTCTGTCTGTCTGTCTGTCTGTCTGTCTGTCTGTCTGTCTGTCTGTCTGTCTGTCTGTCTGTCTGTCTGTCTGTCTGTCTGTCTGTCTGTCTGTCTGTCTGTCTGTCTGTCTGTCTGTCTGTCTGTCTGTCTGTCTGTCTGTCTGTCTGTCTGTCTGTCTGTCTGTCTGTCTGTCTGTCTGTCTGTCTGTCTGTCTGTCTGTCTGTCTGTCTGTCTGTCTGTCTGTCTGTCTGTCTGTCTGTCTGTCTGTCTGTCTGTCTGTCTGTCTGTCTGTCTGTCTGTCTGTCTGTCTGTCTGTCTGTCTGTCTGTCTGTCTGTCTGTCTGTCTGTCTGTCTGTCTGTCTGTCTGTCTGTCTGTCTGTCTGTCTGTCTGTCTGTCTGTCTGTCTGTCTGTCTGTCTGTCTGTCTGTCTGTCTGTCTGTCTGTCTGTCTGTCTGTCTGTCTGTCTGTCTGTCTGTCTGTCTGTCTGTCTGTCTGTCTGTCTGTCTGTCTGTCTGTCTGTCTGTCTGTCTGTCTGTCTGTCTGTCTGTCTGTCTGTCTGTCTGTCTGTCTGTCTGTCTGTCTGTCTGTCTGTCTGTCTGTCTGTCTGTCTGTCTGTCTGTCTGTCTGTCTGTCTGTCTGTCTGTCTGTCTGTCTGTCTGTCTGTCTGTCTGTCTGTCTGTCTGTCTGTCTGTCTGTCTGTCTGTCTGTCTGTCTGTCTGTCTGTCTGTCTGTCTGTCTGTCTGTCTGTCTGTCTGTCTGTCTGTCTGTCTGTCTGTCTGTCTGTCTGTCTGAGAGATTGCTCCATCCATACATTGTGCACACATATTGCTTTGTTGAAATATCTTTGTTTGAATTTCATTAGAAACTAATTTCACAAAGTTTTCAACATTTTCCCTGTTTGGGCTACTTTTTTTTTTGGCGTGCAAGTCAACAAAATGTCGCCAAAACTGAATCTTAGTAAAACTGTCACACTCTGTAGGCCTACAATCTATATGACCTGAGCACCCGCTGTTCCCGCTGTGCACTTACTGACCATCCAATAGCGTTCTGTGAAGTTAATTGTTCAGATGTTCCCAGGGGAAATCCCCACAAACCCCCATCCCCTACTCGATCCAATGGTTTTCGGATCGCTCGGCCAATTCGAAGCGAAGGCAGCCGCTCAAAATATTTTGGAATAAACTCAATGTTTTATGTTTCGCTTGGTGGTGTGGAAAGGTTGGTCTGACACTGCTTCTTATTATACACACTACTGGGTGTCAGGTATCTGATAACCTCACCTCTGTGTCCGCCCCCCCCCCCCCCAGTTAAGGAATGCGCAGGCAGCTCCCCGACGTCCTATTTCTGGTTCCGGAAGGCCCTTGACATCACCGACTCCATCGACGAATCAGGGGAGTTCAACCCGATCATGACTGGCTGTTTATTGGCTGCTTGGGCCATCGTTGCCCTGGGGATGATCAAGGGAATCAAGTCCTCGGCCAGGGTAAAAAAAAAAAAGTGTAATTTGAGCAATGAGTAATAATTATTAATTTTTATTAATAAATTACCGTTTTTAAATTTCCATCAAAAAAGAAAAAAAAAATATTTGAATAAAAAATAAATAAAATACAGTAAAAGCTTTTGAGTATCGAACGACGTTATACGCTTGATTTGCCCTGCTTGGAATGTTCTCGTTCACCGCGTCTCAATTCGCGAAACCGTAACGCGCGCACGGATGCCTCCGGAACGTGAAACCCGAACCCACCCGTTCCTGTTTGTGGTCCCCAGGTGATGTACTTCTCCTCCATCTTCCCCTACGTGGTGCTGGCCATCTTCCTGGTGCGAGGTCTGATGCTGGACGGGGCCATCGAGGGCATCACATACATGTTCTACCCCAAAGTACGCTCGGGTTCCGTCATGTTGTGGCAGAAAAAGAAAAACTGTTCTCCCCCCGTTCAGTTTTTTAAGTTTTACCTGAGTTTACAACTCTATTTGAAACAAACTCCACCTACTCTCTCTCTCGCTCCCTCCCCCCCCTCCCCCTCCCTTCCCCCCTCCCCCCCCCCCTCCACCCAGCTGGAGATCTGGGGGGAGGTGCAGGTGTGGCGGCAGGCGGCCACGCAGGTGTTCTTTGCGCTGGGCCTGGGCTACGGCTCCGTCATCGCCTACTCCTCCTACAACCCCGTCAACAACAACTGCCACCGCGACGCGCTCATGGTGTCCGGCATCAACTTCATGACGTCGGTGCTGGCGTCGCTGGTGGTCTTCGTGGTGCTGGGCTTCCGCGCCAAGAGCATCACGCTGCGCTGCGTGGCCGAGTGGGTGTCCCCCTTTTCTGGGTTTTTTTTTGTTTTTTTTGTGGCGTCAGTTTGTTTGCTGGTGGTGGTGATTTGTTTTTTTTCCGGAGGGTGTGTGTGTGTGTGTGTGTGTGTGTGTGTGTGTGTGTGTGTGTGTGTGTGTGTGTGTGTGTGTGTGTGTGTGTGTGTGTGTGTGTGTGTGTGTGTGTGTGTGTGTGTGTGTGTGTGTGTGTGTGTGTGTGTGTGTGTGTGCGTGCGTGCGCCGGTCGTACGGTCTGTTCCACGATCCACAAGGAAACCGGGGGGACAGCTGGGAGGCACAGACGCGCGTGTCGTATGCAAACAAGTGTTTGCTAATGTGGTTGGAATTCTGGGCCCTCGCCAGTCACTGGCAATACAATTTGGCTACTGGATTTCACTCGGACTCTTGTGTACTAATGTGACACTGCTTTTTGTGTGTGTGTGTGTGTGTCTGTCTGCACACGGGCACCTTTTTTAAATTTTGTTTTGAGGTTTATAAAATAAAAAAAATAATTAGCTGTGCACTGCAACTGATCTGCAAGAACGCAGTTGAATTATCGGCCCCTGTGCAGTGCATCATGGGTAACGGATGTCATCCGGTAGTGATGTCGTACATAGTGGCCGTTGCGTGTTGTTGTGGTAACCTCTGCGTCTTTCAGTAACCTGGGCCTCCTGGGCACCGAGGCCACCGATTGGTCGGAGCAGCCGTGGTGGCCCGGGTTCAACGTGAGTGACCCGGGCTCCGTGTCCGTCAGCGAGTACCAAGACTGGTTCTCCCACTACGGCGTCCTGGCGGGGCCAAACTTCACCGACTGCAATCTGGAGAAGGAGATGAACAAGGTAATGCAGACACAGACGCGGGTTTGAAAAAGTATGACGTCACAAGGCGCGGTTGCAGTGTGCCGTACACATTGCCGGCGTTGTAACTCGCGGCACCACTGAAATCCAGTGGTTGCTCGTTGTTGAAAACGCACGCGCCGGAGCATCGAACACATCACCAAAACGTAAATATTGTAAATCAGAATTAGGTGTTTTCTCTACAATTATCTTTATAGCACTTTATATCAATGCTATAACCATAGTTGTATTGTTACATAGTTGTACACTTGTACACTATGCAACTGTTCAATAGAACTTTGATGTTACTGCAACTACTGTATATAGCTTGACTATATAACTAATGTTATATTTACATCACTACAGTTTTACATTACTACTGCACTACATACACCATCATCCCATAGTACTACAACTACAGTACCTACACACAGTGAACCACCGACCGCATCCACCCGTTTTTCCCACCCAACCACACACTGAACACCTTTGTCCTTCTCCTCCTCCCTCTCTTCCTCCTCCCTCCCCCACTGCCCACGTCACCCAGGGTGTGGAGGGGACAGGGCTGGCATTCATCGCCTTCACCGAGGCCATGGCTCTGTTCCCCGCCAGCCCCTTCTGGTCCACCCTGTTCTTCCTCATGCTGCTCAACCTGGGCCTCAGCACCATGTTTGGCACCATGCAGGGCATCCTCACGCCCCTCATGGATAACTTCAGCCTGCTGGGCCGACACCGCACCATGCTAACCGGTACCGCCGCAGTCGTGCAGACACGCGTCCTACGCTTGTGGAGTTATATTAGTTTTATTATCTTCAAGGGTTTTTTTTTTGTATTCATGGTAACAGTAGTGATGATAATGATGATAGATGTAGTAGTGGTAATGATGATTATGATATAGTAATAATACATTAACTTGTAGTAATAATTACATTGTATTAGTGTCAATATTGTTTTGTCCTTTTGATTTCTTCTTCTTCTGTTTGTCTGTGTGTCACCCTGCACATGGATCATATTAGTACTGCAATACTGCAACTAATACTGCAACTATGACTAAAGTACTCGCATACTCACGCCCTCGCACACTTCTGTACCGACCGTCAAACCAGATGGCGACTCTTTGTGATTGGTCGTTTCTTTCGGGGGGGGGGGCGGGCTGTCAGCCATTAGACAAACATCTGACCGCCGTCACGGCCTGCCGGTCGCCATCTTGGGACTGGGCTTCACATGTCGACAAATCACATCGGACCGTGGAAACGATGTGCATTTTGTCTTTCTCCCCCCCCAAAAGGGATCGAATCTCCTGACTGTTTTAACTCGGGGGGGAAATCTCATAGTTTCATGGAAAGCGAGGTGGGCCCTGAACGGCTGCATGGCGGCAGCTCTGTACATAAAATAATACATGTAAGAAGGGTTTAACCACATGGAGGAACCTTAAGAGAAATTCCTCCAAGGATTAAAATTCCCCGTTGGGGAGAGATTTGACGATGGTAATCCGATGCCGACACAGACGGACGGATTTAACAGCTTGGAAGAATGACGGAAAACAAGATCACACGAGTCAAAACTTTGGAGCACTCAACAGCCCACTGATTTTTAGATAGAAATATTTTTCTTCCGTTGTTGAAATGGAAGAAAAATATTTTGTATACTAGACTATGCGACTTATTATATTTAGACATGATCGTGGAAGTGTGGAATCTTGCTAATTATTTTTAGTTTTAATGTTTGTATTTAGATTTACATACTTTTTACATATTTCCTTATGCTGTTTTAGCTAACTTTAATGATCATTTTATGAACTTGTAAACAAAACGGCATTACAAATAACTTTACTACTACTACCACCAGTAATACTTAGCCTTTAAGCACTTCTAGAAGGTTCTTAGGGAAAGACTTTTGTTTTATGTTGCCCTAAAGTCTCAATGTGTAACATTTCAACTAGCTTGTAGCGTAACATAACCTGGACATATCCGTGGTCTGATCAATAGTGACTTCAATAATGTCATCAATAAAATAACATCCTACAGCTGATATATCCTTCAAACGCTGGCCGGCCCGTACCTCTCATCCTTGACAAGAATGTTACTATCGACACTCCGGAAACCCCTTCCACTCACGCCCCCCCAGGCGCACTAGTTTGCGTAGAGTGCACCCGCGACACTCTTTCACTCTAAAGCTCACTACTTACTAACTATCCGTCTTAAGCTCCGCCACTTTAACCCTACTGTTGAACCTCACCCTTTTGTAAAACCACACTCGCACCTGTTCGCCTCGTGAACCCGCGTGTCTCGTGTGTGTTCTTTTGCGGCTCAGTCTCCAGCTGCGCCCTGGGCTTCCTGATCGGCCTGCTGTTCACGCAGCGCTCCGGGAACTACTTTGTCACCATGTTCGACGACTACTCGGCCACGCTGCCGCTCATCATCGTGGTGGTGTTCGAGACGTTCAGCGTGTCCTGGGTGTACGGCGCCGATCGGTGAGGAACCCAAACAAACGCCCCACGTTCCAGTCTCCGGTCGCCGCCTCCTGGCCTTTTGTCGCTAACTGCCGAAAAAAGTGTGGCAGTTTTTTTTTTCTTCGGCATCGTCACAACGACCATGATGCGCCCGCACATCTGATTGCTCTTCTTTTTTTTCGGGCAGGGAGCATTTCTGTTTTATGAACATGAATATAACATGAATGTCGTTAAAGTTGCGTTCGCATGAGGAATTAAGACACACAATCCTTCACCATGTTGGCGATACGGGTACTTCACTGACCACGATGGGAACTATCTTAAGAGCATGTATTAATTAAACAAAGACCACTCAAATGGTGGTATTATTTACATGTGTGTGTCTGTCTATATATATATCCATCCTTTTCTGCAGCTTTTTGGATGACATTGAGGTGATGCTGAAATGGCGCCCCCCGGTGGTGTACAAATACCTGTGGAAGTACGTGTGTCTGCTGGCCATGGTGGGCTGCTGGCCGCCAGCATACTGCGCATGTTCTTCAAATGGCCAACGTACACCGCCTGGAACCAGGCCACGGTGAGCATTTATTTACCTTCTTTATACACTGTGGCAACCCGACCCCCTTTTTCCCCCTTCGCAGTGTTTCCTACTCCTACCCGTGCATAACTAGGCAGCTCGAGAGGAGCAGGCAGTTGACTGTTGACTGTTGTAATCCATTTCTGTGATGACTCTAATGGGCTTTCCCCCCTCATTCCACCCCCTTCATCACCTCCCCTCTCCCACCTCCATCATCACCTCCACCCCCCCTCCACCCCAACAACACCACCACCCCCACAACCCGCGCCGCAGGCGTCCGAGGCCACCCTCCTGTACCCGGGCTGGGCGCTGTCCATGATCGCCGTCCTCATCGTCATCGCCACCCTGCCCGTGCCCATCGGCTATGTGCACGCCGCCCTGCGCCGCCGCCACGCCACCTCCCGCCTCCGGCCCCAAGATGGCGGCGGCGGCGGCGTGGGCGGCTGCGTGGGCGCGGGCGCCCAGGAGGCGCACCGCGAGATGTACACCAAGTGCAGCTCCACGGACCGTCTGGACGCCGCGCTGGACGAGGAAGAGGAGGAGGACGCCGAAGAGCAGAGGGGCGAGGCGGCGCACGCCCTGCCGGGGTTCTTGACGGCCCGCGGCGAGGAGCGCTACCGACTCCTCCCCCAGCGGGAGGAGCTGGAGGAGGAGCGGGAGGAGGACACGGTGCTGTGATTGGTTTCGGGGGGGAAATACAGGAAGTGGCGGGCGACAACATGAAAACTGAATGGCATCTGGAGGGAGGGGCTGAACGGGATGGCGTGGGTGGTTAGCGATAACTCCTCTCACGTGAGAGAGACGATTCGTTTTTATTTGTGGTTGTGTTATTTTGTTGTTGTTGTTGTTGTTGTTGTTGTTATTTTGGCAGTACTTTGAGCGTGCAAAACACCTCAGCATTGGAGGCTCAGGTCGGGAGGAGGAGAGGACTGGGTTCAGGTTGAACCAGCCTGCTGCTGCAGACAGGCTGAGCGCTCGTGCCGTCCTCTGCCGCGCTCTCATTGGACGGCGGCCAGCGCAGGGGGAGGGGGAGGGGGAGGGGGGAGGGGCCTGTCGAATGCCTCCATCTCTGGACTTCAATGCAAAAAATTGTTGACATATCGTGAAAGTGTTCATGTTTTCATGAATGTAGGGCTTCACTCTCCAGCGACCAGTGTGGTCTGACTGTTTGCTCACCTGTGCCACCTCAGCAGCAGGTGTAAAGCGGGGAGGGAACCGGTTTGACCAGTCGGAAGTCTCCCCCCGCGGCATTGTGACGATCAACTGCTTTTTTTTTTCCAGAGCCGTTAACGGAAGAGATCGTTTTCGCAAAAAAAAGCGTACGTACACGTCCCGTCGACGTTGTCTCCGTTGCGTGTCGGTTGAGAAGGTGAGAGACGCGTGCCGCGGGGTCACAGAGTGGGCCGAGGTGTCCCGCCATGGCCACGGTTCTCACCTAACGCCAAACGCCGTGTCGGCTGCACGTGTGGCGAACATCTGACGGTCCGTCACACACATCGGATGGTGACTGCAATGTCACGCAATAACCCAAAGATCACGGAACGTTTTCTACATTAGAAAGTTTACTCGGCCGACGACAAACTTCCGGAGCGGCTCGTGGACAGACCTGGGATACTGGTCCCTTTTCCCGGCCTGTAACTGTGTTTTCTTATTTTAGTCAATTGTATATACTTGGGATGTGACGTGGGTGTGAGTGTCAAACTGAAATCCGTCATCCGTCACCCCGGGCAAACTGAATTTAGCTCCTCGTGAACGTAATTTAAAAATGTCACGGGAGGCGCCATTTTGGAAATGTACGTTTTTTACATCGTACGGGAAGCGGGCGAAATGCACACTGCTGGCGTAACCTCCAGACATTCACCCATTCATCCACGTGATGACCGTCAG
>JAXIVH010000036.1:664908-729908 GCA_036785325.1 Urophycis tenuis | reverse complement strand
AGCTTTCGAACCTGAGCCTGTGACTCACACCAGGCTTCAGAATGAATGTAGTATGTGGCTCGAAAAGAATCCTGCAGCACCTTTAGCAACATAGATCGCATCACTTCCACGTTAGTAGTTATTTAGCAGACGCCTTGTATCCAAAGAGACCTACAGTGACATTTTAACATGGCATCGGCACGGCAACTTGCTCATTGCTAGTGCCTACAGGCAGTATGTGGGGTTCAAACCCACTGGGGTTTGGTGCTGGGAGTGAAACACCCTGACCGCCCCCACATGCACATCAGGACATGCACGTGTACCCAAGCTCAGTCTAACCCTGGCTGTGACCAAACTGGGCCACTGCTAGGTCTGTTGGTCACCATATACATGCGCAATTGTTCACCTCGGGTCTGACATCACCATTTCACTGCACAGGTGGCCCAGAAGGACACCATGGTTACTCAACTGGCAAAAAAAAAAAATGTACGTGTAACACAAAACGAAGCGTGCTGACATTTCAAGCGTTCCTCTCCTGTCTAACTCTCTCTCTCTCTCTCTCTCTCTCTAGCTTTCCATATCTCTCTCGCTCGTTCTCTGTCTGTCTGTCCCGCTGTACTGTCTTTAATCCCTGATTGTCTTTCATGTATGAGTTGGTGGGTCAGAGAATGCAGATGTATGAGTGTGTGTGTGTGTGTGTGTGTGTGTGTGTGTGTGTGTGTCTGTGTGTGCGTGTGTGTGTTGGGTGCAGGTGCTGTGCGGTGAGCATGTTATAATGATCCAAGAACACAGCAGTGCAGCCTCCCTAGCCCTCCCCGTGTTTCACACACCCGCACACACACACACATATACACACACACACACACACACACACATACACACACACACACACACACACACACACACACATACACACACACACACACACACACACACACATACACACACACACACACACACACACACATTGAAATGGCTGAGTGCCATTGTAACACGTGTATTGGTCTGAGCCTTTGAGCAAGTATGTGTGTGTGTGTGTGCGTGTGTGTCTGTGTGTCTGTGAGAGAGAGAGAAAAGTTGAGTGGGAACTATGTGGTTTCCCATCAAAAATACTTTATTGCTTTATTAAATATCAAATTATGTACTATAAAACCAATGTAATTTTAGTCAATAGTGTGTTGTGTTGGTCTGACTGACAGTGGTTCATTCAACAATGTTCTCTTCATAGATTTGATACGAATGTGTGAGTGTATGTGTGTGTGTGTGCATGTGTGTGTGTGTGTGTGTGTGTGTGTGAGTGTGTGTGTAACGTCAAGATATGGTAGTTTCGAACGTTTATCAAATCAATATTTTTGTGCGACACGTTATAGAGATGAATGCCAATTGTGTGTTTCTAAATGTCGTAACGGTGTACTTGAAAAAAAAAAGATTCTGTTCTCTCTGTTCTTCCTTCTTCCGCTGTCTTGACCAGATGTATGCTTTACCTGTGTGGGGAATCTGTGTCGAATAAATCGATAAATATAGATATTTAAACACACACAAAAAGTGAAGAGAAAAAAATGGCTGTATGTATAAAAGATGCATATGTGGCACATCCTTGTGTATAATAAAGTATAAATAACTGTGAATTTGAAAATGATATCATCCATTTTTGTCATTACACCATTAGCAAGGAAATACACTATGAAGCACAATGAAAAGTAAACCTCTCTCTGCACTCTCTCTCTCTCTCTCTCTCTCTCTCTCTCTCTCTCTCTCTCTCTCTCTCTCTCTCTCTCTCTCTCTCTCTCTATCCCTGTCTCCCTCTCTCTCTCTCTGTCTATCCTCTATCTCTCTCACCCATGACAGATGGATGCAGGATTATCTGTGTGATTTTAGGCAAAGATTAGATGGAAGAGCAGATGTACTCGGTGGGAGAGTGAAGGAGAAACAGGAGTGAGCGTCACAAACAGACACGAAGGCACACACAGACACACACACTCGCACACACACACACACACACACACACACACACACACACACACACACACACACACACACACACACACACACACACACACACACACACACACACACACACACACGGATGGTAATGAAAGTACATGTCCACTTGGGCAAAGGAGATTGAGTTGTCTGTTTTGTATGAAATATTTGTTCAGAAAATAATTATCGGAATTATCACTCAAGTTAACATTAAAAAAAAAAAAAAGATTTTACCAAGGCACATGTTGGAATGTTGAACATGTGGAAACAATGTGCTAAACTTGCCTTTCTAGGGAGGGAAAATGGACAGTCCTCCGGGTTTATCCCTTGGGGTTACGGCACAGAAGAACGTAATTTATTGCAACAATGTTGTCACAATATTTTCACAGCCAATCATATCCTAATGCTCTATTGCCCGCAACGTCACACCTACATTTAATTTGATTGGTTAAGACGTATAAATGTCAAAAGTTTTGGGCGTGGTTCGTAATGCTCGATAGTTGGATGGTTTCCCTATTTACTTTTGGACACGCCCAAAAAGCAATATACACTGTCACTATTGGATAGCTTCAATATCTAAAGGCGGGACCTAGTCGAGTTTAGAAACCGAAGCTCAACTATGACTGCACAGTTACCACGTCTGTCTATTTTGCTGCAATTCCATTGGCTATTTATTAAGCGAGATTACCGGGATATCCTTCCTACAATAATGAACCGCAATGGAGGCTAAATAGGAGTTTCCACTTTTCATGTCAAACCAGTAGTTTTACTTTGTCTGCAACCTTATATAACGACGCTTGCTTGAGTTGCAGATTCCTTAGAAAAGCCATCGAAGCGATCTGAATGTTTTAAACGATAAGATCTAACAGGCTATGTAGCGAGCTAACTAATCTCATTTAGTCATTTGTGAATTCAACATTAGCAATCTTCACATTCACTGAATATTACCAGACACATAAAAGGTAAGACGGACGGCATATTTGCACATGAATTGACATTGGCAGACACTGTAACTGCTCTAAACTTGGAAGCAGTTTGCGAACAGACTTAAATCTCTGCAAGGCCACGCAACAGGGGGTCGATGTGTGTTCGTTGCCCCTCCATTGCACAGTTAAATGTTCACCAAGTCGTCAAAGTGTTCACGTATTTGCTTCATACTCCCAGGAATGACCGAGTACAAGCTGGTGGTGGTCGGAGCCGGAGGTGTAGGCAAGAGTGCTCTGACCATACAACTCATCCAGAATCACTTCGTAGACGAATATGATCCCACTATCGAGGTGAGGCGTTTCACTAAAGACACACTCACACAAGAACACCTGTATGTTGAGACCTTATCAGACACCAAGTTGGTACAAAGTTACTATAATGACTCATTTTATGTCCATCTCTCTCACTTCCTTTTTCCTAATCAATACTCAACTAGACACAAGACATTTTCTTATTTGTCTGTAATTGTAATTTACTTATTGGGCTGTAATTGTAAAGATCATCAGGTGTCTCTGAATGAGTGAGTTGTCGTGGACAACCCTCACTATCACTGATGCAGGAAAGCCCAAAGCAGCTATTCAATATGAACATTGTACTACACGTTTTCTCATGCGTTTTTAGAACTACTCTTGACTGTATCGTGGTGGGGGCGGGCTCGGGCTCTTATTTTGTAGGACTCGTACAGGAAGCAGGTGGTGATAGACGGCGAGACGTGCCTGCTGGACATACTGGACACGGCGGGCCAGGAGGAGTACAGCGCCATGCGTGACCAGTACATGCGGACCGGGGAGGGCTTCCTCTGCGTGTTCGCCATCAACAACAGCAAGTCCTTCGAGGACGTCCACCTGTACAGGTACCAGGACAAGGGCTGTCCCAAACTTGGGGGGGCAGGGGGGCGGGACTGCATATGGGGGGAGGGGGGGGGGGGGGGTGTCGCTGGAGGTAGATGACTCATCATCATCATGTGCTATAGATAATGGATGATGATGCAATTTTGCAGTGAAGAAAGTCACGTTTTCGAAAGGTGCTGTACATGTACAGACTAAGTATTCATAGCCACGGGGGCGGTGTTTGACTCCCAGGTAAAAGGATCTGGGTTCGAAACCCCATGTCCACAGTCTACCAGTAGGCATCTTTTAGAGCATGAAGCCTGACCTACCTACCTTCAATGAAATGCAAAAAAAAAAAAAACACAACCCAACGTAAATAACCATGCAAGTACAATAATTGTTCCGAGTGATTAGCCGTTGACACCCTCGGCGGCGAGTGGCTCTGTAAGGGTTTGCTGTTGATTTGCTGTGGTTCCCGCGGCAGGGAGCAGATCAACAGGGTGAAGGACAGCGACAGCGTGCCCATGGTGCTGGTGGGCAACAAGAGCGACCTGGGGTCCCGCAGTGTGGAGCCGCGGCAGGCCCAGGAGCTAGCCCGCAGCTACGGAGTGCCCTTCGTGGAGACCTCCGCCAAGACCAGACAGGTGTGTTGATGTAGAACCCCTTTAGCAAGGTGCCGTGACCATTACACACTCATTGAAGGCATATTTAAGAACAATAAGCACAATCACCTGACCTCACCATATGTTCTTTTCCAATAATAAGGGGAAGGTGGTTGATTCCGCTTATACCACAGTAATCAACAATTGGTTATTTTCATCCATTGTTTTTTTGTTTTTTTATTTATTTATGGTGACGAACACAAAGTGGAAGTGTGTGTGTGTGTGTGTGTGTGTGTGTGTGTGTGCGTGTGCGCACAATTGAAATGCTTGAAACTTGTTCTGGTGACTTTCTTACTATATTAACAGCAACTAAATGTTTCACCTTCTTCTGACAAATGTAGTTTTTGTACGTCGCTTTGGATAAAAGCATCTGCTAAATGTAAGAGTGTGTGTGTGTGTTTCAGGGTGTGGAGGAGGCCTTCTACTCCCTGGTGAGGGAGATCCGGCGCTACAAGGAGACCCACCGCAGCAACAAGAAGAGCAAGAAGAGCACTCAGAGACGTTGTCACATCCTATAGCGCTGTCGCCCATTTTTAGTCCCCGCCCACCCCCGGTCCATCCCATCCCCCCCACCCACTCCATCTCCCCACCCACTCCATCCCCCATCTCGTTGTCAAGGCTCACCTTGACAACTAAAAGTTGCAATGATGCGTCTGCCACCCGCCTGCGCGATTTCCACCTTCACCTTCAGTGTCACAACAGCCCACCCCCTACTTCACTCCAGAGTCCTTGATGCTGAGAAACCATAGAGCTCTTAAATTACTTTATACTATCTTTTTTTTTTTTTTTTTGGGACGGTTAGAATGTATTTTTTCAATTTACAGATTATAGCAAGTATTCTAGCAGTATGTGGGAGACTGTTACATTAACAGTTTATATTTTAGCCTCAAACTAGTTTCAGTGTCCTTTCTTGGTTCACTTTTCGTTTTTTTTTTTTTGGTCGTTTTGCCACCTCCCACTGAATTAACAGCTTGCCGTTTAAACCAGTGAGTCAGTTTTCGGTTTGTCATACTTCTCTGTATGGTGTGACTCAGACTCGTGAAGAAGTGCACAACTTCATATATGCCCCAGAATTCCCGTCACCTGTCCACATGACCAAATTTGACGAATTGTATTGAATTGGGTGACATGCTGACAAAATTGCTGACAAAAATACTTTTTTTTTGTGTGTGTTTTATATCGGGAAGAATGTGCCATCTTTTGGACGACAAAACGTTCCAACGTAGCTCATGTTTACGTGTACATTCAGGGACGTGACGCCAATATCTGAGAGAACCAGTCGTAAGATTAACACAAATCTGTGGCGTCCACATATTTTCCAGCTGGCTCCGCAATTCGTTTGCCAGCCAATTTGTTTTGGCTGGCCTTCCCCTTTTTTTTCTGCTTCGAGATTTTAGATCTTTTGTTTTTGTTGAAGGCCAGTATTTCCTCTCAAAGCATCATTAACATGTATGAAGACCTAACTGAACAGAGCAGCTTTACCAATCTATACAAAATACAGATGAAGGGTTTCACACCGCCTGTGTCGGTTTCAAAATCACAACTTTGATTTGTATTTTTCCCCGATTGTAGTCCAGAACAGTTTCAATATTTATAATTTGTTGGTGATTTCACTACCTCAGTTATTTTTATGACTTAAAAGGGCTAAAACTGTTGAATTAGTTCATTGAAAATATTAACAAATCTTAAGTTTTCTTTAGCCCTTTTGAAACATTAACATAAGATATTCAGTGTGTCGTCAATAAGCCTACAGTTAGTGACATTTTCATAAAAGGCATTTTTGCAGTTGTGGTAAACAAGTTAATTTTGGGGGAAATACATTTGTTTTGAAGGCGCTCAGTTGGATCCAGCTCTACTGAAGTGTTTTTTTTTGTGGCCTATACTGTACTGTCATTATGATCAGGATTCATATAGTTCAAAATACAATTTGTAAACAAATGTACATTGATATTCTTTAATAAAGTTTTTTTTTCGCTAACACTTATTCGTCAACCTTTTGGGGTTGCCCTACAATAGGTATGTTTTAGTTCACTAGTGCTGGCATTGTTTGTGTTCATCGCTAAGGCAATTACTTAACCCTTTTGAGCTTGTCTGATTTGTGAAACCATTGTGGGCCTTTTTCTTTAAATAGATATTTATAACGCCCTATATAGTTAGTCAAAGAGCTTGACTGACCCAAAATGAGATCTAATCAGATTCTACCTCCGAATACAGAGAATTCCCCCAGAATCCCAGCTGGGAAGAGAAAAAGACCTCTGTAGACAATGCCCCTGCCCTCCTTATGCAAAGCTAGGACAACAGATGACCAAACGAAAAGCAAAGATTTTACAAGAAATAGTTTATTAACTTTCCAATACAAAACTGGTATCTAAGTTAAAAAAAAAACAGTTTATACAAACACAAAGTAACATCGGGTTCACCAGCCAAAACGATCTATCAGTTTCCCCTGGTCATCCAGATCCTTCTGCACCTTCTTCCTCATGTAGAAGATGGGACAGTCTCGGCTAGGGGAGCAGAATGACGGGACAGCGTCAGTTGTGAACGTCAATCGCTTTCTGCCACCGCACGACCGTCAGGGACGTACTGATGTGAACTGTATTCGCCGGTGCCAATTTTTGCTCCAGGCTGACGATATTATTCGTCACAGCGGTTCGTCTTTGTATGATGATAATTACGTTTTTATGATTTTTTTTTTTTGCGGGATGTGATTCGGTGGCAGTTTACTGGTGCATCTCATTCTTTTTCAAACTTTGGGGGAGGGGGTCACAGTGGCAGTAAGGGTAGGCTGCTCACGCATCAGGACTACAAGCCCAATGTACCTGGTACAGAGCATATACTCCAGTGTGCATGTGTGCGCTGAAGAGTACCTGGTACAGAGAATGTCCTCGTGGAGAGAACCCTGGCAACGCTGGCACTGAGTCCAGAGACGAGAGAAACGCTCCTCCAACGTCCTCAGGTGGAAGATCTGCAGAAAACGCAAGCTAAAGTGTTAGCTGGTGACAGTGTTAGCAAGTGACAGCTTCACAGCCAAATAAAACTTGGAACAAAAGAAAAAAAGATGGCCACAATGTGTGGGTCTCCCAACATTCAGTTTTGATTAGGGGGAAAAAAAAGGAACCATTGTCAGAAAAGCTGTAGAAAAGGCCCCATAACAAGCCATCAAATCAAAATGAATTGAAAACCTGTGGTTCTAACTAGATCGGGATTCGATCTAAAACGTACCTCCTTTTGGTAGAGTTCAGACTCTTTCTGCTTGCAGTAGTCACACACGGCAGCTGTAGAGACAGTAACAGGTTGCCATGACAACAGCAGATTCACAGACAGACTCCAGCCAGTTAGCACAGAAGTGATTCAAATCCCAATTGATCTCAGTCATGTATCTAAATATACCGTACATTAACCCAATACGTGCCATGTTCATTTTTAAATAAAAACATTACAGCCTCCACCACCAACAAATAGCATTAAATTCAACCCGTTAACCAAACTCTAAACTAAAGGATTTTTACAAATATCTCTAGGTGGTCTTGATCGCTTGATGTTTGCAGAGATATAAAATGTCTTGGAGGAATGAAAAGGGGGAGACAGTCTTCCCGGTGCACGGGGGACCCACTGTCTGTCTTGAGCACAGCCTTGCAGCCGATGCAGGTGCTCCTCTTCTGGGCGAAGGCCATCAGACCGCCCACCCTGGAGGTCAGCACCGTCTTGCAGCGGGTGTGGTCCCCCTCTGGACGCAAACAAACACACTACGTTCAAATGCAATGAAACCTGAAATCTTGCAACAACAACAACAAAAAAGCCATCTTTTTTCTACAATTCTCTTTGTCAACACCAGAGGGTAACATTCAGTGTGCTGCCAGTGGTAGGTGGGATTTTCTTCTTTAAACAGACAAATCTACAATAACTGAAAAAATGATATTTGAAAATAAATATAAATATTGATCAGTGCTTCAGGGCTTGTATATATCGCAGGATTTTGTTGTTGCCGATACTCCGCCATTTCGAGAGTATTCAAGATTTGTAGTAATGTAAAATCCGAAATAAATGTAAGCATCCTAGGCTAATCCTAGGCTAATACACAAACAGTGGGAGCCGCTGTTCATCTTTTGTGTGTGTGTGTGCGTCCGTGCGTGTGCGCGTGCACGTGTGTGTACTCACTGAGCAGGATGCTCTCTGCCTTGGTCTCTCCCAGAATGGGCTCGAAGATCCTGAGCAGGGGCTTGGACAGCTGCTGCTCCAGGTAGTACTGGGTGTCGATGGGAATGTTGTTCTCCAGCACGTAGATGGGGTCCTGTGCAGCATGACGACAACAACGCGGTGGCCATGGACCAGTTAACCATCGTGTCGGGGCTCAAGAGGTCAGAGAAACACGACAACGCGGCGCGGGGTCCACCAGCTATGGCCACGATACAGCTCTCCCAAAGATCATACATGTAAACTTTAAAAACCAAAAAGGAATTAGGCAAACCTGTTGAATGTGATTTTTGGTTGATTAGAAGAAAATATGCCAGCCAAGCTAAAATATCCTGATTGGTTAACATTCCCTTTTGAAATCAACCCAGCAATTTCTCCCCCCTCCATCTCTGCATCAATTTCGCCTGAGTAGAAATGTTCTCCTCAGACCATTGAAAAAGCTGCAACAGGCACCAGATTTAACGATAAACACACGTTCTATACGTTCTCTACGTTCTATGCATTCCATACCTCTGACTTCATGTAGGCCGCCACACCCTTTGTTGCTTTGATGATGACGTACGGAACTCTGTCCCCAAGGTTAGGTGCACTTCCTGCGTCTCTCTTCTTCATTCTGAGTAAATGGATGCAGAAATAGCGAATACATGTAGCGGTGGCAGGTGGGGACTTTCGACACCAGGCATGCTGCCGCAGTGTTATACTGGAAACTACGACCCTTTTGTCTTGTTTAAATATAAAAACTACAACATGAGGATTTCTTGGTGTCATTTAAATATAAAACTACAATGTGTTGACCCTTCTGTCTCATTTAAATACAACACAACAATGTAAGGACCTTTTCGTTCTCAAATATAAAACTACAATGTGGTGACCCTTCTGTCTCATTTAAATATAAAACTACAACATGATGACCCCTTCTGTCTCATTCAAATACAAATCTACAACATGATGACCCCGTCTGTCTCATTGAAATATCAAACTACAACGTGAGGACCCCTCCGTGAACTACCACCGCGAGGACCCCTCCGTCTCGACTCAAAGCAGAAACCGCGTGGTGAGGACCTTTCTGCCAGCTCCACGTGGGCCTGCCTGCCGGCGTACTCCTGGGCGGTGCGGGTCAGCTCCTTGGTGATGACCAGCTGGCTGATGTCGATGCGGTTACACAGGAGGTCCGAGATCACCTCCTTGGCGTGCGCTACCGCCCCCTGGGGGTCCCTGGAAGCAGCACATACGTACGTAAGCATCCGCGCAACACTTTGTTGTCAGCACGCGTTCTATAGATAGGCATAGGCCAATGGTAGATTGAACTCAATACTACTGTGGCGATGAACCCCAAGTCAAATCACATTTAGGCGTTAAACAATTTATCATCAGGGTTGCACAAAAACACCATCCAACAACGAAGCAACTATGAATTACAAACACCACACGTGTTGCAGTGCATTTCATCACACGCGTGCGCGCAGTCAGTGTGCTGCACCTAGCGAAAATAATAATCTCATAAATAACCACTATAAATAATTTACCACATTGTACCGCATTTCATGACGTCACCACACACAAAAACACACACACACACACACACAAAAAAAACTGGTGCCTTACTAATTTCGGCCCATATTCGGGGCGTACCGTTCAATGAGGATGTTCTGCAGACATGTGTTTATGAGGTTGGCCACCAGGGGGCAGTTGTCCCTCCGGACCGTCTCGATGCCCTTGCAGTCCATCTTGTCGTGCGTGTGCGCGCTGGACGAGAAGTAGAGGCCAGCGTAGCGCTTCTTGTTGATCAACAGGTATGGATAGTATACCTTAGGGGGGGGGGGGATGAGGGGGGGAAAGCCAGAGGTCATTCAGGGTGAGGGGGGGGAGAGGGCTTGTTGGCTTGGTTTCTGGTGTCACCCGAGGCTCGCTGATTCTGTGGCGTTTCATTCCGGTACCTTCTCAAACTCCAGCCGGATGGGGGGCGTGAAGTGTGAGGACACCCACTCTGCCGCCTCGCGGCCCAGCTCCATGGCCTGCTCCACCCGCTCCACGCCCAGCTTCACCATGACCGAGTCCGTGTCCCCGTAAATCACCTGCACACACACACGCACACACACACACACACGCACGCACACACAAGTTGTTTTTATGATACTTTGTTATCATATACGCACAATACAATAAAACATATAGTGTACATGAAGTGTAATAAAATGTGTCACATGCCAAGTACAATAAAAAAAAAGATTTAAACATTGAAATATACACACATAGAAAAAAAAAAAGAAAGTACACAGACTTCCCCCAGATGGACCAGGGTGACTTGAGCATTATTTTGAGTCATCGTTAGCTTAGCGTAGTTAGCAGCCCCTCTTCCTTCCCCCCACCTACCTTAGCATCTGCGGTGTAGCCGTTGGCTAGCGTGTACTTGGACTCCACCAGCTGCTTGGTCTTTTCGATCATCTGCCTTCCGAAGCCAGTGACGCTCTGAAACCACGCAGACAGTGGAACAGGGGCTGTATTATAAACTGCTCCTATCTAAACGGTATGCTTGCAGCCATACAGAAGTTCAGATTATTTAGATTATTTGGACCACCAATACAAATAAGACTTAAAAACGGCATATGATAAAAAGCCTGTCAGACCCCAATCAAACATCTGTTCCCCAAATGCGTCGTACTCATGCGATTCCAAAAACAAAAAAAACGAACGGACCTAAAGTGAGCTGTGGCGACGTGGTGACCTTTGACCCGGACTCACCTGGGAGATCTCCAGACAGGGCAGCTTGCCGACCTGCGCGCCTGTGAACCCGTACACAGAGTTAGCGCTGATCTTCAGAGCCAGCTGCCGGCCGTCCAGCACCTGCTTCTTGAAGGGGTCCGTTTCCTTCTTCAGCTCCGTCTTGGCCCTACACACGCACACACACACGCACGCATGCAGACACGCATGCACACACACGCGCACACGCACACACACACACACACGCAATTAATAAATAGCGTAGTGGCTATTGACTCAACAAAGCCAACAACAAGCCAAACAGTTCTGGGGTTCGATCCCGGTTTCTCCGAGATGCCGTTTTCCTCCTATCTGCCCCTGAATGACCATGCATCTGAATTCACACTGAGGCGGACATTGGGGATTGAACCCGGTGCCTTTTGGCGGGGATCCCCTCCCAGCTCACTTCTTCCTGGCGGACAGCAGGTTCTCCAGGATCTCTGGCAGGAGGCCTTTCCGCACAGAGCTCTTCACAAACTGGTCCCCTGTCGGAGTCTTGATGAAGTCCTCCGGAGCCAGGCTGAGGGGAGACAGAGTGCAGTGTAAACAAACAAAATGCCTCAAAACCAATTGAGCCCACAGCTCAACAAAACAACAGTCAGGCCACCACAACAAACAGCTCTACGAAACAAACAGTGCAACTGTTCGGTTGAACCAGTTCCATTAAAGTTCTGAATGAATAAAGTGAGTTGTTGTTGAGTTTACAGCGAGTCAAGTGACGGGAAATATTCAGAAAATATTTAGATTTTTTCGGAGGCAAGGCAGGTTTGACCTCGACGGCATCCTTCAAAACAAAAAGACCAGTTCAAGAGGCGGAGGCTGCTGCTTTACCCCAGCTTCTCCGCAGAGCCCCTCTGGAGCAGCGTGGTGTAGCAGAGGTTGTGAGCCATCATAATGGACGGATACAGCGAAGAGAAATCCAGGGTGGCGATGGGAATGCTGTAGTACCTATGACAGACCACACGGGGGCGGTGAGGTTTACAAACGTTCAACATGCGAAAACGGCGTTCAAAGCACCGGCACTCCATCTGGACTCCTCAGCATGGGCCCGATCAGCCGTGTTGTGTTTTGTTGACTTCCATACCCTTTCTCTGGCTCAATGACAGTGGCTCCGGTGTAGTCTTCACCACCCGGTGATTTCACGACAGGCATCACCAAGTCCTGCTTCATGGCCTAACACGCACCCAAACACATTCAAATCATTTAGCAAATGAACCAACCAATGAGTCCAACCAATAAGCATGCAACACAAAGGAGGGATACATGACAAGTAAATAATATACAAATCACACCACCCCTTTATCTGCACTAACCAAATTCCTATATCTTACCACCTGTAGCCCTATGCTTCAACTTAACCATCTACTTCAACTCAACCAACATTATAACCTTACCACCTGTTACCCAAAACCTATACATAACACACATCTCTAACTTCACACTTTAACTTACTTAACCATCTGTAACGTAATACCTCAACACAACCAATTTTTGCAATTTCCCAGCTTGGGATCAATACACTATTTCTATTCTATTCTATTCTAACCAGCCACGACCCTGCACTTTGCACAAGCACTTACACCAACCGAGCAAGCACCCCCCCCCCCCCCCCACAATACGCCCTCCCCATGAAACCTATGCGTGTGCCTCTCAGCCATGACAGCCGACGCGACCCTTCAAAAGGCCTCACCTGTCGCAGCAGCTGGGAGACCACCTTGATCTGCTGGCCCCGGGACAGCAGGTAGGTGAGCGGGACGCCCGTCACGCGGGCCATCTCCATGTAGTTGATGACGCACATCAGCTTCTGCAGCAGCCGCAGCGGCAGGTAGGCGTCCTTCAGGCAGTAGACCGCCAGGCGCCGCCGGGTCTGCTCGTTGCCGTTCTGCGGGGTTTGTAAGGGTGGGGTTAGGGAGACGGTTAGGGTGGTTGGTTGTAAGGGTGGTGGGGGTTAGCGGGTGGGGCAGGGTTAGGGCGGGGTTGAAGTGATGGTTGGGGTGGAGGTTGTGGTGATGGTTGGGATGATGGTGAGGTTGGGGTGGAGGTTGTGGTGATGGTTGGGGTGATGGTGAAGTTGGGGTTAGGGCGATTGTTAGGGTGATGGTTGGGGCGGGGGTAGAGTGATGGTTGAGGTGATTGTTAGGGTGATGGTTGGGGTCATGGTTGGGGTCATGGTTGGGGTCATGGTTGGGGTCATGGTTGGGGTCATGGTTGGGGTCATGGTTGGGGTCATGGTTGGGGTCATGGTTGGGGTCATGGTTGGGGTCATGGTTGGGGTCATGGTGGGGTCATGGTTGGGGTCATGGTTGGGGTCATGGTTGGGGTCATGGTTGGGGTCATGGTTTGAGTGATGGTTGGGGTGATGGTGAGGTTGGGGTTAGGGCGATTGTTAGGGTGATGGTTGGGGCGGGGGTAGAGTGATGGTTGGGGTAGGGTTAGGGTGATGGTTGGTGCGGGGGTAGAGTGATGGTTGGGGTAGGGTTAGGGTGATGGTTGGTGCGGGGGTAGAGTGATGGTTGGGGTAGGGTTAGGGTGATGGTTGGTGCGGGGGTAGAGTGATGGTTGGGGTAGGGTTAGGGTGATGGTTGGTGTGGGGGTAGAGTGATGGTTGGGGTAGGGTTAGGGTGATGGTTGGGGCGGGGGTAGAGTGATGGTTGGGGTAGGGTTAGGGTGATGGTTGGTGCGGGGGTAGAGTGATGGTTGGGGTAGGGTTAGGGTGATGGTTGGGGCGGGGGTAGAGTGGTGGTTGGGGTGACGGCTGGGGTGACGGTGAGGGTGCGGTTGTCCCCTCACCTGCAGGTCGGTGATGATGGAGTGCTGCACGTCCTCCTTCTGCTCCTGCAGGAAGTGGAAGCTGACGGCGTTGAGCGTGTACGAGCGCAGCTTGTAGTCTCGGAGGAGCACCTGGGGAGGAGCAACGACACGTTGTGAACTACCACCAATCCACAGGAACCAGAGCGTCCACAAACAGTCATCAGGTGGAGACGGTAACAAAAAAAACGTGGCGCCGGCGCCCACCTGCAGCAGGTCGAACTGAACCCGGCCCTCCATGTTCATGATCTTGTTCTCCCGCCGGCCCATCTGCTTGCTCTGGAAGTTGGCGTCCTTCAGCACCGACTTGATGCCTCGCACCCTGCCCAGGTAGGGGAACAGGCTCACCTGCAGGGGGAAGATGGGCACAGAGGGGGGGGGGGGGGGGTATCAGGGTGACAGTGGCTCAGTGGTTAGAGCGGGGTGGACAGAGCGGGGTCGTCCACCAACCGTAGGGTCGGCGGTTCGATCCCCTCGATTCCCCCTCGTCCCAACTGTCCGCATGTCGAAGTGTCCTTGAGCGAGACACTGAACCCCAACTTGCTGCCCAGGCTGCTGAACATAGCAGCCCACTGCTCCCATGTACCATAGGATGGGCCAAATGCAGAAAACAAATTTCGTTCCCATATCTAGAAAATACTGGGAATGACTAAAATTGAGTCTAATCTAATGTAATCTAATCAAAACGCCAGGCTGGCTGTCGACGACTGAGTTGGAAACAAGCGTTTCCAAAAAAAAAAATTGTTCACTTGACCCGAACCCAGCAGTACGAGTGGCTTCCTCAAGAGAGTGCCTGAGGAGGACAGCGTCTATATTCACAGGCAGACATCCCAGCGGTCCACTGGTCTCACCTTGAGGTGCGCCGCCCTGTTGAGCAGGTAGGGAAAGTCGAAGTTCTGGATGTTGTAGCCGGTGACGATGTCGGGGTCCGTGGTCCTTACAAACTCCGCCCAGCTCTACGCGTGAACAGAACCGCAACAGAACCCAAGGCGAGACAATGACGACGATGATGGTGGACACGACACGCACTCACAAGCCCACGGCTGGCGCCATCTCTCCTTCCCATTGCCTCGTTCTCTGGTTACCGAGAATGGTGTGTGTGTGTGTGTTAGAGTGCGGATCAGGCCGGAGTTTTCTGTCTGAGCCCTGGCCCGCTTCCGACAGAACAGTAACCGAATCCGACCCGAGCCCGACGGGCATCAAATTTTGTATGTGAACAAACAGATGAGTGCAACATGCGCGGGTTAACGTGCGGGTAAATCAAAAATCACACAGATGTGACCAAGCCCGACATGAACCCCAGCATAATTCCTAAATATTTGTCCGAACCCAACCCGTCGAGCTCGGGTATCCATCCTCTAGTGTGTGTGTGTGTGTGTGTGTGTGTGTGTGTGTGTGTGTGTGTGTGTGTGTGTGTGTGTGTGTGTGTGTGTGTGTGTGTGTGTGTGTGTGTGTGTGTGTGTGTGTGTGTGTGTGTGTGTGTGCACCTGCAGCAGCTGTTTCTCCTGCGTGAAGCACAGGATCTGGGAGCCCACAATGCTGGCGCAGGACTGCAAGGTGAAGACGGTGCGGATGAAGGGCTCCGTCTCGCCCTGCCGCTGCACCATGGAGGCGATCTGGATCACGGGGTCCCTGTCCGCCTCAGGGAAGATCCCTGCATGGGTGGGTGGGGTTGGGTGGGTGGTGGGGGGGGGGCACAGGCCTCCGTCACTTCTGCGTTGTGCATCTACATCCATTCTGGCAGAGCGTTATCGACACCCAAATCTAGTGATGCCCGCCACGGTTGCGCCATTTCCCTGAAGGATTCAGTGAGGATTATCACACTGCCTGACAACGCAGCCACCGCCTTCGCTCAGCGTTCAACCGCTCGTGCCTCTCAGGCCTTCCAGCTCCGTGAGCACGCGCAGTGCCGTGGCGACAGATTCCAAACGTGTGGATTTTTTACGTTTGGGTTTCTAAATGGTTGACGTCAAAGTCGAGATAACTCAAAGGTACCTCAATCTGCACTCCATTCAATTGAATTAGGTGTGATAAATGGGAGCAAGTAATGTCGTGATTGCTACAACTACTGTAGATAGTACAGCAACCCCACAACCCATCCAGAACCACACACCCAGAACCACAGCAGGCTTACCACCAACCCAGCTATTGCACGCCTGATTTCAGATCAGAGAACACAATACTCAACACCACGATTGGCTGAATCGAGTCACTGACACGCACCCTTTCTTCCGGCGCACTCGATGTCAAAGCTGAGGACCCGGAGGGGCGCGATGCGCTGCCACTCCCCCTCCGCTGGGTGGCTGATCAGGTCCGTCCAGCCCACATCCACCTCGTACTGACACAAGGACACCTGGAGCGGGGGGCGAGAGGGCTAAAGTGAGTATTAGGGGGTAAAGGGGGCGTTCAGCAGACACTTTTGGCCAAAGCGACTTACAAGCAGTACATTTGTGGGGTTCGACATGTGGATGATGGGGGGATCAAGGGGAGCGAACCGCCGACCCCACGGTTAGTGGATGACCCGCTCTGTCCACCCGCTCTACCCACTGAGCTACTGTCGCCCCTATTATTAGGTGGTCATGGTCATAAGTGGTCATCACCATTAGTCATTTATCCAAAGCAACTTTCTTTTATCAAGGAGGCATCATTTTCTATTCATCAAAGAGCTGCTAATGGGTGAGGCATCTTGCTCGGGTATTGGGCAGTGGAGGTTCTGCACCCACAACCCTTTGCTCTGGGAGTTCCGGGTTCCGGGTGGCTCTGGGAGGAACGCGGTGGCGACTGACCATGCTGGGGTTCCCCGCGTTCATGTCCCCCGGCGCCTTCTCCTGGCGGACTCGGTACTTCCCCTTCGGGAGCTCGATCCAGCAGCAGCCCACCAGGTCGCAGTCCACCATGAACCTGCCGACAACAGCAGCAGCACAAGCGGTCAGCGCGGACAAGGCTCCCCGCTTCAACCGGCCTTTCCCAGTAAGGAAAGGCCGGTTGAAGCTGGGAGACGCAGTAGCGGCGGCTTTGGGGGGGGGGGGGGGTGACTAGGATTCAATCGTATGTCACCAACATTGTGAGAAATGTACCCTTGACGCACTCTGCGTCATCTTGGCTGAGACCGTTGGCAGGCATCGGCGGTGCACATCCCCATATCTAAAAAGGCTCATTTGTACTTGGAAGCGGTGGGTAATTTGGCGGAGGCAAAGCGCCTCGTCCTAAAACCCTGGAAGGTGCAGGAAGGACAACGTTTTCTTGAAACGCACCCCAAGAGTTGGTCTCTGAAAAGCCGACGCGTGATGGGACGCCCCACCGCACACGAAAACACACCTGATCTCAAAGTCAATGTTAGCCTCGTAGGACTGGTAGTTCTGCAGGCCGAAAGGGCCAAACTTGAAGCCCTGCTCCAGGAGCCTCTTGGCAGGCGCGATGAGGCGCGGCATCGCCATGGTGATGCGGAGGAAATCCTGGATGTGTCTCCCGTGGTAACCGTACATGCCTGTGGGAACCCATCTGACATTAGGGTGCTGTGAACGGGCCTCGACAGATGGTGAGACGGGGCGGGTTTCAGGCCGTACTCACTCTCTTTGCGCGTGATGTCCACAGCAAGGACGGTCACGGACATGTTGTCCTTATTGGAGCGCATGTCCTTCAGAACAGCAGAGTTCAACTCCCTCTTGAAGTCACCCAAGTGGGCAGACGTGAAGCCTTTTTAACCAGGGAGGGAAAGACAGACACACAGAGTAAAGGACGATCCTACATAAGATAAGTGGAAGAAATGTAGAGAATCAAGTGATGGTAGCCGACTCCCTATGACTAATATGAATTAAAGATGTCCAAGCATTATTTGAAAAGGATGAAAACTGCAATAAAGATCGTTACTCGGGTTACTCTGTTGTTGCTACGGCGATTGCCGTTTGTGCCGGTACTGGTATTGTTGCCATGGTGACGCATGCGCCAACAGAAGCCCTCGCACGGAGCGCTTACCGCTGGGCGCCGGCATGTAGAAGTAGGGCGCGAAGCCGTGCACATGGCAGCACACGCTGTTCCCGCCGTCCGTCACGCCAAACATGCGGATGATGGGCACGCTGCCGTGTGATTGGCCGGGCATTCCCGCCACCACGCCGCCTAGACAACACAAACGACAACAACAACAACGACGACAACAGGTTCCATGAAAAATAACCAAAAACAAAAATCCACGGGGCTGTGACTGAGGACTGCTGTAATATTTGATTCAAATGTACTAAAGACCAATTGTTCGGAATCCAAAAGACTTCAATAAATGACTCAATAAATTAAGCCTCACTCACACCCATAACTACTATGAATGTGTGCTGGCACCTTGCTTTTTATTTAACAGCACTGCGTTTACCGACACGAACGGCGCCGCGCACCCTACCAGCAGGTGGCGTACGGTAGCCTCGTTAGTAAGGAACCTTCGGTCTCACCACGGAAAAACCAAAACATAAATCGCATGATCTCCTCCTCCTCCTCCTCCTCCTCAACACAATGCAAACCAAAAGGACTCGCTGGGCTGCGTGGTGACCTCACCCAGGTAGTAGTCGAGGTCGATCTGCTGGAAGACCAGCGTGTCCGAGCCGGGGTCGAGGGGCGGGGCCGGCGGCCGCCGCCACTTGGGGTTGATGTCCGCCGAAAACAGCTCGCCTTACGGGACGGTGAGGGGAGAAAAAAAAAACCGCAAATCAACGTAAATCAGGGTGTTACTTCCTCTGTCATTTCATTTCACTGTAATATCACTACATAACTGGTCATTTCACTGCATGATTTACTACACAACTGGTCATCTGGTCATCTCTGCACAACTGGTTTTTACAAAAATCCGACATGCTACATCCTAGTGTATGCTATTACCTTGTAGTGTATGCCTGGATGTATGTACATTTATGTATATTATCATTTCTTGATGTACATTTTTATATATTTTGTTACATAGGTTACATTATATTTGTACATAGGTTTATACTTTTATTTTTACATAGGTTTTATATTTTTATTTAGGTCTCCTTATATATTTATATTTATATTTTCTAACACTCTACTATACGTAGAGTGTCCTCTTTTTTCAACTTTTGTCACGAAGACAATTTCCCTCAGGGATCAATAAAGTATGTCTGTCTGTCTGTCTGTCTGTCTCTGACAGTATTTGAATCACCGTTTAATTACGACTGATAACCGGGGAAATAGCCACTTGAACTATGGTGATGGGGTGATGCTCGATGGCCAGCACCCCGTCTCACCATGACCAATACTTTTCCTACATGATTCATATGCGCTTGTGTTGCTACCATGCATGTCAATTATGGCAGCCATTGCAATCCTTACCATCCCCGGAACGAGGGATTCCCCACTCTGTGTACTTTCTCAAGACTTCTACCTTCATTTAAGGGAGGGTTTTTTCTTACCACTTGGGGGGGGGGGGGTTGTCATCATAAATATATGCCATGTAAAGCCCTTTGAGACTGTACCTATGCTTAACGGCCACACAAAATAACATTCACCGGACTTGAGCTGCTTCGAATGAAGCTGCGAAAAATCTAAACGCCGCGGTGGCGAGTGGCCCCGAGGCGTCTCACGTCACCCGGCTGACCCCCCCACTCACCCACGGGTATGACGTCGTGGCCCGCCTGCCCCTCCCGCTCCTCCCCCTCCATCTCCGCCTCGTCCAGCATGGCCGACAGCTCCTCCTCGAAGCCCGACGGGCTGTCCTCCCACTCGCCGGCCGACTTCCCGCGCTTGGCCTGCGACGCCCCGCCCATCAGCGGCCCGCCGTTGCGTTTCTTTCCGTCCATGTCTCCTAAGAGGGGGGGGGGGGGGGCAGGGGAGATGTGAGAGGGGGTGGAAGGCAGGAGATGAAGTGCTAGAGGGCTTTGAGAGGCTTTTTCGTGACAGCTGAGGGTGTTTGACTCGGAGCCAGAAGATAGATAGATATACTTTATTGATCCCAAACTGGGAATTTGCAGAAGGTTATGAGTTTGAAGTTGAACTCCGAGCCTGAAGCCACTACATGCTCATTAATGACCTCGCTCAAAATTGTATTTGTCTGAAAATGTATCTGAATTCACTGGAGGTCGCTTGGGTAAAAAGCTGATACAAAGTCACAATAACCACGGTAACCATCAGTGAATTCTGATGCAGGATATTCAGCATTTTACACAGTGAAGGCGATGAGCTGAGAAGCGAACCCAGATCCTTCCACATGGAAGTCCAACGTTCTAGCGACTATGGAGTATTCCAATAGAAATCACGCCATCTCCCCCACCCCCCCCCCCCCCCCTTTGTTGATTTAACTGTGAATGGAACACAGCATCACATGCTACTTATGTGGATCAGGGGTTCAGCAGTCTCCACATACACACATCCATATACTCTGATCAACCAACATGTACAATTGTTGTTAGCCAGGTATGTTACTTTCTTGTGCTAACACATGTTGCACATGCGGTTGAGGATCCCTACAGTCACTGGTAGACACAATATATATATTTTTTATATTGTAGGCTTTGATTGTTCTCGGCTCACATTCTAATAATCCTGAGTAAAATAGTGTGTCCTGATTCAAATGCTTTCCCCATATACTACACAGATTTTATGACATGCATGTCAAAGCGTTTCAATGACGCAGTTAATTTCCTTATGTCCATCAAGGAAGGTGTGTCAAATATGTGCATTAAAATGATTATACACGAGGGTAGATTTTTCCAGTAATATAATAAAAATACTAAGAAATGGTGAATATATTTAATACCAATAGTAAGGTGATGCAAGTTTTTAATGTCGTCAAAGGCAAGGTAGATAATGTAAGGGCCGCGTCTAAAAGAACCGCATGGTATGATGCAGAATCTTTTGCACGACTATGTGCATAATATATTATTTCGCTGTTTATTTGTGTCGATATAGCTCATGTTGTGTTATTGGCAGTGCAATGTTGGACAGAAAACTTCAACACTTTACGTTGAACATTGTAGTCAATGATCTCTACATTGTGACACAAAGAAACAAGACATCATGTAAGATGTTTGCCACACAATGTAGTGTCGAGATCAACCACGACAACAACTGAAACTGGGCCATTGATTTAAAGCGAGAGAAACGAGCATTTCTATTATTCAACAACTGTTGGGTTTATCTGCATGACAAATCAGCTAGCCAGTAAACGTAAACAGAAAACAAACATGCCATTACAAACGATGCCATTAACTGCATGATTAGCTCCACGGCTGCCTCAAAAAAGGTATGTGTTTATAAATCGGAATTAACACAGCAAACAATGTATAGATAGATACCTTTCACAGATACTTCGGGTCAGTAACCGAAAGTTGACATCAACTCCCGCCAGCACGCTTTTAATTCCCACTTCTGGATGGCGCGGAAAACGATCGACATCCGGTCAGGTCTCTCACTTCCGGTATAGGCGGGGACAAAATAGAGCCAGCTAATGACGCTGCGAAGACGTGCAGCGATGCAAGCGGGTGCACAATTTCTATTATATTGTAAGTTTTACATACATAAATTGTGAAGAACCAAACGCGTTCCACGATATTATTTGAAAATGTAAAGTATATACACTCTCATATAATAAACTGTAATGACACAATCCTAAAAGTACAACCAAACAGTCAAAAGTTACTCTGAATTATTATAGGAATAATATATAGGAGGAATAATTATTGTTTTATATTTGTTTACTGCCCCCCCCCCCCCCTGTTGTAGTTGTATGCTACTGCCAAATATTATTCTATGGTGTGTGTGTGTGTGTGTGTGTGTGTGTGTGTGTGTGTGTGTGTGTGTGTGTGTGTGTGTGTATTAGAATCTTTGGATATTTGTACTAAAACATTTTGTGGCGGTGAATCATGTTAAAGCTTAACCTTCTGAAAATATAAGTTGCCATAAAAGTGGTTGGCCGTAAAATTACGTCAGAGAGGAACCGGAGCTTAATTGTTTATTTCAGCTCACTGACTAGTGAGCCAGGCATACGTAGACGATTAACAGCATGGGCCAACTCTCCTGATTGCTGTTATTATTAGCCGACTAATAAATGTGTTTGTCGTATTTCTAACAACTTCAATTATAATCAACAATGTCTATCGATCGCCAATTAAATCCATTCGAGAACAAAAGGTGATACAATATATAAGGCTTTTATTTGTACGATTGCATACGATGTAGTGGTCGCTATTGTAAAGCATTTTACTTAAGACACGGGATGTAAAAGAAATACATCCCGTGTCTTTTATTTAAGAGACACGGGAAGAAATAAATACGTGAAGGGAGGGTTTAATGTCAACAGTCACGATGCAGTATGATCCCATGTGACCTTAACAGGCATTATAAATAACTCTCTCTCTCTCTCTCTCTCTCACTGCGCGCTTGACAAAAAAGAAAAGTGGTAGTTATGCTGAACGCTATTTGATTATTCACCAGCAACAGTGGGCCCTTTAAACTATCTACAGCCAATTGCGTCGCTCGCTTAAAGAAAACGCCCCCAATGCCCAATCACGTTGTTCTAGGGGGGCGGGTCTTGTACATTTGACACACACCCCCATGTCAGAAAGAGGGTGTGTCGGACATAGGTGTCGGAGAGCAGGGCTCCTATCGAATGATGGAACACACATTAAACCAATGAGAGCAAGTCTAATTTAAATAAGGCTACCGCCCCTTTGCTCATCTTTTTTTTTTCTTTACCTATTTTATTGACGGTGACAGCTGTTAATGTTGCCCAAGCAAGCGTTTGTGAAGTCAGGGTACATTTGAAGGGTAAGTAGTGACATGCATATTTAAACAATGGCCATTTTGATCACTTATTTAAGGAATACATCAGTGCGCAATGTGTGCCGTTTCCGCTAAGGGCTGCAGCCGTGGCTGTCTGATGTCACGTTCGCATTTTGTAGGCAGCTAGACTTGCAGTGAGAGAATAGTGTATCTCTTTTATGCAGTTGATTTATGCAATTGATTTACTCAAAGGCAGTGGGTAGTATGTAATAAACACAGTCGTGAAGTTTGCGTTGTTCATAACCTGCTCCGGGACAACACGCCTCACTCTTAGGGGACACACAGAGAGCAGATGTGAACACTGGTTTCCTGGGTATTTGTGAACAGTCACGTATCTGATGGGTTTCCGTGGCTGTTGTTGACTTTTCATTGTTTGACTCCAAATCAATTCTAACTAGTATATCTGGCATGCTTAAAATACCACAGCTTGTCATTTCAGGTATTTCCACAGACATGCCTGACGTTCACACAGGATTTGACACATAGCTGAACACAGACATGTTGTTATGTAAGAATAAGTGATTGTTTTAATTTTGATACGGGTAGTAACACTCAGAATCACTAGTTATTCAGAAAGCTGAGTTGGATAGGAAACACACGTGCGTGCACACTTCCTCACTTTCCATGTCTCCTTTCACCTTTGCTTCTATTGTTTTCTAACCGTGGCTGCGGTTATGATTGCAACATGTCCAAAATGGAGATATGATCTTCGGTGGTATAAACTCACAACATATTGTCACAATCCTCCCACAGAGTTTCATCAGTATGGGGCTGGGCTCACTGCTGAGTCAAAATGGCCAACTTATTATAAGAGGAATCCGGCTGTTAATGTGCGTGTGAGGGCATGTAGGCCTACTGGTGTTTGTATGCCAATGCACGTGCCACCTCCAGTTGGTTGTGGGAGGTTGACATGGTGACACACACACACACACACACACACACACACACACACACACACACACACACACACACACACACACACACACACACATTATTTAACTTCATGCACAAATGTATCTATGGTCGGTGCAACTTGTACTTCAGTGATGAGAGAATCTTGTTAATAGGGTTTCCGTTGTTTGCAACCTGATGAGGCAACCTCGAAACGTAATGTGTCAATTTGTCATCGATAGGCATCAAAAGGGACCTTGAATTTACTATTGGGTTACATTGCTGGTTAATCAGGGTGTTTCTTTTGCAGTGGTTGTGAAATATTAAGCTTCGTATCAAATTAAACCAAAAACCGGTGTTTGCTTAAAGTTATTATAGTTATTGTAATTGATATGGAGTTGTAAGGTCTTGGAATTGGTAAAGTGTTCACAAGTACTTTTTAAATACTTTTTAACCTTTTTTCTTTTTAACCCTTTTTGAGCTTTGGCCACCAGCTCATTCAAACTTTGAAAAGAAGAAGTTATGGGCTGTTTCAACAAATTCTATCACAACACAGTCGGGATTTTGTAACTTAACTTCACGATTCAATACGACAGGCTCATGTGTTGGACTGGCTTGGCTGGTTGAGAGACTCATTGCAAACTACATGCTAGACCCTCGGTGTGGAAGATTTTCCCTCCCGCAAGCGAGCTCATGGCGATGTTGTCCGCAAATGTGCTGAGAAAATGGTGGTATGGGATGGAGTGGTCGGAACAATGTTGTCCGAGGTCCTGGGTTCAAACCCCACTCTCAGGTCTTTTCTGTGTGGGGTTTGTACTTGGATTCTCTCCAGGTGAGCCAAAGGAAACCCGAACACATGTACTTTAATAGCAGGACGCTGCTTCAATAGGGTGCTTGATGTTCAGCCAGCCTCCTTCATGCAGCCAGTCCCTATGTAAATACAACTATATAAATAAAGGGAAATGTAGTCGACATTCTTCCTCTTTTCATACATTTTGCTTACTCTTTACCTTTTTTTCTGGGGATACAACTTTTGAAAACCGAGAGTACACTTCATTTGATTGTAAATATAGGTGGTATCCCACCTCAAACTAAAGGTGTTGGTGTAGACCACTGTACCAAGGTGGTTTTATTTAATTTAGTTAAAAATCATCCCTTTAACATTCGTGAGGATAGATGCATCTGTACTCCAACATGCAACAGTATTCCTCACCGTGCCGGCGGTCTCCATCTTTTCCCAGCATGCCTCTGGCTCGCAGCCTGTCCGTGACCTCCCTGTCGGGCCTGGAGGAGTGGGATGAGGAGTTTGACCTGGAGGATGCCGTCCTCTTTGAGATCGCCTGGGAAGTGGCTAACAAAGGTACACAGTGTGGGGGGGGGGGGGGGGGGGGCGGCACTGCCACTGCCACGTTGTTCCTTTTACATCCCAGCCGATGTGTGCTGTTGACGTTGGAAATGGGGGCGATGTGGCCGTGAAGCTGATCCGATGGCCCACGGCCCATCCCGTTTCCCCAAGGAAATCACCAGAAATTGAATCTTAAAAATTCCTAAATCTCATGTTAAAATGTCATGTACTGTGTGATGCATGATGGAGCACCTTGATGGGGATTTGCCCCCCCCCCCAGAGCAGAGGGTTGGTAGGAGAGGGGCGTGTGACTCCCCAGCACTGGGTTCGATCCAATGACTTTTGGCAACCTGTAGGCATCCTTGAACAAGATGCCCAAACCCTGTTTGCTCTCTGATGACCTAACTAACCACCTGTACGTATGTGTATGTGCGTGTGTGTGTGTGTGTGCGTGCGTGCAGTGGGCGGGATCTACACGGTGATCCAGACCAAGGCGCGGCTGACCGCGGAGGAGTGGGGGGAGAACTACTTCCTGGTGGGGCCGTACGTGGAGAGCAACGTGCGCACGCAGGTGGAGCTCATCGAGCCCACCAACCCCATCCTCAAGCGTACCATCGACAAGATGAACGCCAGCGGCTGTAAGGTACTGCCAGCGTGCCCGCGCACTCACTCACGCACGCCCACACTCACTCACTCACTCACTCACTCACCCACTCACACGTGCACTTACTTACTCACGCACTCACTCACGCCCACACTCACTCACTCACTCACTCACTCACTCACTCACTCACTCACTCACTCACTCACCCACTCACACGTGCACTTACTTACTCACGCACTCACTCACGCACTCACTGACTGACTGACTGACTGACTGACTGACTCACTCACTTACTCACCCAGCACATGGGAATGAATTCCTGTGTTAAATACATTGAGAGGAGTGTCGCCAGGTACTGTTTAGTACTATTTAGCAGATGTTATATAAATCCGACTTATAGTGAATCATATACAGTACATGAGTTCATCAGGCCTTACATTGGAGTCTTTGGTCGATTTTTGACGTCCATAAATCTATCTCTCCATGTATTTCTGGGTTCTGTCCCTCACTCTTCTAGGTGTGTGTGTGCGTGCGTGCGTGCGTGCGTGCGTGCGTGCGTGCGTGCGTGCGTGCGTGCGTGTGTGTGTGCGCGCGCAGGCGTTCACATTCTAAACCCCATAGCATTCTCATGTTAAAGGTTATAGGCTGTATCTGTCTTTCCTCTCTGGAGCACTCTCTCTCCCTCTCATACAGCGTGTGTTTGGCTGCCGTACTGAGAATGCCTGTCTATGTTGGTGCATGTGTGTGTGTGTGTGTGTGTGCTGTGTCACTGTGGGATTATGGGTCACGGCTGTGGCCCGCGGTCGAGATGCTATTTTAAAGCGACATGTCTGATTTATTTTAAAACGTGGAGACCTTTCGGTCTTCCCTTCGCAACGGCTGTGAGACATCGTTCAGAAGAAATGCTGATGTCAATGTCATTGTAGCAGAATAAATGCTTTAGTGTTATTCTGTTTTGCGCTATGATCTCTGTACATTGTTGTTAACTGGTCTTTAAAATGCTTGTATGCTTATTTGTCAGGTTATCTTGATGAGTATAGCATATGGCAATTTGTTATTTTACCACATGCTGTGTACTACAGATAACATCCGGTACTTCAGTACAAAAACTTAAATTGTGACTTTTTCCACATTTATTCATTTAAAGGATTGTACTTAACTTTTTATACAAAGTTTGAGACGCTAATTCGCTATGCTCACATTTTGTTTGGCATGAAGTAATGTAGTCCTCTCTCTCTCTCTCTCTCTCTCTCTCTCTCTCTCTCTCTCTCTCTCTCTCTCTCTCTCTCTCTCTCTCTCTCTCTCTCTCTCTCTCTCTCTCTCTCTCTCTCTCTCTCTCTCTCTCTCTCTCTCTCTCCTCTCTCTCTCTCTCTCTCTCTTCTCTCCCCCCCCCCCAGGTGTATTTTGGTCGCTGGCTGATCGAGGGTAGCCCCTACGTGGTTCTCATCGACGTGGCGTTCACCGCGTGGTCTCTGGACCGCTGGAAGAGCGAGCTGTGGGAGACCCTCTCCATCGGCGTGCCGTGGTTCGACCGCGAGGCCAACGACGCCGTCCTGTTTGGCTTCCTCACCGCCTGGCTGCTGGGAGAGGTCAGGGGTCAGCCGCAGCGTACCGCTTTAAATACCGGTCCCTCTACGACACAATGATAATAAGAAAATAAACACACACAAACTACTTTTTTGAAGTTGCACGTCTGTCACGTTGTGTGTGCGTGTGAATCAGTGTCTGTGCGTGCTTGTGTGTCTTACCCTCTGTGTGTGTGTGTGTTCCTCCCACTCCCTAACCCTATCCCCCCCACCCTCCCACCACCCCCCACCCCCACCCCCTCTGTCACGTCCCCAGTATGCGGCCCAGTGTGAGGATCCCCCCCACATCCTGGCCCACTTCCACGAGTGGCTGGCGGGCCTGGGCCTGGTGCTGTGTCGCCAGAGGCAGCTCCCCGTGGCCACCATCTTCACCACCCACGCCACCCTGCTGGGCCGCTACCTGTGCGCCGGCAACGTGGACTTCTACAACAACCTGGCCGAGGTTGGTGTTGGTGTGTGTGCGTGTGCGTGCGTGTTTGTGTGCGGGTCGTCACGTGTGTCAGTGGAATGTTGCCTGGTTACAGGGCCCCTGATTCCCCGCCCACTTTTGAGCAATCGTTCAGTGATTCAGGGTCTGTATGACAAGACTGAAGACGAGACGATTCCCGGCGTGAAAATCCAAGCAAGACTGAGCCCAACCCCTGGCTCGGTCCTGTGTCTCCAGACGGAATTATGAAGTGAAACGCGAAATGCGTTTCACTGCATAATTCATGCGTTCCATCCATCTAGTTGTCATCCATCCATCTATCCACCTAGCATCTCTGTCTCTCTCTGTGTCTCTCTCTCTCTCTTTGACACACATAGTTCAATGTGGACAAGGAGGCGGGCGACCGACAGATCTACCACCGTTACTGTCTGGAGCGATCCGCGGCGCGCTGCGCTCACGTCTTCACCACCGTCTCCCAGATCACCGCCATCGAGGCAGAATACCTCCTCAAGAGGAAACCAGGTCAAGAACAATAAGAATAACAAGGGTTAATCTCATAGTTATCTCAAGACCAATGTATTTCAGACAGAAGGACATTATGACAGGAAACACAGATTATTGTAGTTATTGTATGTTTTCTGGAATGAATTGGATGAATGATTTTGTTGGTGGACTTTCAGTTCATGTATTTTTCATGACTTATTTTCCAAAATGTTGCTTAAAATCAATTCTCTCTCCATCCATCACCATCTCTCTCTCACCGCTCACACACGCAGACATCATCACTCCCAACGGTCTGAACGTGAAGAAGTTCTCGGCCATGCACGAGTTCCAGAACCTCCACGCCAAGAGCAAGAGCCGCATCCAGGAGTTCATCAGAGGACACTTCTACGGGTCAGGCATTCCTCTGCATGTGACGATCAACACTTGAATTCAACACTTTGTGAACCTTCCCCGGTTTGGAAAAGAGCAGTGTACAAAGTCGGTGTTGGTTCTGTCGAAACTCCTTGTTTATATACTTTTTTTGCTGTCACGTCCGTTAGGCACCTTGACTTCAACCTGGACAAGTGTGTGTTTCTCTTCATTGCTGGAAGATATGAATTCTCCAACAAGGGAGCGGACGTTTTCTTAGAGGCCTTGGCTCGGCTCAACTATCTGCTGAGGGTGAGTGTTGCTTCGTCTGTGAGTGTGCGCAACAGAGCCCACTCCATTGCATTGTATATCTTATACCCAGTTCCTGTCTTGAAGGCCTTCACACAGACCCCATTATACCACACCCTCCTCACCAGAAAAAAAGAGAAAAATAAGAAGTCCATCATCCAGTCAGATAATGAAATCTAATCAAGGGGGAAAGGGAGTGAGGGTGAGAGAGAGGGCGAGAGAGAGAGACACACACACACACACACACACACACACACACACACACACACACACACACACACACACACACACACACAGAGACTCACCCACATGACGACTCCTTCTGCTCCGCGTGGGTCAGGTGAACCACAGCGACGTGACGGTCGTCGCCTTCTTCATCATGCCCGCCAGGACCAACAACTTCAACGTGGAGACGCTGAAGGGCCAGGCGGTCAGGAAGCAGCTCTGGTGAGAGGAGGACATATCTGTTGAGAGGATGACCGAGGACAGATGGTTGAAATACAGAGGGAATTCAGCATAGCATAGCAGCGTAGCATAGCAGGGTAGAATAGCAGGGTAGAATAGCATAGACTTGACCCTGGGTATCACACTGTTGGGTTTTATTTCCCCGAAGCTTGTGCAAATTACATTTCCTACAACCTAACATGCCTATTCAATCACATTGGCATGCTGCTAAAAGAAGATATGCTTTACTGCTCAATTGGCTCAAAAACTAAATAGAGGAGGATAAAAAATATCTATTGCTGTAACTAGTGAAAAAGCCTTGTCTTCACATTCCCTGTAGGGACCCTTGTCCAGCTCCATTATAGGCCAGAGATATGTGGTCCCATTTTCGTGGCTGTTTGTTCTGTTCTGCTCTGGCGCTAACGAGCTCTCCCCCCACAGGGATACGGCGCAGACCGTAAAGGAACGATTTGGCAAAAAACTGTACGAGTCTCTACTAGTGTAAGTTCACCGTGTGCAGACATATTGAATGATACATACACAATAATTCATATAAATTATAAAAATATATATATAAATATTAACACATTATAATTATATACAGTATGTATACTGTATACTGTATATAGCAATTACTTTGAAATTACATCTAATTTCAAACCTACCTACTACTACTTCTGCCCTCTGGGCGAGCGACAATTTTAAGAAAAGACCACATATTTTTTGGTAAGCCCTTCACACGTGTGTTGCTGTGGGAACACGTAGTGGGCAGCTGCCGGACGTGTCCAAGATGCTGGACAAGGAGGACTTCACCATGATGAAGAGAGCCATCTTCTCCACCCAGCGGCAGTGCCAGCCGCCCATCTGCACCCACAACATGCTGGAGGACAGCAGCGACCCCATCCTCAACTGCATCCGCCGCATCGGCCTCTTCAACTGCTCCGCCGACCGCGTCAAGGCAAGTCCGCGCCGCGGCTAGCGTGCTAACAACTGCTAGCGTGCTAAAAGCTGCTTGTGTTCTAGCGTTTTTTGGCGGGGGGTTTTGTACCTTGTTTCGTTTCAATTTCGTGAAGGTCAACCTGTAGGCATTTCTTCAGCAGAAATGCAGAATAAGAATAGGCTTCTAAACTGTGAACCTCTATATATATATATATATATATATCTTAGGTCATCTTCCATCCAGAGTTCCTGTCGTCCACCTCTCCCCTCCTGCCTATGGACTACGAGGAGTTTGTGAGGGGGTGCCATCTTGGTGTGTTCCCCTCCTACTATGAACCCTGGGGCTACACTCCAGGTACGTACCACCGCCTGCCACTTTCTTCAGTTCAAAATAACTTTATTGGCATGGGGAATTGAAAGCCAACAAAAAAAAAGACTTGTGCAAATGCTTCAATCGATAGCAATGTGCAGAATTGAGATACAGGTCATTAAGGAGGAGCAGACAGAGTTGGACAGTGAATTGAGATATCGGGCATTAAAGAGCAGACAGTGTTAGACAGTGAATTGAGCTACAGGCCGTTAAGGAGCAGGCAGGGGTTAGACAGTGAATTGAGCTACAGGCCATTAAGGAGCAGGCAGGGGTTAGACAGTGAAGACAGATAATACACCTACCAAAAAAATTGAAGTTATAGTGCTATAAAGTATAAATTGAAAAGTGCAGAGCAGCCATAGAAATCAGAAATACTATATCCTATTAGAAACATAGTGCATTAATACGTTCCATGAGCAGCAACATATTTTCTTAATGTGTTTACATCCTTTTTAATTATGAATCTTTCTTCCTTGTCCGTTGGCAGCGGAGTGCACTGTGATGGGTATTCCCTCCATCTCCACCAATCTGTCAGGCTTCGGCTGCTTCATGGAGGAGCACATCGCAGATCCTTCAGCGTACGGTGAGTCGGTCTAATCAGCTCGCTGGGATCTTCCCTGGCGCTGTGCAGCCACCGAGATCCTTGTTGTTGGTTTTTTTAATCGGAGAATACTTATCTTGGTTTTTTTTTGTTTTTTTTAATGTTTTGTTTTGTTTGCTAGGAATTTACATTCTGGACCGGCGGTTTCGGGGCGTGGACGAGTCGTGCAACCAGCTCACCTCCTTCCTGTTCCAGTTCTGCAAGCAGAGCCGGCGCCAGCGGATCATCCAGAGGAACCGAACCGAGCGCCTCAGCGACCTGCTGGACTGGAGATACCTGGGCAGGGTACGGGCCAGAGCCACCGCTACACGTCACGCTAAAGACAATGGCACGGCGGTGTTCGTATGGACAACGTTTGAGACCAAATCGAAACGTGGCGTTGTGCCTTAGCTCCGCCCCCCACCTCAATACACCGTTGCCTGCCATTGGTCAGAATTTAACGTGAACAATTGAGTTTGTTGTCTCCCACCGTGACTCGTGGCATTAAATGAAACTCACCGTGACTATATTGTGCAGTTCGACAACCCCTGCCTACGCACTAATTTCTATTACATTAAGGTGTGTTACAGCCTTTAGTGTTCACCCAAAAAATCAGAGATACTGAAGAGTGACCTGGTACTAAAACCTAAACGGCAGGGACAGCACCCCCTGTGGATGGACTCTGGTTATTGCAATTCGATTTTTTCTTAAGTGCCCCAAAAAATTATGGTTTGATGTCAATCGATTCATAAAACCGTCTCAGATTTCCCAAACAATTATACATTGAGGTTAAAAAAAAGAATTCTTCATTCACTATGAATTATTATGATCATATATTATATTGGTTAATTTCCAAGTTAAATATTTGAATTTAAATTGCAGATTAACCAATGCAGATTAAAAAAAAAAAAAAAAAAAAAAAAGTAATAACGATGACTACCAGTGATTGTATATTCTGTCCTCCTCCATCTTGGACCAGTATTATATATCGGCACGGCACATGGCGCTGGCCAAGGCCTTCCCTGAGACCTACATGTACGAAGCCCAGGACCCCACCTCTGTAAGTCCACCGTTCCCTTCTCTGTCACTCAGCCTCGCAGGGCTGATCTCTAGTGTTAGCTAGTTAGTTGGTAGCTAGCTACCAAAAAAGCTATCACCTTTTTGGTACTCCCCTGTGTGATCTCTCCTCCTCCTCCTCCTCCTCCAGTCGTCCGGGTTCCGGTACCCCCGGCCGGCGTCCGTGCCCCCCTCCCCGTCCCTGTCGCGCCACTCCTCGCCTCCCCACAGCGACGACGAAGACGAGCGCTACGATGAGGACCTGGAGGCGGAGAAGGACCGCCTGAACATCCGCCAGCCCTTCGCCGCTCGCACCAAAGTGGGCGACGGGGTTTCGGGCGAGAGCGACTGAGGCACGCACACAGGGACACACGCACACACACATACATACACACACACATATACACATACACACACACATATACACATACACACACACATATTCACACTCACAAACACCGCATACACACAGACACACACACACTCACAAACACTGCATACACACACACACACTGCTAGTGAACCTTTGAAAAAATCCTTGCTGATGTAAAGGGAGGGGGGGGGTATTATTTGAAAGGAGCGTAATCCTATTGGCCTCATGTCATATGAATCACATCAGCCTCAATGTCTTCCCAAACAATGCATGCGTTTCAACACATGGAAACGCATGAATTGTGAAAAGACTTATTTTGGAAGCATCAACTGAATACTTCCATCGATCTTATAGAACGAGTTTTAGGTAGTAGCAGCAGTTTAGGTTTAAGTGGCTTACTACTAAGATTAAGGGCTGATTTAAAAAAATAAATAAATGGGGTATTCAGCACCATAGTTTGACTTTGGTACTAACACTGAATAACCTCAATGAGGGGTTATTAAAAAATGAATAAAAATAGAGTAATATTTTGTCACCTCAACACAAACTTTAAAGCAGCAGGGGCCCATGTCTGGGCACAAGTAGTGGCTTTTAAGAATTTAATTCAGAACTTTGCACAGCCTCAAAAGACCCTTCCTTACCTGAAAAGGTGACGCATTAAAAGAAAAAAAAGAAAAAAACCAACAACACTGTTTTATAACTGTACATGCCTACCTCGTGGTGGTAGCCGTCTTGTTTTTAATGCCTACACACACAACACACACACACACCACAACTCACCCTCACTATCACATACTGCCTCAGTATCCCATGCTGTATGCATCTCTTCTACATAAAGATCTCAGCACTGTGTGTTTTGTTGTTAGCCTTATGGTGACAGAGCCTTGTGATAACCACACTCCTGTGCATCTGAGCGGGTGACTGCAACGTCAGTAGGCTGGCTGGTCAGTATTTATTAACGGTAAAAAGAGCCTTCCATTGGACACGGTCTATACAGTGGTCTGGAATATGACTTACTGCGCACGTATGTGATATATATAAATCTGACTGCACACGTATGTAAAAGGTGGAATGGACTGTATCTCAACAGCCTGAAGAGACAGTGCTGAAGGGACACTGTGTTTGGTTGTTTTAAAGTATGTGTTATTGTGTTATTGTCTGTTATTGGAGGAAAAGGGAGAGGAAAAGAAAACGAAACAGTTTTACCCAGCAGCATATGCACTCTCTTAGTATTGTCTTTTGTTGAAATATTGCACCAGATAAATACAAATAAAGTCTATATGTACACTATATGTTTACTACAAAACAACACTCTCTGCTCCTTTTTGTTTTGAAAATACGTTTTAATCACAACACTCGGGTTCGCCAGCTGGTGTAAATATCCCTATATATCACTCACAACTTTCCGCACGCCTGTATAGAGGATCCCAGATCTCGCCGATGTGAGCAAACGAGGGGACATGTGGAATCAGTGTGGCGGCAGACACTTGGGTGGGAACGTTCCTCCTTGTCTGCGACTTTTGATCCCTCCACAGCTGAGGGCGAAGGATAGCCCTCAGCACAAGTGCACTCGCCCACCGTGGCCTTTACAAACTGGAGAGAAGAGGAGAAAACACATTGCTCATGATGGACAAACCAGGCCTAGCTTTCACACACACACACACCCAAGACTCACTCCCAACTTTAGCTGTACCAGCACATTTTCTATACAGAAATGTAAATATGACTAATATGTGGGTGAATGGTTGTATTTTCATATATAGCCATATCTTATCTGTGTAGCTGGAGCTTGACATTATATTTACTTTATGAGTTTAGATTCTTTAAACTTGGGTACAAATTGGGTACAAATTTATTGTATTTTTCAAGTCATCTTTGTTGAAATTGTCTTTACATTCCAACCGTAATCAATAAATCAAATGCTCGGACCAGAGTCTTGCACAAGGCCAGGCAGAATGCTACCAAATGCAAATGCTTGCGAGTTTGTGTGTTAAGTGTTGGCTACTTTCAAAATCTAGCTTACTCAGGCTGGTTTCTCCACATTGTCTACCCTGGCTTTACTACTGTTTTGTAGGTTCAAATTTCCCAGCTGGGGATAAATAATAAATAAAGAACATCTTTTCTCATCTCATCTCATCAACCCTGGTCAACACCAGCAGTCAGTGAAACAAGTAGCAGCCGGTGGTCCACAGCCAGTGGTTCACAGCCAGTGGTTCACAGCCGGTGGTCCACAGCCGGTGGTCCACAGCCAGTGGTTCACAGCCAGTGCAGCTCACCCAGTAGACTGTGCCAGAAGGAGCTGTAGGTGGCGCTGCCTGTCACGGCTCCCAGCTGGGCAGGGTTCCTCCTCACCGTGTGGACTGAGAAACCGTTGGCTCCGCTCACCTCCACCTCCACCACGTGGGAGTCCCTCTGCCTGGCCCGCACGCCACAGGACGTAACACACATCACGTCACAATGACCTTCTTCTTGAGACTAAGGCAAACAGGGACGTGGTGCGGATGGAGAGGTCGATGGCACCTCCGAAAAGCATGGCCCATGTAGAGTCCTCTTACAACCCAGCTTAACTTCTCTTTTCACATATGTGTCAGGTCATGGAAACTAGGGCCACTAGTCGTCACTGGGGCATTTGGAGTTATTCAAATATTCTGAAAGTGTAGATACTAATGATGATGCTTTCCAATGATGTGTAACACATAGAGATCTGATAATATTTGGATAAGTTGTGGCCATTTGAAAGTAGGCACATCACAAAAGCTAAAACTGAGAAAAAGCCTGTAAAGATTTGCAGTTGTCACCTCTCTCTATGGGCACACCCGATTTCAAACACAAAATGTATACTTTTAAAGAAACCAATACTGTTATCTGAAACATGGAGAGGCTTCTCTGTGATCTCAACAAACAGATTCTGCAAAAAACACTAATTTAAAAAAAAAACACTGTTAATTTGTACAAATTTTGTTTTGGCAACATGTGTCCTTGGATTCCATGACCTGTCACATATTTGAACTCATGTGTGTGCCATTAAAAAGACACGTGAGGAATCTATGGAATTGCATTCATGAAATAAATAAGATTCATCAATTAAATAACGAATACAGAATACAGTTGTATGTTGTGTCCTCGTTCAGTATACTGATACCCTCAATCATAACACTGAATAGACCAACTCATGAATAACGTTTCACATCCTTCCCTGTTTTCAGCCGTGCCACTGCAATTTACTTTACTTAAAGTGTTCATAGCATAAGCGCAATTGTGTATTCTGTGTTGTGTCAATAAAGTTTAGTGTGGGAAGAAGACTCACGCTGTGTCCGACACGATCTCCCCGCGCACACCGGAAAACCCCAGGCTTCCCGCTGCCATGGCGACCGCTGCCATGGTGTTCACGTTGTTGGGGGCCAGAGGGCACAGATCGGCCACCGAGCCGCTGAACAAGACCCGCCTCCCCTCGCCCTCGGTCCAATCAGAGAGCGTGTCCTCGGTGAGCCTGAAGCAGGAGGGGTGTTTGGACATCCTGACGAACACGCCCTGTGGAGTTGGGGGCGCAGGAGGGGGAGGAGGAGGACGACAGTGGAGTGGTTAGGGTTTAGTGTCTGCAACACAGACAGAAAACTCACAGAGCCTTCTTCCATGCAGACAAATCCCGCACTGCACGTGATGTAGCCTAGTTGCATTTGTTGTGCCATGCCTGTATTGAGTAATGTGCTGTCTCGCCCAATCTTGTTTTTAGGCTGAAGAATATCGCTGTGTGGTGATTAAACTTCATAATTGAATTGATGGTTCTGGGTTTCAAACTCCAATGTCGGCAGTCTGCCGGTAAGTATCTTTGAGCAATATGCTTACCTAACCTCTCATGACATAGTATCTGAACTGACTGTAGGTCACTTTGGGTAAAGGTGCATCCTTACGGTGAGCGCCCCGCTGTCGTTAAGCCTCTGGATGTCCTGGCCTCCCCACAATGCACCACTGGGGACGTAGAGCGTGTTGCCATGGAGACCGGCCGCGTGCCGGAGCTGCTGGTTCAGCTGGGGGTCACAGAGGGCAGAAGGAGAGCCTACCTGAAACAAAATGAATGATTAAGTGGTTAAAAAGGTTGCACATATTTTGGATGGTATTTTGAATGTCATCTTTGCACGGGCCTACCAAGACCAAATCATTGTGTGTTTAAACCCACTTGGCAATACATTTGCCATTTTTAATTTGATAATAAATAAAACATTTTACATTGCTCTACTGATATTGGAGGCAGGATGGTCTAGACTAGAGAGTTGGGTGGTGCCTGGCAGGGGGAGTAGGTTAGGAAGTCACTTAGGATAGAAAAATCTGCTGAATTACTAAATCAAAAATATTGTAACACACACTGTTTTAACACTGGAGTTTGATTGCTTGTTCGGTTAAATGATGGTTTTGACAGCTACAATTCACAAATTATTAATCTTTTAATGACTTTTAGTCATTTTGGATAGAAGCCGTCCAAATGTCTCAATGTACACGTACTTTGAACCCATCCCAACACCAGAAGATCGATATCTATTCATTCACACAAAACTCACCAGGAAGTGGGCGTGAGAGAGAAACTGGACACCAAAGTCCTTGACTATCTGAGGATGGCACACCTCTATGATCACCTCACATGCCCTGTGAAAGCCCACGCGTTAAGACATCTCAGACGGCAATGTGTCGCCATTGGACATGGTGATGCCTCTTTGTTTGAATGTTATTGACATTTAATGACATTTGTATGACATTTGTTGTTTTCAATTTTTGCATTCTTGTTCATGTGGTGAGTGAGTGGCTTTACCTGGATTTGAAAGCGGAGAGGTCTTCAAGTATCAGCTGTTCGGGAACCAAACCCTGGAGCTTGAGAGGGTTTCTATTCCAAACAAACGCCAGAGTTAGACCCAGGCCAGCGCCATCTTTTAGGATCCTGTCTACTAAGTGCTGCCCTGCAAAACACACACACACACACACACAGCAAATAATCGATGAGTCATTAGATGCAATGCATGAATTGGATTACATGAAGTGGAAGAATGGACAGGGTAGGTCATGAAAGTGTTTGTGCAAACCTAAATGTCCAAAGCCCACCACTCCTATCCTCTGCTTAGAAGAGCTGGAATCCATGTCCTTCACTTCAGGAAAAACAACACAGGCTGGACAGAACGTTGAGAGTTGTAACATGCAATGTTCCCACCCAATATCAACACATGTCTTTGGTGACTTTTTTGGTATATTCATTCAAAAAGTGCAAAAGATTAGCAATAAGAGCTCAAAAACTGAAAGTGCATTTCAGTTTGTTTGTCAGAAAACATACATGTACGGTTTGACACACTCATGAAGGACTCCCTTGTTCAACTCCACCCTAATAAACAAATTAATTAGTTTCTGTTCTGTAAAGCGCTAAATCCAAACGGTGACGCTAACACAGCTACATAAAGATACAGTTAGCCTGCTAGCTTCCAGTCAGCCCATTGTGCTGCACGGTATACAGTCTATGGGTATTTGGATTGGTCGTACAAGCTTTAAACTTTAAACCCCATCTTGTCGCACGTTCAGTGTGTTGTGTTCCAAGAACCAAGCCTCTGTATCGCTCATTTATGGCTTCACTCACAGGTAGGTCCGGCAGATCCTTGTGTCGTCTCTCTCTCTCTCTCTCTCTCTCTCTCTCTCTCAGTCTCTCTATCTGCCACTGAACACCTCATGACCCCGGCCCTCACTCAGAGAAGTGGGTGTGTGCCGTTCAAAGTTCAACTCGGGAAACACAAAGTTAACAAACATGACCCATTGCAACATTGTGCCAGCCCTTGCTACCATGGATTCCTCTGGCTCTCCCATCAATAGTAAACCGTTGTTTTTGTGTTCCAGTGTATTCCTGTTAGACTTGGGATAGGATGCGTACTTGGAGTGCTTGTGTGTGTGTGTGTGTGTGTGTGTGTATGTGCGATGAGAAAATAACCTGATATATATTGCTTTATATTATTTATGACATACAAGACTTTGGAGGAGGAATCCATCACAGCAAGGACTTTAGACAAGTGTTCATCTCGCTTCTTTCAGATGTGAGAGCTGTGATCTGGCTTGTTCTTAACTTAAAATGTAGCATCTTCCAAATACATTGCAAATAAGTGTGCTAAATATTCAATTAACCTGCAATAGTCAAATTACAAAAAAATTACTTAACATAAGGAGATATATATTCACATGCATGCACGCACACACACACACACACACACACGCGCGTGCAAACACGCAATTAATTTTGCTATCTGCTCAGGCAAACTTTGGTCTTGGCGTGGTGATGTCACGGCTGCAGTGGCCAAAGTGCACAGATTGGGACACGAAAAAGTCAGAACCCAGGGAGCCCAGTAAGTATCCATAGGCCTGGCCGACGGAACCCCCAGCAGACGGGTCGGTCCGAAGTCCACAACTCAGCTATCGGACTGCAGCAGGTGGAGAGACGGGACGCTGGTCTTACTGAGAGGAGACTGAGAGCCAGGCACAGAGAGGAGACCGACGAGAGGGACAGCAGTCGACCGACGAGCGCCGCGTACAACTGATGAGTGTGAGCTCAGCACTTGCGGTCCTCATTGTAACAAGAGCGCAGCGGCAGCAGCACGACAAAAGGTGGCGCCTGGTTAAGACATTGAAGACCAGCTCGACAAGATGGACATCCTGGAGACCCACGCCTACGACCGGAGACAGTGGCGAAAAATGGTATCTACGGAGACACCTTTCAACCCACCTCAAGCCTTACACATAACCTGCAGTATACATTAAGATGTGTGTGTGTGTGTGTGTGTGTGTGTGTGTTTGTGCAATGATGATGGTGAGATGAGGCATTCTAATGGTAATAATTGAACATGTTTGTTATCATTTCTTGTCACATCAGTTATTTACGCTGTCCCTATCTCTCGTGAACCCCCTCTTTCTCTCCCCCCTTCCCTTCCTCCTCCTCCCCAGTCCTGCACTCTGCTGCTCTCCCTGTCGCCGTTCTTCGCCGCGTCCGCCGCCTACCTCCTCCTGTGGGCCCATGGCTCCTCCCCCCCCTCCGCCGTGGCGGCGGGCTTCAAGGCGGCGCCCGTGCTCCTGCTGGCCGCCGTGGTGCTGTGCTGGAACGGGTGGCAGAGCCTGGGGGGCGTGGCCGGGGGCCTGCTGCTGTCGGCCGTGGGGGACTACTGCCTGGTGTGGCCCGAGCTCTTCGTCCACGGTGAGGGAGAGAGGGCGGAGAGAGAGAGAGAGAGAGAGAGCCGTCCAGAGGGCCGTCCAGATATTGGAGGTTTTTGCGGCCCAGCCATGAATCTTGGGGGGCGACGGTGGTTAGAGCGGGGTGGACAGAGCGGGGTCGTCCACCAACCGTAGGGTCGGCGGTTTCGATCCCCTCCTCCACAACTGTCCCTCATGTCGAAGTGTCCTTGAGCAAGACACTGAACCCCAACTTGCTCCCCGGGCTGCTGAACATAGCAGCCCCACTGCTCCTCTGTACAATAGGATGGGTCAAATGCAGAGAACAAATTTCCCCGCTGTGGGATGAATAAAGTATAAGCAAATTGATATACAGATTAGAGCTGACACCGGATGGTTCCGTTGGATGCCCTTTGGACGGGCTTGAGGGCCGGACTGATCCGCGGAGAGAGGAATGGAATGTGAACCGGCGAGGATCGGAGATCAAACCGTCTATGGTGGAGATGCGCAGTGGACATAAAGGCGCCGCGGGGAGATGGGTGGTGGGGATGGGGAGGATGGAGGTTTTCTGTCGTTTTTTAAATGTCCCGCCATTCACTCTGCTGTGTTGACGAATGCTGAAATAATGACGAAAAACAATATTGATGGTGATGATGATGATAGCAAATGAGAAGGAGGTTAGGCTAATAGGTAATAGGTTAATAGGTAAACGCTATGTATCAAAAACGGAACAGTAGATGAATATCTGAAGTCTGATGGTAGACGAGACCTGATGTGGTTGAACGGGACGTTTCACTTTGTTTTGACCAATCATGTTACTCGGGGGCGGGGATCTGTAAGTGCGCAATTCAGCAAAAGCAAACTCTGTCCAGCAGCTAATTGGCAAACGGTAAAAAGATTGTAAAAGTTTCAAACCAACATAGTGTAGAATGGTGACTATAGAAGGGAAATGCTTCTGAAAGATTCATTCACTACATCTAAGAATGAGTTTCACTCAGTAGAAACAAAATAGGAAACAAGGTGTAACTTCACCCCTGGGGGGTCATTGGTTTCCGGGCCAGCCTCTGTGCTGCCCACCCAGAAGAAGTTGGAAGAACTGCTGGATCTGAGATGAGCTAAAAGCAAACAAAATAGTGTAATGAATAATGTGCGTAATGAGTATTTTAATTCCAAGAATAGTGCTATATTCGGTGCCAACTGCTACTTCTACTAATGACATTCGAAAGAATGACTGAGGAATGTAACTTTGGACATGCAAGCAGTGATTATATTTATGTTAATGGTTTGGAAAGAGACACATTTTGAGGAGTGCTGTGGAAAAAACTGTTTTTTTTTTATTTATTTTTTTATTATTATTTAGGAGCACCCTGAAATAGAAGCTTATTTATCATCATGTAGAACCTGAAGCTGGATTATTAAAAAATTAGCTTTCATCCATCTTTTTTTTACATTACATATTACATGCAATCCCATTCAATTACTATCGGGTATAATTGGGTCATTTAGGCGAACGTCATTAAATTGCTCTGGTAACAAGATGCTCTGTCCGTATGTTTCAGGCATGGGTGCGTTCGCCGTTGCACACACGTTGTTCTCACTGGCCTTCCTCACCGCGCGCTATGCGCCGCGGCGCGCCTCTTCCTCCCTCAGCGTCCTCCTCTACATCGCCATCTTTGGTCTGGGAGCCGCGTTCTACGTCTACATCTTCTCGTCCCTACAGAAAGCCCCCGACTCGGCAGTGCTAACCCCTGGCGTGGGAGTCTACGTGGGCTTGCTCACCCTTATGGCAAACCTCGCGTTCAGAACGGGCCAGGTTGCGACCATATTGGGGAGCTTGTCCTTCATGGTCTCCGACAGCGTGCTGGCGCTGCAGGTGTTCAAGGTGATGGCGGCCATGGAACACGGACACGCGGTCGTCATGGTCACGTATTACCTGGCGCAGATGCTGATCGCCGTAGGCGACGTGTTGGCGGTGGAGGACCAGGATGACTTTTCAAAATGGAAGAGGTCTTAGTAGTTTGGGGTGTTTGAGAGACAGTCCCGGATGCTGTGGCTCCAAGCGCGTCATCAGAGAAAAGTGGAATACAAATCTAAAGACTATAACAGGATGTGTTTATTCCTTCATTCATTCCTGTGTTTATACCTGCACTGTTCTTGATGTCGAATTGTATCTTATAAATCATTGTGACAAAGCCATAGTGCTGCCGTCTCCTGTAAAACAAACACATAGGCTGTTAAAATCTTACATTTAGATTGCCATCACGCAAACTGCAGGCTATATGAAACAATAGCAAACAAATTCCAGATTTATTTGCAAGACTGAATATGAAAACAATCTGTATGACATTTGTACGTTGCCTGGGTTGTTGTGTAATAACTGAATAAATTCAACTTCTTGGGTAAAATAGTTGGTTATAGTTGGAATGTATGACTCAACTTAATTATTATCTACACATATATCCTCCATATTGGCCTTGATCTGATGTGTTGTGGTTGGTCAAAATGAGTGCATCATTATAAAGTGAAACCAAGACAGGTCCACAGGAACAGCTAAATGCTGGGGTGTGACTATACCATGGGGCCAGATTAAAAGGTAAAAGAGCTGCTTACCTCCTCAGGTCATCAGGCCCCTACTTTGAGAAGATGGACATAATGGAGCATCAAGCTGCGGCAGAGACAGCAGCCTCATGGTATCTATGGAGACTACTTTCAACCTTCCATGGAGTACAACCTCCTCATTGTGTGTGTGTGTGTGTGTGTGTGTGTGTGTGTGTGTGTGTGTGTGTGTTTGATGAGGAAAATTTGGCATTTCAATTCCAATCATTGACCTTTCTAATCTTTACTTCATACCATGAGTATCTTGCATTGCATGCCAGAAACCATGATGCCAGGGACCAATGCAGCCGCCATTACCCTCTCACTGGCCTGCCAAGACCATCCAGACATGGTCTAGAAGAGATACTGACTATGCTATGAATAAATACTGCTATGAATAAACATGCGTTGCATTGCAAGCTGTTGAGTGCATCACGCCAGTACTAAAGGTTTTGATGCTCAAATCTCTTTTAAAATCTAAGTAGCGATAGAACCCATGTCCAGCAGCCATTCGTTGTTTTGTAAAATAGGGCACAAACGAAACGTTACGTATGAACAAAGTTTGGCATACGTATCGAATTGTGCAAAGCTCTCGTTTCTCTCGACCGTTACAGATGAGTTACAAAGTTGATTCTGACCGATTTCAAGCAACCTAAATGGGGCGGGGGGGGGGGGGGGCTGTTGAATAAGGTTTCTCTGATCACATCCCCATTCGTCTACTACAGGGTTTGGTCTGGTAAATGAAATGGTTTGTGTTTCACGTCCTTCTCTGTCTAATCAGGGAGTGGTGGTCAAACACTTGCATTGAAATGCTTTACCTTCGTAGGCTGGTGGTAAACAATCAAGCCGGGAAGAGAAAGGCGAAATTGAAGTCAAAACACTACGAGGCTTCTGTTTTAGATTCAATTGTATTCTAGAGTGGATACGTAAAACCAATTTCAATGTAATGACACAACATTTTAACGTTATGGGTTCGCATAAAATTATAATTGTTTATTTAAAACATAAACAACTAAATTCAATTTCTTGTGAAACATGCGCACGGTCTAACTTGTCGTTTGTGAACTAAGCTGCATTTCACTTAGTCACCCGATAACATGTTATAAATGACTCATGTGATAATTCTGATGAACCAATATGTTGAGATGAACTGAACAAGATACAGACACAAAACAACAAAAAATATCAAAAAACCTTTAAACCAAAGTAACTTCAAAGCTCTGATTCTACATCAACAGACACTGGACTTGTGACACTGTCCACGCGACAGTGGACAGCAAAAGGGGTAAAACTGAGCACAGACTGCGTCCAAAGCTCAATAGGATTATACGTACATCAACAGAAACAAGCCACCCTCATTAGCAGTCTATGAAGCCCTCTACAGAGGAGGGAGAACTTGAATGAGCCTTTGGGCCAGCCGGGCTGCGTCCCTCTCGTCTTTGTGACCGGGGGGGGGGGGGGGGGGGACGTGGGAACTCTTTGGCCGGGCAAACAAGCCAACGAAGGCTCAGCGATCCATTCCATTGTCGTCGGTCTGTTGCCCTTGGAAACACGCGGCCCGTAATCGCTTGCAGAAATCCAGTTCTTCCTGTAGTCAAAGGAAGAAAAAAATGTAAAATAGGCACTTGACTGGATGCAACTCCCGCTATTGCCCTGGTCCAAAAGTACTCATCGGTATGTGGGTCGACGTCAACACATTTAGAAAACAAACAGGAATTGCCACCGTGTTCACAGACTCCAGAAGGTAAAAAGTGATTTAAGGGTAACCAGATATTGCGGTGTCACTGGGGTGTCCCGACTCCCAGACAAAGAGACACCGGGTTCTATCCCCAAGGTCCGCAGTCTGCCCTTGTGCAACATGCGTCCGAATTTTGACTGCAAGTATGCTCATTAACCAACTGAAAATACATCCCAAAAAAGGGGTGACAGTGGCGCACCTGGCACTCGTCTCTTCCCTGGAGGTCTTTGGCTCTGTGCTTGAGTAGCTCCTCCAGACCCAGGGAGGAGCTCCTGCAGTCCCTCAGTCCTTGGGGACAGTCCTCCACCAGACTGGACAGACACAAAGGTGCAATATTATCCATGGGCCTTTAGATAAACACATGCCATTGTGGTGGATGCTTATGTAAAGGGTCTTACAATACCATGAGTGCATACATTGTTAGCAATGTATGCACTCATGGTATTGTAAGACGTAAGATGTTAGTACTCGTAATGGCATGCTTTACTGGTTAAGCAGGATCATTTCTATATACAGAGCAGGTTTGTTCCAATAGCAATTCTTTATTGGTAACACAAAAACAGAAGCTTTACCTTGATCAATTTTGCTTAAATGCGAGATCCAACATGCTTCAATGAGTGAACGACTATCATGTTACTTGGAATACTTGCACGAAACCGTGTTCATAATTGTGGGTGTACGATTCTTCAAAAACAGCCTATCAGCACAGCCCGAATATTCGCATGCACTTTGTGTGAGGTGGAGACTTTGTGCGCCGTGCGTTTCTCACCAGCAGAGGGCGCCGAGCACGTGTTCGTGAAACGAGGAGTGTGGCGACTGCAGCACGGACACCAGCTGTTCGACCATGCCCATGGACAGAACTGTACCTGGGGGAGAGCACGAGGGAAGCGTTAACAACAACCACAACCAAATCCACAACCTCACCTCGACACTCACCTGCCACTTGCTGTTTTACCCTATTGTTCGTAAATAACCAAGCAGCGCTTGGGAAAATCCACTTTAAAAATAACTGCTGCCACCAGCGTCATAACTAAATCCTCGCCGCTGCTAACGCTAGGCCTTTGCGTAGTTCTACACCATGCAAAACAGCCAGTCTTTCGAGTCAGGGACACTCAGCGGGTAAGCCGCTGGGCAAAAGCTGAGGAGCATCTGGGGCTGTGTGTTGGTCAACAGGGCCTCCTGGGGCATGTACCTTTGTGCTCCGGGTGGGCCGACAGCAGGTTGAGCAGCAGGAACGCCGACTTGGTCCTCAGCCTCTCGTCTTCAGACTGCATGCCTCGCATCAGCACAGAGAAGCCGTCCTGAGAGGCAAACGCCTGGAGCCCCGCCTCCTGCTCTCTGACCAGACCTGCCGTGGGGGGGGGGCGTTTCAATTAACATGTTTTCTAATCAGTCGATAGGTTTAATCAATACAACCACTGGTGTATTCTGAGACAATCAACTGTTCTACGCACAGCAGATACTTCCAGTTCACAATAACGTGAACAACGTTTCATTAGTCTTCATGAGCATGCTAGTGTTACGCCGTGTCCAAAGTTAGACAATGCTTTTCAAATCACCCAGCGGCAGCACCCAACAAACAAGTGTGCATTCTTCTTACATGAAACGGCATAGAGGGCTTTCACTCGGACCGTGGGATGGGGGTCTGAGTCGATCAGCTGGAGCAGCTTCGGGAGGGCGTGGATGGCGAGCAGGTGCAACTGCACCTCCGGCATGTTCTGTGCGCAGGAGGCCAGCAGCTGCGCAGCACGCCACCTCACGCCGCTCTGCACGTGACCCAGACACTGGGAGACACACAGTTGAAGGCCGCCCAGGGACATCAGGTCTGCAGAACACATGACAGGAGCAGGATTATCCAGCATGAACAGCGGAAAAAAAAAAATCCTGTGTCTGGGTCCCCTGTTTCTAACCACCTGTGGAAAGGTCCATCAGCCGTTGTTCGTTGACTCACCTCTGGCGTTGTCCAGATTCTCACACAACTCAGACAGAATCTCGAGGGCCGACTCCCTCTCGTCCTCTTCCTCTTCCTCCTCGTCGTCCCGTTCCCCTTCCTCTCCCTCGCACTCCTTTGCGTTCATGTCATCTTTCTGCAGGACAGCCAAGCAGCGCCTCATCTGCTCCACTTCGTTCAGCTGTCCCTTGGACACCTCGGCCAGAGCCCCCCTCAACCACTCCTTCCTCTGGGGCACAAGTACATTATTAAGTAAACGTTATTGGCAGTATATGAAACATTAGTGACACTATACATGATTGACCGTATACATTATACCCTACAAACACGTGATGAATGTGTCCAGGTAAAGTCCGAATGTGCAATCTGTCCAAATGTGACCAAAGGGAATTTTCCAACATTTCCCCAACAGGGAACTACTACAGGGATCAGGCCCAACCATGTAACAAGCAAAGCGCAAACAACGGTCGTTTACTCACTCGGCCCACGGTGGTCTGTTTCTATTTACCTCTTCTGACATGGGCTCGGCTTGAGCTGGTCCATCGTCCGCGGCACCAGCCTCCACAGCCAACCGCAAGACCCCTTGGAGGTTGTGGGGATGTCTTCTGTTGTCCCCGCCTTCAGCCATTGCTCTGAACACTGGTAGTGAATACAGGTTGAGCTAAATAGAGGCTCTGAAATACGCAATAAATAAAAGAGTCAACATGTGGCGGGACGATCGGAATAGAAATAGGTTCATAAAATATCAAGCAAAAAGAAGCTGACACTGAATATTACCATCTTTTAAATAATTGCGCACATCTAATGTTACAAGTACCCATAATTTGATCCTGTTAGCATATCATCGGATCGAAGAGGCTACTACCATATCTGTCCAAATGCCCTGTTTAGTTACTTGCCTCTTAGGGTATCCCTTAAGATCGAGTTGAAGAAATCGATGTACCGTTATATATTAAACAAAATCTGTAAGCAGCCAGCTCTTCCTTACAGCTAACCAGACAGACCAAAGTTGAAAACACCAGAATGTTCCAGCTAACGCTAGAAGAAACTTGTGAACCTCATGGAGGCTGACATGTTGATTTTCTTTTACCGTAAAGCATGGTATAGTCCCGATCTTCTGATCGTGATATACCGTAAAGATTGTTGTTGGCGCTCAGTGGTTATGAACAAATTAACATGATCATACTAACATACAAAAATTATAATGAACAAATATGAAGCTGGAGAAATGGTTATCCTTGCCTTGATATGCTGTAATATGGCCATAATGAACCCAACACATAGGAAAGATTACATCATCATATGTCCATCAAAGTGTGCAATTGATGTCCAAATGAGAAATCTCTCCCAGAATTTTTGAAAAAAACTTAAAAAGTGTATTTTAATATACAGTTCTATGATATTTATATATGCATATACAAATTTGCATATTTAGAACATAGTTGACCATTTGAATTCACATTATGAGGAATAGTCTGTGATTTCTTGAAAAAGTGGCCTTGACAATTCTGAGAATTTGGCCAACTTCAACAAGTTACCTTAATTCTACATCCTACTTAAACATCACAACCTTCTCCGCAGAGTGAATGATACGCTGCAGTCTGCCCTTGTCCTTGGCAGTGGCAGCAGGATGCCATGAGGTGAGGATGGACTCAATTATGGCAGTGTGGAAGTGCACCATCATTGTCTTTGTGCCTTTTTTAGATGAGGAAGCTTATGTTCAGCTCCCACCTGAGGTCCTGGGTGATGATGGAGCCCAGGAATGAGAAGGACTCCACAGCGTCGACTGGAGAGTCACACAGGGGGATGGGGACGGGTGGGGCTGTGTTCTTCCTGAAGTCCACAACCATCTCCACTGTCTTGAGAGTGTTGAGGTCTAGGTTGTTCAGGCCTCACCAGGTCACCAGATGGTCAACCTCCCACCTGTTGCATTGCAAAATTCCAATTCCAATGGTTAAAGTGTAAAGTGTTTGATGTAGATAAGCCTTTGAGAAGGTAGTCGTTCTACAACATGTAGAACATGTGGTGTCGATGGAAGCAGCAGCCATACATGTGTACTGAGTGCAGTGACAAACACAACTTTACACACAAAGGACCAGGTAAACGGGTACAGAGCAGGGCAGTACAGAACTGTTTGAGCAACAATCTACCAACACTAGAAAGGTGCTAGATTGTACTTTCACCCATGCAGGGTAGGCATCAATATGGGCTATGTGCAAAGTGAGGGATGCTTGAGGCATTGTCACATGTACTACTGCAAGAGATAAAGGAAGGAGAGGGTGGATAATCGTTTTGCTATTTGGCAGACACTGGTGTTTTACTTTCTCACTGCGCATGCTGCTGGGTCCTGCTGTCGTCTTATCAGCAGCTCAGGCTTTGGTTTTAGAATTCCTACACACCACAAGATTGTTTGCCAGGATCTGATTTAATTTAATGTGTTTTTCATGTTTTTTCTCTTATTTGTAATCAGCGGTGCTAATCTCCAAACCTATGGGTGGCAGCAATGCGCTTGTGGGCGTTCTTGTCCACCGTTTAATATAAAGGAAGAATACGAAGTGGCGAACGCGACCATAGCGCGACTGTCTTGAACGCAGCTTTTTGGTCTGTATGTAATCCAAGATGGCGGCGCTTGTGGGGATGCGTGCGTGTTTCTCCGGTAAACACTCAAATCTCTAAAACGATATTGTGTTTGTATTTTATTTATCGCCAAGTCATATCATTGTGCATTCCCTCGTGTCATACAATTCGCGGGCGTGCTATTTTCTTTGCATTTGTAAGAACAAAATGAACAAGTGATAGGTTGAAGTCTCCTGTGATGGGACAGCAAGGTCACTTGCTAGCTAGTGTGTGCAGCAAATATGTAATAGCTGCTATTACTGCAGTGTCGGGTGCCGGCTAAGAATAATATGTTTAGCTAGTTATAATATAGACCTTAATCTGAGTTGTCGTTGTGAACTGCTGTTATTGATTGTTGCATAATTGCCTTTTAGAAGACGTTGCTGTCACAGTCCCCAATCAAAACTGCAAAACTTGTCATTCCACTCACCTTTCTTTCTCTCCTCATTAGCACTTCAGCTTTCGTCACCATGTCTGCTGAACAGCTCCTACAAATTGGTAAGTCTCTGCCTGAAACACTTTCTCTGTCTGATCGTTTTAATGTTTAACTGCGTTGTGTCACAGACATCATGTATCCCCTTTGTGTTTTTTGTCTGGTTGTAGTGTGCCGTACCGCTGAGCAGACGGAACTTGGCAGTGGAGGCTAAAAAGACGTTCAGCCGAGACAAACCTCACGTTAACATCGGAACTATTGGTCATGTTGATCACGGCAAGACGACTCTGACTGCGGCCATTACCAAAGGTAATGGTCAACTAACGGACTTCTTCTCTATTGTACACCCATTTATGTCCAGACATGTGTTTCCATGTGTTGCAGTATTTCTGCAAAACGTCATGACAACAACTCCACTATAGCACAGCACCCTACTCCCTCCCTATTACATTATGTTCCCATCTTATGTTGCTTCTTATTAGATATTGCATTGACGGATGTGGGGAAACTATTTATCTCTGTGCTAGCTAAGGGCTCTGTGTGTTGTTCTCCACAGTTTTGGCAGAGGCAGGAGGCGCTCGCTTCAAAAAGTACGAAGACATCGACAACGCGCCTGAGGAGAAGGCCAGGGGCATCACCATCAACGCCTCACATGTGGAATACACCACGGCCAACCGCCATTATGCCCACACAGACTGTCCGGGTCACGCTGACTACGTCAAGGTGTGTGTGTGCACGTGTTCTGTTGTAATCTTCTTGGGGAAGTAATGAAACTCAGGCAAAAGTTGCATATACATTTGTGATACCAAAGCAAGATGTTGCCATCTAGCTATGTATGTATGTATATATGTATGCAAGAAAAATAAATGCATACACATCCTTTGTGTGTGTGTGCGTGCGCGCGTTGTAGGAGTCACAACAGCAGTTACTAACTGCTACCGGTCATTCATGCTAACAGCCTTGCATGAATGACAGCCATGTCATGCCCTCTGTGTGTCTGCCTGTGAGTGTGTCAGTGCTTATTGATGACATTGATCCCCCCCCCCTCCACACACACACACACACACACACAGAACATGATCACGGGGACGGCGCAGATGGACGGCTGCATCCTGGTGGTGGCGGCCACCGACGGCCAGATGCCGCAGACGCGCGAGCACCTGCTGCTGGCGCGGCAGATCGGCGTGGAGCACATGGTGGTGTTCATCAACAAGGCGGACGCGGTGGACGACCAGGAGATGCTGGAGCTGGTGGAGCTGGAGATCCGGGAGCTGCTCACCGAGTTCGGCTACGACGGCGAGAAGACGCCCGTGGTCATCGGCTCGGCCCTCTGCGCCCTGGAGGTACGGAGACTGGGGGGGTGGAGGGTGGGGGGGGGGGTCTGGTCCAGCGCACACCCTGGGGTGGAGCAGCCACCGCTGGGCCATTGAGAGCACGTCGCCCAGCCGCGCCGCTGGGGATTTCGAATGCATGGCGGCAATGTCGCCGCAGACACACCGGTCGTAACGATAACACTGCCAATGCAAGGGCTGGATTTGCAGACCCTGTATACTTTTGTATTGTTATCTCTTTCTTATCTCTTATATATCAGGGTTCGCCAGATGTCATTGTCAAGTGTGTGTTTTTGTGTTTCCTCCAGAATAAACAGCCGGAAATCGGAGTGGACGCAGTGATGAAGCTGCTGGACATCGTGGATAGCCACATCCCTCTGCCCAAGAGGCAGCTGGATAAACCTTTCCTGCTCCCCATCGAGAGCGTGTACTCTATCCCAGGTACCCAGCGACACCACCCACTACTTCTTACGGCATTTCATACCAATTCACTGACATACCAGAGATATATATATGTTACATCTTTATTATTATTATTATATGTATTATGTCCATGAGCAGTATCGACTGCATCATCAAAACAGATTTAGAGCTGAGCTCTATGGGTAAGGCCATCTTTAATGTCCTTGTTCATCCATTCCCATCCCATTGGTTGGAGTAGTTCATGGCTTTTCACGGTCCAAACTCGCTATACGGTCTAGTTGATGTGCGGCGACAAAAAAACTGGAGACGAACCGTTTACAAAAAAACAACAAAACAACTAAAACCTAAGTTTGTCTACGACGGCCATCTCACTGCGCCTTTTTTTGCTTTTTTTAAATTCTGAGTTGCATATTAAGTCAATTGCTTGGTCAGTAGGTTATTCGGCTCGGGACGAATTAATCATTTACAAAATCGTGGACCCTGCATTCCGGCTCACAACAGTGTGTTTGTGTGAGAGACTGGGTAGCTCCCATGTCCGGGGGGCTCATCATGTTTACTTAAGGTTGGCGATTCAAAACACAGTGGGGACGGGGGGCCGTGTGGAGGAGAGGCCACTTAAGGCTGGTTTATGCTTCTGCGTAGGGATCGCGTCGTGATCACGCAATGGCCACGCCGTTGCTCGGACGCCGTCATGAGCCTGTGATACTTCTGCGGAGGGATTGCGTGGGGTTTACTTCTCGAAATGCAATTCATTGTCACACCGGTAGAGGGACCAGAATGACCATTCTGGTCATTACATACGGATTACTAGCGAGTTAAAAAAAGTTTACAGAAATGAAGGCAAAAGTTTTATATATATGTGTTTTATATATATATATATATACCTGTATGTATATGTATATATATATATATATATATATATATATATATATATATGTATATATATATATGTGTTGTCGCCAATCAGTCAAAGCATTTATCAAGTGTTTTACACCGTGGCGGTGTTTACGAGTGGAAACCGAAAAAGCGATCTCCAGCCAATGTAGTTCGCGGACCAATCACAGCCAAAGCCAACGCGTTGGGACGGCGTCGCCTCGACGCACGTCTAGGATTTGGGGAGGTGCACATCGAGGACGTAAAGGGTCCGCCGAAGTATAAACGAAGCATAACCCAGCCTTTACCCCCCCGATCCCATCAGTCTTGTAATGCCCCAACCTGCTGTGACCCAGGCAGGGGGACGGTGGTGACGGGCACCCTGGAGCGAGGGCTCATCAAGAAGGGGGACGAGTGCGAGTTCGTGGGCCACAACCGCCACTTCAAGACGGTGGTGACGGGTGAGTGGGCGGGGCCTCAAACCAGGCAACACGGCAAACATGACGAGGGGGGGGGGGGAGAAAGTGGCCCCCGGGGTCGAGGGTCGCGGCGCTGACCGTGGTCGCTGTGCTCCTGCCAGGGGTGGAGATGTTCCACCAGTCTCTGGACCGGGCCGAGGCCGGGGACAACCTGGGCGCCCTGGTGCGCAGTCTGAAGCGCGAGGACGTGCGGAGGGGCATGGTGATGAGCAAGCCGGGCTCCATCAAGCCTCACCAGAAGGTGGAGGCCCAGGTCGGTCTTTTATTTCTCTGTCATGTGTGTTTTGAGATCAAATGTGTGTGATGTGAATCGGAAAACCACTCATTTAAAAGCCGTGGGCAATTTTTATTCATTTTTTTATTTTTGGTATTTTATTTTATTGTTTTTGTTTATTATTTTTTGTATTGTATTTATATGTACTCTGGCTGCTATGGCGACCCAATTTCCCTTCGGGGATTAATAAAGTCTGTGTCTACGTCTAAATTGAAACAAAATTGTTTCCAGGCCAGTCTTTGCCTCTGAAATATGGAGACATTGCTGCATCACAGCAAGGAGTCGAGGCAGTCAACGCGGTGGCTTTGTGTATATACAGTATACAGTACATGTGTGTGTTTGTGTGATGCTCTCTGTGATGGTGTGTAACGTGTCTTGTGATTGGTCCTCACCCCCCCCCCCCCCCCCCCCCCCCAGATCTACATTCTGAGTAAGGAGGAGGGAGGCCGACACAAGCCGTTCGTCAGCAACTTCATGCCCGTCATGTTCTCCCTGACCTGGGACATGGCCTGCAGGGTCACCCTGCCCAAAGAAAAGGTCGGTGTGCCTCCTGCCAAACGCTTTAGCCTGTAAAGCCTCCGTAGTTCACGCGTTTACACTTGGAGTGATGAAGTTGCAAAGCATCTCCCCCTCTCTTGTGTTTTCACTCACCAATAGCTTGGCGGATGACATTTGGCATATCTAGCAATTAATATCTCTTGAATCACACCTACGGCATCTTTTGACTGGATGGAGTTGTCATTGTCACTGGCTATACTAAGTTGTCACAAGGACATCAAAGGACCAAGGACACAACCGAAAAACGCTCACCCGAGTGAATGAGAGCCCGTGAATGAGAGGCCATGCACTGAAACCACTACGGATTGTGTTCTACCTACTGAGCTCCTCTCTCTTGCTCTCTCTCTCTCTCCAGGAAATGATCATGCCGGGGGAGGACACGTCGCTAACGCTAACGCTACGCCAGCCGATGGTGCTGGAGAAGGGCCAGCGCTTCACGCTGCGTGACGGGAATCGCACCATCGGCACGGGCCTGGTCACAAACATCCTCACCCTGACCGAGGAGGACATGAGCAACTGGGGCTGAGGAGAGAGGGGGCGAGAATGAACATTGGGTTGGGTGAAGGGAAGGGGAGGGGCTTGTTTTGAAGGGGGCGGGGCTCATTGCAGCCTGTGCCTGCCCCACAAATAAGTAGATGAATACAAATAATTTGTCAATCTGCGTGTATGTTCCGAGTAAATACTGGTTATGAAATGCCATCCAACCAAATGAGGCGCTTATGTATTCCTGTCAAGTAATGTATTGAATAATAAAAATATCCATAAAAAACTGTCAGTCGTTCCGTTTGGTCAATGCTTTGGCCTTGATTTTGAGTCACTTGCACAAGAGAGCCTGGAGCAAGACCCTAATATTTCAGGCAGGCCAATCACAAGCCAGGGGTGGTGCTTGACACAACTCGGAGGGCCGGAACAGGGATCTCGACGGACTAACCACAGGCTGCAACCGACCGCTGAAGGCAAAGAGCTTGGTCTGACTCGTAAAGGTACTCGCTTTATGAGCAACTGTTGTACAGGGTGTTTTTCCCCCCAGTGTACTGTGTGTACGTTCATAAAATGCCAAGACATAAACCAATGGGTTCCTATGAATTATTATTGGGAGGTTGGGAGGCTGTTGGCTCCCAAATCACCTTTAACAAACCGCATGCCTGATCATGAGACCAGCAGTTCCACAACAACCCACACGGGGGCAGCAAAGGTGGACTTCAGATTCAAATTCAAATTCACTTCAATTACCAATATTAGTTTAGCATTTGCATCATACTTGTTCCATAATGTTATTTAGTCATTTAAGTGTATAAAGTATTTGTTATAGAACTGTGACTACAGCAGACAGAAAGTAGAGATGAGACACTCACCACCATCTTCACCTGATTCTGCTCTTTTCAAGAGGGCTTGACAATGAAGACCATTTAGTCTTGGATTTTCATAAACCATGTGTTTATTAATTTAGTGGTGAAAATAAATACAAAACATATTTAGGAAAACACCCTTGACGAGACAACAAAGACCTGCTTTAGTCATGCTCTGATGGCTGGATCCAATCAACTTATGACCAATTTTCCTTTTAAATATTTAAGATATGCCGTGAGCATACGGTCTTAATCCAATCAACTTGTTGGCCAAACAGGTTTAGTAATGTTCCATGTTCTGTTTTAAAGGGCATTTAGTATTTGCTCATATCCAATGTATGGGAAGCTTGGAATACAAAGCGTTTTGTCGTGTGTTTTAAATTAATATACACACTTCAGGTAGAGTTGAAGGTTGTTGTTGTTTTTTTTTTAACATCAAGACAGTTCTTATTGGCAATATATTGGCAAATGAATACATTATAAAACTGAAAAAAAAAAGAGTTATTCCAATGATTTTAGTTTGAAATCAAATTTCAAAACTTGTCGACAACGATACAAAAGTCTGAATGGGGAGTCAAGTGCACGTCTACAGCGACTACAAACGCTAGCTGTCTGGAGAGTACGTCGGCCAGCACTACTGCGATACTTTTCAGTACAAGCAGCACATGTCAAAAACGATGGCGAAACGGGATAGTATACATATATATGTATATATGTAAAACAATAGACAAAGCCAGAGGTCAAGATGCTCCCAAATCCCGAGTTGGCTGACAATAACGACCGGTGAGTGGGGTGTCGGAGCGGAGGGGGGGGGGGGGGTGTATGTATGAACGAGTGTGTATGTCAAAAAGGCACTGCCACTCTTAACGTGTAACATTTCGAGAGAAAACACAAATCCTACGCAGCAGGCCGTGCGCAGCTCTATGTAACTAGGAAGGAGAAGAGAAAAAACGACAAAAACAACAACAACCCGTGAGCTAAACAACTTAAGTGTACGTAGTAGCAGCACATTCAGTAACACTGGCCAGCGAGCTAAATTTGCGTCAAATTCAGCAGCAGGTATCAAGCTTTTTTTCTACGGGGAAATTACGACCCTAACGAACACGACCTACGACGCGGTATGCCAGCTTACATACGCCGCATAAATAACTCTGCTCAAACCTGTAGCCTACAGCGTGCCCCAGTGAAGGATCTGTGTGTAGATCCTTTAGCTGTGGTCTTGTGGGATCATAAGAAAAAAAAAAACAATGGTTTCTAACCATTTGTAACCATGGAGCAAAAAAAAGGAAGAAGAAAACCCCCCAAATAAACTCATACCCGTTTGAAAACATACCCAAGTGGATTGTGGGAATTGTGGGGGGGAAACCCACAGGATGCTGATAATGGCCAACAAGCAAAAAAACGTAATAAGTCACTTCACTGTCACAAATGAAACGGGGACATGGCTGATAGCTGGCTAGTAGAGTATTGGAGCGTGGGTCCCTGGCACTTTAACCTGAATTATCCCCCCCCGACCAAAACAAGATGGCCAGAGCGGCGTGGAGAGAGGAGGGGGGGGGGGGGGAAACCATGTCTGAGACGAGGGCAGTTATTGGCTGTTGGGTGATGAAGGAGGGTGCGGGATTGAGATGGATGGCTGTAGTGCTCTGGAAGTGAAGCAAAACTTGCGGAGGAAATGAGCATTGGGCATCTTTTGAAGGTACTTCATACTTCATGAGGGAGGGAGGGGGGGGGAGGCGTATGTGCTTCTATTCGAGTGTACGCACACGGAGATGAAACACGACAACGGAAACCAAGACATAAGCGCATCCCCTGCAAACGACGACATGTGATTGACACATACGCTTCAGTGTACAACTACCGCTTTAGTTTTCTCCACCCTTGAGCATGGCATGACGAGACAGACAAATTGTCCAGTACAATCTACTTTGTTTGTGTGTGTGTGTGTGTCTGCGTTTGTGTGTGTGTGTGTGTGTGTGTGTGTCTGCGTTTGTGTGTCTGTGTGTGTGTGTGTATGCGTGTGTGTGTGTGTGTGTGTGTGTGTGTGTGTGTGTGTGTGTGTGTGTGTGTGTGTGTGTGTGTGTGTGTGTGTGTGTGTGTGTGTGTGTGTGTGTGTGTGTGTGTGTCTGCGTGTGTGTGCGTGTGTTCAGTCGTCCATGGCGATGTTGCGGAACAGGTAAGACATGGACTCCCCGTTGTGGATGCGTCGGATGGCCTCGGCCAGGATCATGCTGATGTCCACCGTCTTGATCTTGGGACACTGGAGCTTCTGCAGCTCGTGGGGGATGGTGTTGGTCACCACCACCTGTGGTAGCGGGTAGATTTGTTACTGCTGTACTTTTAGCACAGCGGAGGAAGTACAGGAGGCGCGGGTTCGATCCCCGGCTCCTCCTACACAAGTGTCCAGGGTGTCCCGGCGTGAAACACTTAACCTGAACGGCTCCCAATGAGACGAAAAACAACCATGGAATACCAATCAGGTAATCCAAATCGACCAGTCCATGACAATTAATAGTCCATAGAGTTGCACTGGAATGACAAACATTGGTGCACCAAGAATATGTCCAAGAATCCTCAACATAAATCTACTAATCGAATGTATGTCATGTAATCTCATGTAATCCATAAATCTAAATCACTCAAATCATCGATGCAGCTGATCCCAATGACTGACTCACGACACCTCCGCCGATTTGAGCGCGGCAGTCTCTCGTCTCTGTCAATTCTAAAATGGCGGTCACAAAGCGGGAACGCACGCACCTCGTCGATGGCCGACTCCTCGATGAACCTGGGGGCCTCGCTGGACAGGATGCCGTGTGTTGCCATGACGAAGATCTTGTAGGCGCCCCGCTCCTTCAGCGTCTCCGCCGCCGCCACGAAGCTGTCCACGTCGTCGATGATGTCATCCTTCAGAGGACGCCAACGTGTGAGACGGTGTCTTCAACCCCTCCCCACCACATAGAGGATGTGTGTGTGTGTGTCTCACCACTATGATGGCGATTCGACCGCCTACGTCTCCCACCACGGTGATGGGGGGCTTCTCTTTGGGGATCAACACTGAGACAGAACACAGACAGACAGACAGACAGACAGACAGACAGACAGACAGACAGACAGACAGACAGACAGACAGACAGACAGACAGACAGACAGACAGACAGACAGACAGACAGACAGACAGACAGACAGACAGACAGACAGACAGACAGACAGACAGACAGACAGACAGACAGACAGACAGACAGACAGACAGACAGACAGACAGACAGACAGACAGACAGACAGACAGACAGACAGACAGACAGACAGACAGACAGACAGACAGACAGACAGACAGACAGACAGACAGACAGACAGACAGACAGACAGACAGACAGACAGACAGACAGACAGACAGACAGACAGACAGACAGACAGACAGACAGACAGACAGACAGACAGACAGACAGACAGACAGACAGACAGACAGACAGACAGACAGACAGACAGACAGACAGACAGACAGACAGACAGACAGACAGACAGACAGACAGACAGACAGACAGACAGACAGACAGACAGACAGACAGACAGACAGACAGACAGACAGACAGACAGACAGACAGACAGACAGACAGACAGACAGACAGACAGACAGACAGACAGACAGACAGACAGACAGACAGACAGACAGACAGACAGACAGACAGACAGACAGACAGACAGACAGACAGACAGACAGACAGACAGACAGACAGACAGACAGACAGACAGACAGACAGACAGACAGACAGACAGACAGACAGACAGACAGACAGACAGACAGACAGACAGACAGACAGACAGACAGACAGACAGACAGACAGACAGACAGACAGACAGACAGACAGACAGACAGACAGACAGACAGACAGACAGACAGACAGACAGACAGACAGACAGACAGACAGACAGACAGACAGACAGACAGACAGACAGACAGACAGACAGACAGACACACACACACACACACACACACACACACACACACACACACACACACACACACACACACACACACACACACACACACGCACACACACGCACACCTTTAGAAAACATTCCTGTTACACTTGCAAACACATGGTTTTTAAGCAGCCCAATGGGTGAGCAGCCTTCAAAATAACTAAATACCTTAACACACATAAAATATTCATTATTGTTCATTGGGGGCAGGATATTCTAGTGGCAAAGTGACCGGGCCCCCAGTAATAGATTCTTTTTTATTAAAGTACAGCATTCGATCCAAAGTGTCCACGGCCTACAAGCAGGCCACAGCATACGTCTCGATTGGCTTTGGGTGAAAGTGGTCTCCGCCATAAACCCAGTGCATGGACTGCGCACGGCAGTACGCCTCCTGGCCACTTACACGGTATCTCCATGCTGGGGTGGATGGCGCCGGTGGTCTTGACGGTGGGGGGCGAGTGGCGGCCGTCCACCATGTCGGACTCGGCGTCCTGGGCCTCGCCGTGGATCACCGCGATGCCCAGGCGGAGACGCTCGGCGAACGACTGGGCCCTAGCGAGAGAGAGAGCGCGGTCATCTTACCCCCCAGAAAGCCACTCACAAAGCTCACTTGAGCAAATTCATTGAAAACAGATGTTGGCGTAACCGCAGAGTGACGCAGGTACCAATTTACCACATGACGATAGAGTAAAAACATACAAACATCTGTAGGAAGCCTGTATTCTTCGCGGGTAAACAGGGTCACAAATGCGATTTCATAATCGTTCATCAATTAGCCAATTAGCAGGTTTCTCCTGGCTGTCTGTGCGGCCCTATGCGGCCCTCTCAACGTCATCCGCGGTCGTTTGCAAGTCATCTGAATGCAGCAAGGCCACAGGGCGAGGCTGGCTATACCTTTTGGCAGAGGCTGGGGATTTGGCCACAATCACAGCGTTCCTGTAATCAGGGATCTGCAGGTGGAAGTACAAGGTAGGTCGAGGTATGCAGGGGGTCAAGGGACAGTCGGCGTGCTCGGTTTTAGGTTTCCTTTTTTTTGGTATTTTCCGTTATGCTACCTTGCTTCCACCTTGGGCCACTTAGCATTACGGGTTTGTTTTGAAAACCAGATGAAACAACACATTGGAATCGAAACATTCAGCAATCAGCAAAATGATTGGTGGGGATTCTACACAATATATGGCTTTGATGTGTGTCCTTATATTACATTATATATGACTCAAACCTGTACTATACTGTAATCCATTACATTAGGCCAAATTAGTCATATCAAAAACATATACCTTGATCAATATAATATAGAAATCTACACCATGGTGTGGTTACATTTAAAATTACAGTCAAGTGATATTACTCCATAAAAGGAGTCTCAGGATTGCCTGTACAACAGTTGCTGCGTGCGTACCTCCTCCTGGATGTACTGCAGAAGGAAGGGAGAGGCTCTCAGGTTGTCCACGGGGATGTTGAAGAAGCCCTGGATCTCCTTCTGGTGGAGGTCCATGGTGATCAGGTGGGTCAGGCCTGAGACACACACACACACACACTTAAGTTAGACCAAGTTGGTGACACAGTTTTCTGCTAATTCACAACGTTCTGCATCTATATTTTTAGTGACAGACCTTTCCATTTGTCTTTGGGGGGGGGGGGGGGTTGTTAACCAAACCCCCCTGACACCACCTTTAAAAAACGCTCTTAACTCACCAGGCAACAATATAACCCAATTAGAGCACATGCATGCAGTAGCATGGGTTTTTACCCAAGCACCAGTTTGTGAAGCCCCAGTGCATTCAGCGGCCTATAGGTGGCTCGTGTTGGCTGGATGCAACAACAACAACAACAACAAAATGCCACTTGTCACCATTCCAAATCAGTTTTTGCAACAATGCGAAACCCATGAAGGAAGGCCTTTAATGCATGCCCCTGTACTGCACGCCCCTGTACTGCACGCCCCTGCACTGCACGCCCCTGTACTGCACGCCCCTGCACTGCACGCCCCTGCACCCTGTACTGCATGATCCTGTGCAAGAGGTGTTGGGCTTGGGTTCTCCCGAGAGGCGGGCGTGGGGGGGTGTGGGGGTTCCAGGTCCATCCTCACCAGCCTTGCACATCATGGAGGCGATGAGCTTGGTGACGATGGAGCCCCTCTTCCTCATCTTGCACTGCTTGCTGTAGGGGAAGTAGGGCAGCACGCCCGTGATGCTGCGCGCACACGAGGTCCGGCAGGCGTACACCGTGATCAGCATCTCCATGATGGTGGTGTTCACGTCTCTGAGAAGGGGAAGATGGCGCGCGCACACACACACACACACAGTTAGTAAATCGTCCCCAATCGTGCGTTTTTTTCCATGCATTCCGTGTACAGTGTAGTCACTTGGAAGAATATCGCCACGGCGACAATTAAATGGCATGGCCGCTGACTATAAGGTATGCCAATAGGAATAATTAGGAGAAGAATTAGAAATAGGAACCATAGGGTATGCCCATAAGTATGTCCGTCAAACTCATAGGGTGCTGGTTAAGCCTCCATGATTTAGTTTGAGGCCGAGAGAGCAAGAGAGCCAGAGAGAGAGAGCAAGAGAGAGACGTTGGACAAAAGGAGAGTAGAGATGAACAGAACGAGGGAGAGAGAGTTGAAGGCATTTTATTCAAGGTAGTCATAGACGAGAGAGAAATGTATTGTATTGTTATTGTACTAACATACTTGGACACTGTCTGGATGACAAAGACATCTTTGCCTCGAACCGACTCCTGGATCTGAACCCGCGTTTCTATGGAAACAAGGGCACAAATACACAAAACTTGTGGGAACAGGCATCACGGCAATGCCCTTCCCACTGAGAGGGATTTAGAAAACAAAGTGATGCCAGGGATGACGACAGACACGCAGACGGGCCCCTGGTCACCCAGAAGGTCTGCTCTTCTGCCCTGTGTACAAAGGTTCTCTTTGCTGGATTACTCATCATGCCAGTGCTGGATCAATCCAATTAGTCGGATGCTCCCATTTGCAAGAACTTGTCTGAGGTCAAATAAAAACATCCTTTTTTAGTATTAATCTAAAAAAGGCCAACAGCAGTCTTTCACTTATGACCTCAACCGGTTGAACTAGTTTAATTTGTCCACCACAGTTTCAAGAGACAATGTTTTGACTTTCACTTAAAAACATAAAAGCCAGCCGTGTAATAGGTTGTGAAAACACAAAATTATTAAATCACGGAGCTATCCTCTGAACCTGAATAACCCGCCCTCCTTCCCCCTCAGGGTGTGTGTGTGTGTGTGCGTGCGTGCGTTCGTTGCGTGCATCTAGGGTGCACCCTAGCCAGTCTCTCCCATACAACTCCTATTGGACCCTATTTGAATGGCAGAGCATAAGCACACAGTCCCACGCGTGGCTTACCTCGGTTAGTTTCCTGGTACACCTGAACTTTGCCTATCTCCACCCCTAGCCGCCTAGAAAGAGTGTGTGGGGGGGGGGGGAGCAGAAATGTGCAAGCAAGAGAAAGAAGTGATAAAGCTGTGTTACTTGTGGAGGAGAATACAGAAGGAAAGCCACAAAAACAGAGTCACGTGCAATACATGCACGTGTTTTTTGTTTGCCCCAGTCTCCTCAAACACATCTTCTCACACTCACACACACGCATGCTTATCTCTGAGTACCAGAGGCCCAAGGACAAACACAGATCCATGTTGTGTACACATTCTACGGGCTAGCCCAACGTCTATCTTCAAGAGGAATGTTCCAGCCACTTCTAGCTTACCAAATTAAAGCTATGACCATTGAAAATCGAGCTACCTACAAACAGTCACAACGCCGTTAAAATAGTCACGTCAAAAACACACTCTTCACCCACAAAACGAATGATGTAAAAGTCAACCTTGTTTCTGAAGAACACACAGCATGTTCCCCCCCCCCCCCCCCGCAACTCAGGCTTAAGTCCTACCGTGAGAGATACCTCCGCATTCACACCAGCTGGCGACCTCTCGTCAGCTGTAAACGTATGTCAGTACGACAACTTGCGAGTTCAGTGAATTTCAGATAAAAGGTCAATAAGGAGCAGGTTGGAGAGTTGGCCTTCTTGCTTAAGGATATCCTTAGAAATGTGGGCTGGGACAGCCTAATGGCTAACACTATCCATCTTTGCACACGGATGTAGTCCGTGTGCAAAGGTGAATAGAATTAGCGTATTATCGTATCAGTATAGCATTGCAGGCACTCACTCGGCGATCCTCTTGCCCAGCTCGCGGCTCGACGGGTGGGAGTTGGCCGTGAAGATGACCAGGCCCCCCTTGGTTTCGTTCATGTCTTTGGGGTCTCGGGCGCTGCTCTCCCCACACTCAGGCAGTGGATCCCTGGGCACCCACGCTGCACTGAGCCCTTCCTGTGGGTGGAGGTCAAGTCCGGTCAACGTTAATTGTATAGCTCTTAAATATATAAATACATAGTTACCGTCTCTAAGGGCTTCGCACAGCACACATTGTAGGACACCACCGGCCCAAACACAATCCAAACACAATCATCAAGGAAGGAGCTTTAAGAAGGTACACACAGAGAAGGATACCTCCGCTCCAGGGATGGTTAGGAGTGAAATGGGTGTCACGAGGGGCAGCTTAATGGTAGCATGACATGCAAAACAATGTGGGTGGTGATGGAGGTGGAGGATGGCTTCGGTTAAAACCCAAACAGGCAGCGATCAAGGAGTTAAAATACAGTTGGTGGATATATAACTGGAGAAAAAAAAGCCCCGTGTTTAAAGGAACCATTTCGCAGGGCAGCCAACCGCTTATCAACACTTGCAATAACAATCTCACGAACCAAAGTTCAAAACAGCCTCAAATGGAAAAACAATACATCACAGAGTCTATTTGTTTTTTTAAGATTAGCTGCTGATAATGGAGAGTGGGAACGTGATTTCGGGGCAGGTGTGTGTGCTCGGGATGAGTATGCGTGTGCGTTAGTTTTTGGAGCGCAACTGGGGAGTAGCGTCCATGGTGAGGAGCACACGATAAACGTTCTGGAGCACATGATCGCAGAGCACAGCATATTTGAAACACAATGTGCGGTCGTGCCCAAATAAATCACACAGTTGCAATTGTTGTTCGTTATGAATGAGTAATACCTTTATACGCGTTTGTGGTTGAATAACTAGCACGGTGGCTAGCAGCAGGCTAGCCGCAGTGCTAGCGGGATTAACGGGCATCCTCCGTTACAATGCCTATGTATTAATGATTCCAGCACAATATGAATCTGCATTTATTAGACACTACAGACGTTTGGAAATAAGGTTTTACAACCAAATGCGTGTCGTCTGTAACACATGACGACTGTTAGTGCAAGAAGTAATGTTATAGGATACAGTTATCTTTCAAATACAAGTCTCCCCGCTTTAAAAACGACAGGAAATTGCTGTTTTTTTTAATAGTATTAATGTCAACAAAATATTCTTACCAGTTTGTAATTTGGACTGGTTTCAACCTGCAACCAACGGTGTTTCAATGTGCCACAAACTGTGTGTTGACTCTTCCTACAGCCGAAGACGACCTCTTTTTTTCAACCTTTATTGACAGCACAGGACAACACAACGGACTCCACGGCCGTCACATCAGACGGTCAGACACGTGCTTTAACGAGGAGTTTTAACCGGATTCACGTGGTTATACTATGTCGTTTTTTGTTTGGTCATTTAACACAAGAATGCCAGGCTTAGCATTCTTTTATAGCCTGAACAAAGTTACAAATGAAAGGCAAAGTTTACCTTTAAGACACAGATGCGTATGTTGTAATAGGCAGCAAATAGTAGGCCTACATGTTATAGTTTGTTATATGAGCTAAATAGCCATGTGGCTCGATTCTACTCGCCTGCATATGATAAAATACTATATCCTCGTATTTATTGGTGTTGATGATAAGTGATACGAAAAATGCATCTCCTACTTTTCTTGAAATGTGCTTTACTCTTACCATGGGTGACCATGAGCATATAGACACATTAAAATGCCAATTTATCTTGTCTTATTAAGAATCGTTATTATTATTAAGAGTCGTGCTTTCAAAGTAACAGATCAACATGACGTATGTGCTGTAACTTTCCACTTGGGGGCAGTATGTTTCCTTGATTTGATGGCGTCGGTACAGTGATAGGTTCATTTTTGGTTATTATAGGTAAATAACAATTACTTCAATTGAAGAAGTACTTTCTGTTAAATAGCAATTTCCAAAGGCAAATATTGACTCCTGTCGACTCCTGTGTGTGTGTGTGTGTGTGTGTGTGTGTGTGTGTGTGTGTGTGTGTGTGTGTGTGTGTGTGTGTGTGTGTGTGTGTGAAAGAGAGGGAGACAGAGAGACAGAGAGACAGAGAGAGAGATAGAGAGTTAACAACTATATCTTAACCTGCAAAAAAGTGGTACAAATCTCTGTTTCGTGATGATTCTATAAACACACACACACACAGAGGGGCGA